>MU214583.1:427156-456927 GCA_018584345.1 Thuja plicata | reverse complement strand
TTCACCCCCCCCCCCCTCTTAGTGACCCTAATCCTAACAATATAACCTCCACAACAGCAACCCTAGCTTCACTTTCCTCAAATCCAACCCCAGAAACAACAACCCCAGCTTTAGTTGCCTCAAAACCAACCCCCACAATAGCAACCCAAGCTTCAGTTGCCTCAATTCCAACCTCAGCAATAGAAACCCCAGCTTCAAACCCAACCTCAACAGTAGCAATATCAACCCCAGTTTCAATCACAATAGCAAATGCATCAAAGCCCACCATGGGCTACTCATGTGCCCCCATTTCAAAATCACTCGATGGGAAATAAATATCAAGTCCCCAGGATGAAATCCTATGTTCCTACTCAAGGGACATAGAGGCACAACCTCATACCCACTACAGCACAAAGGAACGTCCTCACACATCAACCTCAATATCAAACGAACATGTTAATGCAACAAATTCAAACCCTTCAAACTGAAATGATGGATATGCAAAATCATGGGCAAACTAAATCCTACACCATAGAGGATTTATACCCATACCCCTTTGACCATTCTCTCCACATGTCTCCATTCCCAAATCACTTCTCGGTACTAAAATTCAACAAATATAGGGGAAATACCAACCCTATTGAACATATCTAAGAGTTTTTTGCTAGTTGTGTCAAATTCACCCATGATGAGACATATTTAATGCGACTATTCCCACAAAGCTTGGTCGGACCAGCAATGGAATGGTTCTCACATTTACCTCATGGAATTCAGTCTTGGGGTGAACTGGCTAAAAAGTTCATAGCTCACTTCCATCATAACATCGAGTGCAAGGTCAGCATCAAGGACCTTTGCGATATCAAATAGAAGGATGGAGAGTCTTTTGTGAAGTTCCTATAGAGATGGAGGAATATGGAAAACCGCATAACATATGATGTGCCCGAACAAGACCTAATAGTCATGTTTGTTGACAATCTAATTCCAGACATGTCATTCACAATAGAATTACAGTTAGCTCCAAACTTCACACAACTCATCAAATGAGGAGTTTGTTGTGAGTAGAACTTAGTCAAATGAGGAATCCTTGCAAATCCAACACAAATGAATACAAACAAAAATACATCGGACAAAGCTAAGTGGTGGAACAAAAACAAAAATGTCACTAGCGATGGTGTCATTAATGTGAAGACAGTCAACTACACACAACCTAAGGTGTCACTGCAAGGAACACCTATGGCCAACCAACAACCCACAAGGCCCACTCAACAAGCATACACCCAAAACCAACCTCCCCTAGTACAAGCGGCTATTGTGTCAAACAGTCAACAACAGAATCAACATAGACCACGGTTTCAATTCCAGCAACGAGATTTCACACCATTAGGAGAGCCGATAGAATCAAATTTATGCAAATTGATACAATCAAACACTATCACTCTCCCCAAAATTAGGGAATTTGAACAAGATGCAAACAAACCAAGGTGGTATAATGACAAAGACTTCTGTGAGTTTCATCAGGTGAAAGGGAACAAAACATCTAATTGTTTCTGTTTGAAACACGCTATCCAAGATCTGATTGACATAGGGGCAATCAATGTGACAAATACCCAAACCAAAGGCACAATTGATCACACTATCTTCAACAATACCTTTCATGATCGCAACAATGGGAAATCCTCTGTGTTGACAAAACAAGTCAACTATACATATGCCAACAGTTATAATGTTATCAATTGCCTCAATCCTTCAGATAGCCATGTGGCTACTATCACTATCAAAGACCAAGGTAACAAATGTGTTGTAACAACACGTCATGCCAGAGTCATTTTGCAAGGAGGACCATCCTCATCTAATGTATCTACCAATCCTAAAGAAAACTCAGATCCATAGCCAAGCATAGTGTATCAACTAAAGCACACACCTGCCAAGATCTCCATGTTTGACCTATTGCACATATCTCCATAGCATAGACTAGCACTTGACCAAGCCCTTCAGAATGCAGCTGTCCCAAGGGACATAACACTTGAGAGCTTGCAAATGATGGTTAACCATATAGCTGCTAAAAAACATGCCACATTCACAAACCGTGATGTGTCACCGCATAAACCCCTGCATAATGATCCTTTGCACTTGCTTATCCAGGTCCACAAAAGCGCTATCTGTAGAGTCCTTGTTGATGGTGGAGTTGGGTTAAACATTTGTACTCTAAAGTTAATAAAGCAACTAGGCTATTTAGAATTAAGCATTGATGTCATGAGGAGGATAAATATCAGAGCTTACGATGAAGAGGAAAGATCCTCTAAAGGTATTATCATTCTACCTGTTCATATTGGTCCAGAGGTCAAAAACACACCCTTCCAAATCCTAGATCTTGAGTTGGGATACAACATGTTTCTAGGGAGACCATGGATACATGAAATACAAGTCATACCCTCAACATACCATCAATGCATCAAATTCCCACACCAGGGAGAAGAAATAATCATAGAGGGAGATCCCCAACCTTTCCAATACTGTAATGCGGTCCAAATCAGAACTGACAACTACATACCTCTAAACCAAGATGCAAGCATCCCCTCATCCTCAGATTCAAATCCTAAGGATATCACATGAAAAGTGGGGAAAATATCCATCATCGACAAAGGTTGTGGTGAGTACATATATGAAGAGGCTTTCACCATCACACACATGCCTCAGAGCTCAAAAACTTATGGCATGCCACAACCTGTTATTATTTCAGATGTCTACCCACAACCTTCATCAGATGGGGAGACATAGAAAAAGAAAAGCCATTTGAACAAGATATCAGTACATAGTTATGCCAAGACCCACAAGAGACAATCTAAAAAACCCTACCCCTATCAAACTATGGTAATGGTTATACAATGTTACAAAGATTCAGGTATGATGGTACAACCAACCTGGGGGAAAGACAACAAGGCATAATTGAATTATCTCTCCCGCCAACCCAAAGAAACAAGAGAGGGTTAGGCTATGGGAAAAAAAGAGCTGGTCCTATAATCCAAGACATCCAAGTTGATCAAGAACAAATAGAAAAGATGCACTGGGGGCACAACACATAACATGTCTTGATAAGAAACATACTAGCACATTTTTTGCCCACCAAAGAGGGAACCACAAAAACCCGAATAGACCTCCACATAGCAATCGATGATAATGAAGGAAGTGAGACATCTGATGAGAATTCTATTGAGACTGACTCCCACAAGTATGAGTGGAGGTCCCTTCATGACTCTGAACCATCGATCCTAGATTATTCCCCTCGGTTAGACACTATCATAAACCTAGAAGACTTATTTGACCAACTATCCATTGTTGAACAACCCTGCATAGATAAGCATATCATTTATCATTCCTCTAGTGGTGCATCCACATCATAGTCAAGTTTTGTAGGAACCATATCTGTAGTCCCTTTCAATCAAATAGATTCAAACAACCATGAAAGTATCTTTCTTGTACACCTAGATCTAATAGAGTGGGATCAACAAGGACCGCCTGATTTAGATGTCTTTGAGAACAATGAGGCTATTGCTGATTTCATGGGACTTAGTGAAGGCATGCCATCAGGAGACCACAAGACAGACTTTTCCATTGACCTCGACAGAGTGGCATATTTTGGGGAGGAAGATCCTCTTTCCATTCCACAAGAGAAAAAAGAACAAAAAAATTATAAAAATCTAAAACAAGATGTATCTTCTAGTGAAAACCTCACTAAGGTGCTAGAAGATGGAAAGAAGGAACTCCTCCCCTTGACAGAGGAAAAATCAGCATTACTATCAGAAGAAATAGAGGAAGTCAATTTGGGAGATGACAAGAACCCAAAGAATATATACTTGGAAAAATCACTCACCCCTGAGGAGAGAGAATAGTTTATCAGCTTCTTTAAAGAAAGGATGATCAATTTTGCATGGTCCTACTCAGATATGCCAGGGTTAGATCCAAAGCTAGTACTACACCATCTCTCGTTGCTACCCAACACCAAACCTGTCAAGCAGAAGCTAAGAAAGATGCATCCCCATGTTGCATTTCTAGTCAAGGTAGAGTTGAAAAATCTCCTAGATTCCAAGTTCATAAGACCAATACCATACTCAGACTAGATATCTAACTTGGTGCTAGTTACAAAGCACAGTTGTTAGATACGGATTTGCACAGACTTCAGAGATCTCAACATAGCTTGTCCCAAGGATGACTTTCCCTTACCCAACATTGATATGATAGTAGATCTAACCGCTGGACATCGAATGCTATCACTCATGGATGGCTTTTTAGGGTATAATCAAATAAGGATCGCGCCAGAAAATGAACATAAAATAGCTTTCACATGTCCTTGGGGCACTTACTATTGGAACGTCATGTCATTTGGTCTCAAAAATGCTAGTGACATATCAAAGGGCTATGACAACTATATTTCATGATCTCGTCCACAAAATAATGGAAGACTATGTGGACGACATACTAGCCAAGTCAATGCTTCGCAAGGAACATCTACAAGTATTGGGGCCAATCTTTGACAGAATGTAGGAATTCAAGGTCCATCTAAACCCAAAGAAATATGCATTTGGTGTCACAATAGGAAAGCTACTGGGGCTCATAGTATCACATAGAGGCATCGAAGTAGACCCAGAGAAAGTCAAAGCAATATTGGACATGCCTCCACGATCAAACCTGAGGCAACTCAGAGGGTTACAAGGAAGGCTCCAATCAATTAGGCACTTCATAGCTCAGCTAGCAGACAAGTGCCACCCATTCCAACATCTACTGCACAAAGATGTCAAATTCATATGGACCAAGCAATGTGAACAAGCATTCCAAATATTCAAGGAATACCTCCTCAAATCTCCTATATTGGTGCCACCAGTCTAAGGTAGACCATTGATTCTGTATATCTCAGCAATGGAGTCAGCATTAGGTGTATTCTTGGCACAACATGATGATGCAGGTAAAGAAAGGGCCATCTACTATCTAAGCAGAAAATTGGTAGGATATGAGCTCAACTATACGCCAATTGAAAAGTCATGCCTTACAGCTGTCTTCTTTTCCCAGAAGCTGAGACATTATATGTTGACTCACCAAATAAAGTTGGTCGCACATGTTAATACTTTAAAATACCTTCTAAGTAAAGCAGCACTCATCGGATGACTTGCGAAGTGGGTAATGATATTAAGTGAGTTTGAAATTGAGTACATAGAGAAAAAGGCCATCAAAGGGAAAGTGATAGCAGATCAACTAGTAGAGGCACCCATTCAAGACCATCAGCCTATTATTTCTGACTTTCCTGACAAATATATTATGACATTACAACCAGCGATCAAGGTATGGCAACTATATTTTGATGGGTCATGCATGAACCATGGTGTGGGGGTAGGGATAGTGCTTATCACTCCAGATCATGATACAATTCCAAATTCTTTTAGACTCAACTTCCCATGCACAAACAACATAGTAGAATATGAAGCACTGGTCATCGGTCTAAAGATAGCAATTCAATGAAGAATCAAGAACCTTAAGGTCTTTGGAGACTCACAGTTGGTCATCAATCAAGTCAACAATGATTATATGACCAAAGATGAGAAGTTCATACCATACAAAGTACAAATGGAAACACTACGCACCAAGTTCCATTACATCTTCTTCGAGAAAGTCCCACAAGCATAAAACAAAGTTGTAGATGCAATGGCTACCATAGTATCATTGATTGATATGTCAGGCAACGAAAAAAGATTCCAATTTTTAGTAGAGAAACTCTTGGTGCCATCACATAAAGCATCCATCATAGAATCAGCATGCGTCCTTGTTGGTCCTGAAAACCCATGGTACCAAGATGTCTATAACTACCTCCAAAATAGTGTCTTACCTCCCAACTGTTCTAGGAACCAGAGAAATTCCCTCATCCACCAAGCCTCTAGGCATAGCATCATCTCAACTACTTTATATAGACAAAGTCTAGATGGAATGCTACTACAATGTCTCACTTCCATAGAATCCTAGAGAGCTTTGTACGAGGTACATGAAGGAATTTGTGGAACCCGTGGAGGTGGAAACATCTTAGCTAAGAATAACATCCGCATGGGATACTATTGGCCCACAATAGAGAGAGATGCACACAAACATGTACAAAGGTGTAGACAGTGTCAGATTCATGGAGATCTCATCCATGCACCAGCCCAAGAACTAAATCCTATCACATCACCATTGTCATTTTCCATGTGGGGATTTGACCTAGTGGGAAAAATTACACCTTCTTCAACAAATGGACACAAATACATCATAGAAGCAACAAATTAATTCACCAAGTGGGTAGAAGCAATTCCTCTCACTTACATAACTGGAAAGCAAATAGAAATGTTCATACTTAACCACATTATCTGTCGATACAGGATCCCTCAAACTATCCTGAGAGATCATGGTACACCTTTCCAAAATAGGGATGTTGAAGAGCTATGCGAACAATTCCATATCAAGCAAGGGTTCTCCTCATTTTATTATCCTCAAGGGAATGGCCAAGCCAAAGATACAAACAAGAAAATCTTGAAAATCTTGAAGAAAATAGTGAACGAATCAGGGTGAGACTAGCATTTACAGCTTAGTCCTACATTATGGGCATACAGAACTAGTGTGAGAACACCTACAGGAGCCACTCCTTTCTCCCTAGTCTATGGATTAGAGGTGGGATTACCCCTCAAAGTGGAAATCCCATCCCTAAGGATATCTTTGAAGAACCTTATTACAGATGAGGACTACAGAGTAGCAAGGCTCAGTGAACTAGAGTTACTAGATGAAAAAAGATAGCATGCCTTCAACCACTTACAAGGCTATCAGAATCGCCTTAGAAGAAACTATCACAAGAAGGTGAAGCCATGAACATTTGAGTTAGGAGACCTTGTCCTCATGGAAAATTAAAAGAACCAAGCAGAAAGAGTCAAACCCAAAAAGTTTGAGCCTACCTGGCTAGGCCCATTTGTCATTTTCAGCTCTACTTAGAGTAGGGAATTCATACTGGCAACACCAGAAGGAGATCAGCTCCCCAGATACATCAACAACATGCACCTCAAGAGGTTTTTCCCTTGAGGTCTCTATGGTTAAGGCACCTATCTACATATCCATAAAATACCAAAAAAATAAAAAAAACACAAAATGTTACCTTGGCGAAAACCTGGCAAACAGGCGCCTTGGCGATAACAAAAAAAATCCAAAAAAAGAAAAAAAGTAATGAGAAACAAAATCTCTCTCTTTGTAAAAATCTGGCAAACAGACACTATTGAGTAGGTACCTTGGTGAAAACCTGGCAAATAGGCACCAAGTGTTTAAATCTAGCTTCATCATCAATGAACTCCAAGATCAAAAGCTTGAGCACACTTCAAATGCGAGACTGAATACCCAAGCTATATCCAGAAGAACATTCCCCTGTGAGCACCAAGCACTTCTTGAAAAATCCCTAAAAATCAGAAAACTCATCAAAATCCTAAAAAGATGAAAATGTTATGAGAAAATCAATCTTCATCAAAAACATTCAAAAATTTGCAAAATCCCAAGCAATAAAGCCAACTCAGTTATCAAGAGAGCAAAGGGCGATCACGCCTAGTCAATCAATGTCACAATCATGAGCTTTGTGAATCAGTATTGGGCTCATCTAACACAACTTTATCAATCTATCAAATCAATTAGCAAGCAGCTGGCGACCAAGCCAATCTATCAATTGTCATAATCATGAGCTTTGTGAATCAGCATTGGGCCCATCTGACATAAGCTTGATCAGCTGCCAAAATGATCACAATCAATCAATCAATCATATCAATCATCTTATACAGTGATGGATATGCTCAAACCAAACTGGTTAGTCTTATATGAGTCATCTATTACTGAAACCAGACACACTCAATTAATCAAGCCAATCAAGCCTATCCAAAGAGTCGAGCCAATCAAGAGAATCCAACTGCATCAAGGAACTAGCCAAAAATGTTGACTAGGTCAATCAATTCAGTCAGATGTCAGTCTATATTTCACATTTGTGTTCTTATGCTACTCTAGGATCCACCATGTGAGGAGAGTAGCTATGATAGATCATGGCTTATTTTATTTGATTGTTTTCTGTTGAATGTTCACTTCGATTTCAGGGCCATGATGATTTAGGATAAATGCGGTAGGCACTGTCACTTATCTGGAAGACATGCAGTTCCACGATCTAAGCTTAACCCTGGGAAAGAATTGGACATTCCTTCTCTTTTATTTTCTTTTTTGGTTTATAGAATCAAGAGCTCGCAATGCTATTCAGATGGACTCTAAGTGCGTTGGAGTTCTATCTTGGTTTCTATGGTCTTTTCTTTTATTTTGCAATCAAGAGCTCGCAATGCTACCCAGATGGACTCTAGGGGCGTAGGAGTTCTATCTTGTTTTCTTTGGCTTTCCCTTTTGGAATCAAGAGCTCGTGGTGTTATCCAGATGGACTCTATGTGCATAGGATTTCTATCTTGGTTTTCTTGTTTCAGTTTATTTAGAGGACAAATCAGTATCCAGATGGTCAATATCTGGGTGCTTTTGGATCTCTTTCTTTTCAAATAGGGAACATAGTTGAACCCAAATGATCAATATTGGGTTCACTAGGTTCTCTTTCTATTCAATCTGTCTACTCCTTCCTCTTATCAAGAGGTCGTGGCGGTATCTAGATGGTATGTGATCTAGATGCATTGGACTCTCTTTAGAATTTTATAAAATAAAAAAAAGATGCAATGATGACAAATATTGGAAACAGGGGCAGCAACTTGGGACACTCATCCTTTCTATCAAATCATATCTATCAAAAAATAAAAAATTTCCTTTCTATCATTACATATCTATCAATCAATCCCTGAGATCACATTCCAAACTAACTTCCTTTTAACTAACACATGCATTACTCAAAATTTTTGTGCATGGTAGATTGCATTCATTTATTGCATAAAAAAAATCCAAAACATGTGCATAGTAGATCATATAATCAATGCATCCATCATCAATAACATCATAACTAACATAGGAATGCATTCATCATCATCATATAAAGATTCACTTTTTCAACAAATTAATGCTCATCTGACGCATTTTCTATGCTTAATTTGTTGAGGGGGCATATAGTCCACTTGCTATCACTGGGGCAAGCTGGGGCAGGATCAAATCTGAAAATTCTTTGACACACTGTGACAAGTCACATCGCATCAAAGAGGGGCAAATGTAGATACCTGAAAATGGATAGGCTTGTGACTTTACATTAAAAATACTAATTTTCATCTATTAATTAATGTTTTTTAATCATTAATTAATCATCTATTTTCCTCTAAATTCATTCCCCAAATCATCTAATCAAATTCCCAAAATTAATTAAATAATTAATTTTATTTAATTAATTAACCTTAATTGATTAATTACCATTAATTAATTAATTAAACTCAATTTCCTATAGTTTAAATTCAAATATTTAAACTTACTAATTAAATTCTTCCAATTAAATTAATTTTAATTAAATTAATTTAATTTTATTCAATAAAGCAATTCTAAATCAAAAAGAATTCAATTATCTCACATGTTGAAAACTTTAATTAAATAAATAAATTAAATATTCATTTATCTTCAAAGAGGTAACTCCAGTCAGATCACATGGGTTACTCCACCCATCTCTCCAGTCCACATGGGTGACTTCACCCACCTCTCCAGTCCACATGGGTAACTTCACCCACCTCTCTAGTGCACATGGGTAAGTTCACCCACCTCTTCAGTTCAAAAAGGTAACTCACAATTACCTCTTCAGTCAACCAAACTTTGTCTCCTCTTTACAAATTGAAGAGGTGGATTTTACTGATGGCTTCTCTAGTTCGCTTTGATCTCAACCATTCAACTCCCTGTCTCTGGGATTGATCTCAACCATTCATTTCATCCCCAATTCCTATATAATAAACCCTTCATAACCATTTGAAGGATCCAGGATTTCAAGCTCTGGTGTGCCATTACTATGTTAGTTTGGTTCTATCATTCATGTCATCTTGCGATTACACACACATTTTAATTTGCAAATTCTCGACGCTTCTCAAGTCATAGACACTGCCCACACCAATACTGATCATCAAAAATAGCATTTCGGAAGGAGTAGAGAGAGACAATAGAAACTTCAAGCACTTTGGGGTTTGCATTCATTTGTTTTCCTTTCTTTGCTTGTAAATTTTATTGGTTATGCTTCAAGTTATTCATTTTAGTAGTATTTGTGTGTTGGATTTATATCATTTGTAAAACCTTTGCTACTAACCCTCGCCTTTGAAAAGCTTGGGAACCATGAATCACAAAAAAGAGGCGTACAAAACCAAAATAGGATAGGAAATCACTATGTACCTTTAAAATCTGAGACAAAGTATTGTCCCAATTATCCTGCAACACCTTCAAGATGTGTAACTCTATTTGTAACTCTACTGATAGCTCCATCATAGTTTCTGCAATCGAAAAATTGTTGTCATGAATAAGAGTCTTAGCATGAGCTATATGCTTATGCATTACATCCATGTGTGGAAGGAGTTGGCTCTGCATGGCTGTGAGATATTCTCTTATCCTTGCTTCTTCCCTTAGTAATTCAGCCTGCATGTGTGTTAGATACTTAATCTTCACAAAATGTGTTGAACTTGAACTCGGGTTAAGTGCCAACTGATTTGCACTTTCCTTCAGATCTGTATCAACCTTTGTCAGCTTTGTCTCAATTTCTGTTGTGAAATTTGAAGAATCACTTAGCTTTAAAAATAATGAAGCAACATTATTTACTGTAGTCTCTAGAGAGATAATGAGAGAATTTAGCTTGACTTGGTCAATTGTAATCTTGCTTGCAATATTCTCTAGGACTTTGTTCTCAAACTCTCTTTCTGCCTTCTGCAATAGTTTTTCTTGACCATTTAAATCTTTATTGAACTTATGGACTGTGTCTACAAGTTGTTCCATAATGGAATCACTCTCATTTACTTATACTTCTAGTTCCCTAGGAATATAACTTCTATGCCTTCTAGCACTCTTTTTCTCTTCTTCTCTGCTCAGAGCTTCTGTTGTGTGGCTCTTTTCTTTTATAGCTCCCCTAGTGTGTCCATTTTCTCTACTGATAGATTGGATAGATCCCAATTTGGAATCACAATGACTTGCTCAAGATCTATATCATCAGTGATTGATTCTTTTCCTTTTCCACTGTCATTAGGATTGGGTGAAGGATCAATTTCATTACCTTTTCCACTATCATCCACTTCCTTTCCCTCCTATGTTTTCTCCTCAGTGTTCAGTTGGAATAGGTCATTGATATTTGTAGCACCAACTATAGGGTCTATATCAAATGTAGCATTTGTGCTCACTAAAGGAATGTCCATAGTTACCTTCTATGACTCATTCAGGTTTGGCCCTATACTGGGTGGAGCCTGGTGCTCGGTCCCTACTAGTCCTGATGTTGATTTAGTAGACTTGTCTTTTCTCAGAGTTAGGATGATATGAACTAGTGATTGTGGTAGATATGTCATTACCTCTACTATTATCTTCTCAGCATTGGATGCTTCAATAGATTCTACCTCAGGTAAATCTACATCGTCAGTCTTTTCCTTGTGTTCTATACTTGGTACTTCAGTCTTGTCTTCTTCTTTGATTTCCAATACTATCTTCCATATGTTTGTAGCTTCTTGTACTACATCCTCTATCTTCTTATTCAATACCTAAAAGGTTCTGAACCTTGGAGTGTGATTTCTTTCATACCTCATCATTGTCTCTTTCACCTCTTTGTTTTTCAAGGTCGGCATGATTTGCCTCAATGTTTGTTCTCTGATATCTTTTTCTATTCAGAATACATTTCTCCAGGGAATAGATATTTCCTTGAATACATCTTCAGGCATATGACTCTTTAATTCGGATGGATCATACTTCCATGTAGTCATCTTCTCTACAACTGCTTCCTTAATTTTCTTATGTTTATCCTTTGTTCTAGAAGCCTAATTCAGAGATTTCAGAGAACTCATACCACTACCCTCTCTTAAGGCTTCAATTTTATTCTCAAAGGTAGGTGGAGGCTTCTTGAATGTGATTTCATCCTCTTCATCTTCCTTAGGCAATATGAACTTCCTTCTTGATCTTCTTGGTTTTTTGGTTGTGAGGATAGGGGTAGGGGCCTTAGGTGTTTTCTTGAGAATTAGCCTCTTTTTCTTCTTAGGAGGCTCTACTTCTACCTCTTCCTCTTCCTTTTCAGATATATCATCTTCTATCTTGATTTCATCTCCTTGGCTTACTGAGATAGAAGGAGAAGTCTTTCCATACTTCTTTCCAAACTGTTCCATCATTTTCTTTTCTCTTTTTAGAATTTTAGGAATCTCAATCTCTATTGAAATTCTACCCTTGGCTTCTTCATATGTACCAAAGTAAGGTGCTTTGGGGTCAACAGGTTCATTCACAAGAGCTTCAATGATGTTCTTGGTCTCATCTATGTTAACCTCATATGCAAGAGGTTTCACCCATGCAACCCTAGGTCTAACTGCCTACATATATACTTTATCATAGTCAACTAGGAAACAAACATCATCCCTATGGTCTTCAACCAATTGTTTAGGAATTCTACACCTATTCTGCATATTTTTTCTGAATTCCTCAAAATATGCATCCATGATGCTCTCAAAGTTGTCTCCTAATTCAGCTATGAATTCATTTATCTGATATATTATGGGTATATATTTCTTCCAAACAAATGTGCCTTTGGAAGGGAAAAAATTCTAAATGTAAAAGAATATGCAGACCAGAAGTGAACCAAAGTTACATGGATTGTTCTTTGATGCCCGGATGCTCTCCATGTTCTTTCTCAATTGGATGAGTTGCAACTCGGCAAGGTTAAATGAGAGGTTGTTCTTGACAACCTTGAATGCCAAGTCCACAGCCTCACATGGTATGATGTTATTTCTGCTAGAGCTGTAGATTTTGTGAGCAATAAACATGAATCCCAAACTTCAATTCCATATCAATTACTCCATTAAGTCTCATGCCTCTGTCATCCCACTTGGCAAGAGTCTTCTCAGGTAGGACATCCCAAGGTAGGGTTTTGGTAGCTTTGGAATTGTCCAACGTAGGATACCCTATAACACGGTGTATCATTATCTTTGTGATCTTCATAGGTTGCTCCATCCATAGATGCATGTCATGTACATAGCTTAGAATGAACCTAATCCACTTAATATGGATATTTTGTGGCATATGCATGATGTGATTCAAACCCTTAACTTCTAGATGTTTATACTTTGGATTCACATTTCCAGCATCACAGAGTTTATCATAAACACTCTTTGTTTCCAATGTTCTAAGCTGTTGAATTGTGCAATGTTAGAAGGCTCAGATGTCATTAATCAACAATACCCTCGGAGGAATTAAGGAATGAGCTCCCATCAGGCCTATCTCTTTTGCAACCGCTAGATGAAGCTTAAACTTAGGAGGTTCACAGATTGTATTCCTAACCAACATCTCAAATCCTTTCTTAACCTTGTTGCTATATGTGGAAGCCATTATGCTTGGAGGCTCGATAAAAGTTCACAACTAAAACTTTTGAATACAAATTTGCTCTGAATCGCTTAAAGCACTAAATCACTATGCAAACTTAAAGCTTTGTAAATAATAACCCTTGCAATTGATCTTTTATAAGATATTTTACCATTGAGTTTTCATTAAATGCTTCATACATGCTAGCTGGCATAGCTCAGAATGAAGCTCGGTGAGAACTAACTTCAGTATCCTCAAAACCATACAACCTAACTTAACTTGATTAATCCTTTACAACTCGGGTGTTGCTGAGATCTTGACTCGGTTAGAACTGCAATGTGTCCTAGTGCATCAATATGCTGATTTGGACTTACTATCATGTCTAGAACTGATGTAGGATGTCTTTAATGCATAGTTCCAGTAATCTCCTTGCATGTTTATTCGGAGATGGTAGATCCACCCAATTCATTGCTTAGGGTGCCATTCGATCCTTCATTTTTTTGATCTAAACTTTCAAGAGATTTCCTTACGCACTGTTGATTCATTTGAGCTCTGATTTCAGAAACTTTTGCTTTTCCTTTCTCAAAACCAGTGTCCACTTTATCTATGTTCATGCAATTCTTTCTTAGATGGCCGAATTGTTTACATATATAACATCTCTTAGTAGGATTCCTTTTTCTGATGTGAATCTTTACACAATTTTCACCAATATGCCCATATTCACCATAGTGACAATATCTGCTCCATGTGTTGTAATCCCAACCAAAAATTGCTTTACCTAGTTGTTCAGTAGGGTTTCATTTCTTAGTTCTTCACTAGAGGATTTATGACCTTGTTTGTTACAATTGAAACATTTTCCTTCAAACTTAGGTTTCTTAGTGCATTCACCTACCCTATGTCCATGTTTGTTGCATCTGTAGCATTTACCATTAAACTTTGATTTTCCATTGGTCCAACACTTTTTCTTTGTGTTCCCTAACTTGCCACAATGATTACACGTAGGTTTGTTATTCTTTTGAGTTCCTTGCTATGAGGATTCACCTTTTTTAGTATAACCTAATCCAGTCTGTCTATGATGTCTAAGTTGATTTTTCTTTGTCAACTAATCCATGCTTCCTTGTGAATTCATCATACTCTCATTGGTCTATTTTTCAGTATTGAGATCATTCTACAGTCTTTAATTTTCTATTCTCAGATTGATAACTTCTTGATTTACATTATTGATTTGATTTATCATATCTACTTGCTAAAGTGAAAAATGATGGATTTAATTTTATTTTTCCTCTAATCTTGTACTCAACAATCTTTTATCTTCTTGTGCCATTTCTTTGTCATTTTTTTCTTGACTCTTTTGTTCTATGACTTCACATATTCTGACCTAATGAATTTCTTGTTCTCTTTTCAATTTTCTGACTTCTTCATGTAAATTGAGATTCTTTGCAAGTAGGTCTTCAATTGTTGCATCTGCTTCTTCTAAACTTCTTTCTTTGCATAATTCATCAATTCTTTTTTCTATGTAACTTTTTTTCATTCATCTGTACTACTAAATCTTTTCTTCTTTTCAGGGAAAGAGAGAGTTTCTCCTTGAGTTTCTTGATTTGATCCATGGACACTTGTAGATCTATCTTTTCATTTTCAATGGCTTTCTCTAGTCTGTATATTTCCATTCCCTCTGATCTTTTCTCAAGATATTAAAATTAAGTAAAGAGAACCTTTAGCTCTGTTACCAATTGTTGGAAATATGTTGAGTCAATGTGACTGAGAGGGGGGGTGAATCAGGAACCAATAAAACTTAATCCTTTTAATCCAATATTAGATTATCTAATCTGATTGCATGCATGAAATGAAAAGAAATAAAGCATCCACAATATTTGGTTACCCAGAAACCTTCCAAATAGAAATTAAAACTGGGGTGGGGATGGTACCCACAAGATTTATTAATGAAGTATAAATTTATCCTATTAAATCTTACAATTGACCACTTCTGATGGCCTTCCCTATTAGGATCAATAAGGACTGTTAGGTCCACCTTGTGAAAGGATTTAATACAATACAATCAAGTAATGCAACTCTGTTAGGAGATTTATAAAGGATTGTTAGGTCCACCTTGTTAGAGTATTTTACTAATGCACCTATAAGGATGAACCGGTAGATTATCTTCAATGCAACTCTAATTTTCTAAATAAGATCCAATGATATAAACTAATCACCTGACTATGATGGATGAGTCTCTAATGTTCCTTATACTGTTGTAACCTCTTAAATAATTTGTCTCTTCATATTTGCATACATGCTCTTACATATCTATTCACTTACTCACATTTTGGATAAAAAAAATATTTTATAGTTATACCATATCAAAACTAAATGCAATTGTAAGTCGTCTTACATAAGATAAATTAACATCTAACAATATAAGCTAGGTCAGCCCAAAACAAATACTCGGGTCCAGTAATCCATTTTGGCAATACACTGGCACGCGGGCATCATGCTATCACTCAAGAAACATACTAAACTCTGTCACTTAGGCTACTCTCTGTTTACTTGGTCTACTTTGATCACTTGGGTAATATTGATTACCACTATCTTCTCGATCGACACTGCCACTGCTCGAGTTACATAGTAACTGCTTGGGTTACACTATCGGCCCAGTCAACACTATGATGACTAAGTGTTTTGGAACTAATTGACAATATATCTTTCGATAAGGTCATCAAGGAGCTATGATAGAATCTTTCATCTATTGAATCTTAATTTCTCTTTCTTTTATGGTTTCTCTAATTGAATTATCTATGCTTGGGAACTTGAAAGATCCTATTTTTGCAATCAACTTCTTATCCCTTTCTTGCAAGGTGGCCACCACAATTTGATTTTTCCATCTTTCCAATTATAGTGCACTATTAGTACAATGAAGCTCAGCCTAAAATTGGTTTTCTTGGTCTTTCTATTCTTGCTTAGTTTGTGTCTACATAGCTATGCTTTAAACTAGTTTCCCTTCTTCCTTGATAAGTTTCTTTGATTTTTCTTTAGCTCTTTTCTCAAAATTTATTATTATTTTTTCTCCTCCTTTAGTTGATTCTAAATCTCAAACAAGCATCCTATTAGTTCCCAAATCAATATATTATAAATTTATAAGACTATGCCAAGCTCTATGTTTAAACCCTCCAACTGACTTGGCCAACGAACGGGATTAACCAAACTATGGTTAAACACCCCTGCACTTCAGGCTCTATAGGACCTAGGCAAGTACACCTTCTCACCAACTGAATCTTAAAGATGATGCTTTTTTATAGTAAATTATATCTTCTATCTGTATCCTACTTCTAATCTTTCAAAGTGGCATATATATTTGAAATAGATCAATTTACTTACTGATTACTTGATTCTTTCTAACTTCTTGGTTATCTTGTTTCTACTTCTACTTCTTTGATTCTGATCTACAATTATCTTGGTTTCTGATTAATTCTTACTTATATCTTCTTCCTAGTGTTACTTCTTTGATTTTTTCTTACAAATATCTTGATTCTTGCTTCTGTTTATCTTCTACTTCTCCTACTATGATCTAATTATGTTATGAGTAAATTTTATATGTAATAGACCAGTGCCTTCTTCTTTTTTGGGCTACAGAGCTTCCCCATTCTAGACCCTACATATAACTCTACGAGACCATTTTTTAAATTCACCTATTGGATGAATATGTCAGTAAATCTAACCTATAATACTGTTTAATTAATGATTGTCAGAATAATTACTCTTATTGAGAAATTTTTCTTGAAAAGACCAATCATATAAGAAACATAAGGATATGGAAGTCTCAAAGGTATCTTATTTGTCAAACTATCATGCCAATAAGTAATCCCTTCGTAGAAATATTTAAGAAAGAATTCATTTACTTGAAATCACAGAGAACTAGTCTTGAACAAAATATTTTCTACAACATAATTTGGAAGGAAACACCACTCATATTCCTTATAAAGTGTCTTGTTGTTTTTAATGTATTGCAATGAATTTTTTTAGAGAATTACATAGTTTTATACTTGAAAACATAAGAGGTCACACCTATTGCAAAATGACCTTTGAAACATTAAAAAAAAGATCATTAACATGAACAATATTTAGAGAAAATGGAACAAGGCTATATTTATCCACAAATGAACTTTTGAGATATGTTTGACATATGCATTATTAACATGTGTGTCAGTATTGTGGATAGTGTTCCTAGCATGAAACTCAATCTAGAGCATCAGATCCACATGTTTTACCTATTATTAAGTACATGTCTATCGTAGATAGTTGCATCCAAGGCATTCTACATGATGCTCTTGCATTCTTCTATCCAAGGAACATGTTCTGTCAAATCACCATATTTGTTAAAAAAATGTTGGTAATCTAGTACATGCAACATTTCCAAATTCCTAATACTCATATTCAAGTGCTTCCTAATACCCCAAATAATGGACAAGTAATTCCTCATCCACAAAGATAGTGCTAGTGGTAGAGATTCCTTTGACACACAAATCATGCAACATGACATCCAACCCGTTGCTTAATAATTTGTTCTCAACAATAAATTTGAATTTTTGGGAGTAAGATCCCTATAATTTTCCAAGTAATGTCATCAAGTTATTGAATCTCTTGTGTAATATATTGGAAATTGCCTCAAATCTGGGATCACCAATTTTTGTAATAGTTGTTGATGTTCAGTCTACAACTTGTCATACTAATACTTTACCTCTACATTTTTTATAGATTAGGTGATCCTCAAATTATTGTCTCACAAAGTAGCATTTTCAAATAACATCCTCTGATTTTTCAAATTTAAGGCATTTCTTCTTTTACCAACTATTTAATTTGGGCTCTGTTTAGTTTTGCAACATTCACACCCATTTTTGTTGTAGTAATTGGATCAACCTCCCCAACTTTGAGTGTCATCATATGGTTGAATTCCTTCTCAATGTCAATTATATTTGGTCTTTTGCATGGAGGGTAAAATGTCTAGATCATCATAGTCTCTTCACCTAGATCAAATCTTGACCCAATGTATATTTCCTTCACCCCTTCAATATTTAATTTATACTCTTTGGCATCATTGTGTAAAAAAATATCAAAAAAAAGAGATGCACTTAGATCCCACACAGGGAAAACCATGATTCCTACCTCTTGCAATAATTTTCTTACCCTATCAGGTGTCATAATACTAACCTCATGATCGATATCCATTTTCAACTTGTTTAATAACTGTTGCTCATTGTTTGGGGTGATATTAGGGATTGAACCCCTCATTTTCTTGGCCTTAAAATTATATAAAAAGGCTTTGAAATCTTCTAATTTCACAAACTAATTATCATAAACAAAAGACTCATAGGCTGAGATCCTAGCAATTGTATCAACACTCAACTCGTTGGCTATCTTTTTCTCTCTAACTAGGATTTCTATGTACTCATCAACTATCATCCTTAGAACTTGTTGAAATTGTGTTTTGTCTTGATTTTCTTTAGTACAATCCTCACTAGATGATATGAATTGAATTTCCTTTATCTCCTTTTTCTTATGTTCTATATCTCTATTATGTTTTTCAACTATCTCCTCTACTTCCTCATCCTCAAGGTTTTGAAAACATCTTCTGAAAGGAGGGGAATATGCTCATATCCACTGAGGCTTTAATTCTTTGTTGCATAGTTTATATAAACCTTAGTTTCATATCCATGTCTTGGATTATCCTCTTTCAAGTTGTATTGTGCCAATACCTTCTCTCTAATGAGATCATAATTATTTGTTGAGACAATAGTGAAGTCACCAAAATTGAGTGTGCCTGGAATAAAGGATTTCTTCCAAGGTGAAGTCAAATGCATGAAACTGGAAAACTCTAACTGCTTAAAAATATCTAAGTATACAATCCTATTAGGAATTGTCTTGGGAAGTTTATATGGTGCCCCTTCAAAATCAAATTCCCTCAGCATAGTGAAATATTTATGCACATACTACTCACCCCAGTTGTGACTTATTATCTTCCTCTCATCAAACTCCTTTGGTCTTATAAATTTCTTAATTTCCTCATAAATAGAATAATCACAAGGATGATTACGCATCTGGTAAATTATCTTCACAAAGGAACATAATGGGATTTTGTAAACCTTGAATCTCAAATAGAAGTCCACAATTGGACTGGAAATGACTCTCCTTCCTTGCCAACCTGTCTGATTCTTAGTCCTTATAGCCATGCCCACATCTTGACGATAAAAGAGTACCATATGCATTAGGACATAATAATGCTTAAAATAGATGTGATCAGGATCTTCTTTGATATCTTTCAACCCAATATCTATCATTCTAGTGACATACTCAACATAATGAAATGGTCTAGGATTATGACACTAGACATTTACTGCAACTACCATTGGAGAAATGGACATGAAATCTGGGGATTTTATTCCTACCACGTGTCCTACTGAGTAGTAAGTATGTTTCACTAATGGCTCAAATATTTCAACGCTAAATGGAGGTCATATTCATCATTGAGGGGGATCAATTCCTCATCTAATTTAGGTGTGTGCAATGGTAATCTTTACTCATTTTTGTTTTTATCCAATCTTACATACTCATTCTCTAGGTCTTTGAGATTTATAGGATAATCTAGTAAATCATCTAGATCAAACACTTCAATCACTCCATTTTTAGATTTATAAACAAAGGGCTCTCCCTATAAGTTTCATATTGATCTTTTCTCATGCCTATAATGGCTTGAAAGAAATTGTAGGAGGTCAATATTTATGAAAATGTTTGGAACCACAAGTCTTTCCTAAATTTGTTTTCCATGGGTTACAAACTTGTTGGTGATAAGTTCTTCTAGCATTGTGAAAAATTAATAATTCATACCCCTTCACACTAGTCCATATATCTCCTACCTCCTTATATATACCTCAATTTTAATTGCCTCGGGTCTATTTGCATAGAATTCCTTAATTTTGGACCTGGCCCTTCCATTTGGTCTAACATATCTTGATGTAACTTTCTTGTAGGTGTAGACTTTGTTTCAGTTTTCTATTTATTATTACTTTTATCTTCATCCTTCTTTTGTCTCTTTCCTTTTGAAATACTACTAGGGCTCTCCATTTGTGCAATTGAAGTATTTCACAGAAGAAAAATTTGCAGATATTAGAAAGATAACCTACTTGAGAATGATCTAAGAATGTCGTTCGTACTCCGTTTGTGAACTCACTTGGATTTTCTTCTCCACAATTCTTATCTTCAGAGGTTTTCTTCTGATGAAACTTAATTTGATCAATAATATTTAGTAAAATTATTTGTGTGAGCCACTAATGTTTTAACAATCAATCATAAATGCTTCCATGTTTTGAAATTTGAAATGTTGAATTGAAATATGTTATCATCGTTGAAACCCTCTTAGTGATATGTTGATACGACCTTCTTATTGGAACCAATTTATTATTTTATCTTCTAGATCGATGAAGCCTTCAAAATGTATCTTCGATCCATTAGTGTCTTTTCATTTCCCTTTAATCAATTGGCACAACTCCCACCGATCTATTTTTATTCTGTAAACAAAACCTCATCTTAATCATCATATAAAGGAAATGATTGTTGCATCCCTTTGATAAATATTTTAATAGGAAATTCTCTTCACTTAATAACAACTTATACCAATCATTCTTTAGAAAAAACTTTATATTCACCATTCACGTAACTTAAATTATCAGAAATAATTCAAGAACTTATTTTGATATCACTTGTTTCCCCAATAACTTTCATCGCTAGGACTCAAAGATCTTCCTCAAATCACAATACTCAATAATGTTATCGATGTAATTTTCACTATTCAGAGGGTTATTTAGGATCGTCCTGATGGATATAGTTTCTCTGATTGAAGTTATCAGTATAATTGTAATTGAAAACATTTAAAACTCATTGTGATTAGGTTGTGTTGTTGATATTGGTGCAGGAGCACCTAGGTAGGGCTAGATGGTACCTAGGGTTCCAAAGTTTGATTTTTGGCTTGTAGTGGTCTTATCCAAGCCACTAGTGAAATAATAGGACTAGATGGGTCCTAAGGTGTGTTGAGTTAGATTAGGAGGCCTCATTAGGTCCTTAGTGACCTTCTTTGCAATTGTTGTCCAAATCTATCAATTTGTGTACTTGTTGCCAATGTTGTGGCAAAAGTGGCATTTATGCATTTAGGGGTCAAATTAGACAAGGGAATGTTTATGAGAAATATATGATGGTTTAATTATACTGTATATGAATTTGGTTAAGTTTCTTTATTTGTTGACCATGTTTGTATGCAAGGATCCAAAAGTTGTAAAAGTTGTCAATGTTGTCATTGACAACATTGACAACATTTCTTGCAATGATGTCTTTTCAAGAATTTGGGTTTCTAAATTTTTGAAACCATTGAGATAGGGTCATGGTCAACTATATAAGGCCTCCCTCAACCTTTTTATGAGGTTGGTTGATTTTGACATTCTGTGTACGGACTGTGTTATTGAAAAACCAATTACATGTAAGCTTTTTCTTGACATCTTGGTGTTTAATGGATTGAAATCTCCATTTTCTTTGGTGCATGAGATAGTGTGTGTAAATTATTGATTCTACATGTTATTAGTTTGTGTTTTTGTTCATATTTCCTTTCTTGTATAAAAATATTTCATTTCTGCACTGGCACTAGTATGAACCAGGCATTTTCTACAAATGGGGTCATAGCTTCTCTTCCGACCATGGAATCTCTGTGGGCCTTTTGGATTAGGAAGATGAATCCTTGTATATATTGTATAGTTAAGGATGGGACCTAGAAGGAAAGCAATCTATTTTGTAGTGATTCCCTAGGTTAGAAAGAGATTCATGGCTAGGGATCACAGAGAGTTGTAGAGGTGAAAGGAGGGATTGAAAGCATAGGTTGCTTCAATAAAAGCTTTTGGAGAGGAGGAAATATCTGTGAAGAAGCCCCAAATTCAATGGGAATCTTTGGTGAGGGATTCTTCATGTTGAAAATGAAGATTCTAATGGCTATTCTCAGTTTGAGTTGAAACCCTTAAATTTAGGCTTGTAAGTAGGGACCCACTGTATAGACAGTTTGGGAAGGCAAGACCTAGAAAATCCTTTAGGTCTCTGTAAAGGGTGTCAGAATCTAAAGTTAGTTTTCCATCTTGTTAAGGATAATTTCAAGTTATTTGGTAAAAGGTTCCTAATTAGGCCTAATTGCTTGTAGCCTTGTTTTGGGTGAATTTTCTATGGTTCTTTGAACTCGATTAAAGTTCTATTGCAAATTGTGTTTGTAGGCATTGGATTGGATCTAATTGACAAGATTTAAGCCTGCCTCTCCATATGTGATTGATCTTGAACATGTTGGATCATTTAGTGAAGGAGGTGCAAGAAGACCTCTATATGGCTATGTGAAGAATATTTTGATTTCTTTGTTGGTGTACTCAAGCTGAATTGGTGAAGGATCTTGAGGAATGCATCCTTGGAAGATAGGGTTAGTAAAGAACCCAAGTTATGATAGAGAAGAGGCCTATAGTAGACCCTAAGTGAATTTAGGGTTGTGAGAAAGGCTTGTAGTTACATCAGATTGATATCAGAGAAAGTTAAAGATTTGGGAGAACGTTGTATGTCTGCAACTACTGGTGAATCAGTGGGAGAGTCAAACATGGTGACTAATGAAGAGCTATCTAAAGAGGTGGGTGAGAAAAAGGAGAAGAATATACTCCTTGAAGATGCCTTGGAAGGAATGGATATAAGGCTAGAATAAGTTATTGATGCAGCTAGGAACAAAGACCTAGAAGGTCATGATAGAGGTAAGAAGAAAGTAGATGAAGAGTATTTCATCCCTGAACCAGACCCTCCAATGTATGAAGAACTATTCACAAACTACTAACAAATCATCTTGCAAGTTTCCTTGATCGATAGAATGCTAAAAATTATGCTTGCATTTTTCTTTTGTTTTATTAAAATAGGAATGCACATGCAAGACTTTTTAAAATGAACTTTTGTCTGATGTTTTAGGGATGGGAATAATGTCAGGAAACTATGCTCTCACCCTTTTGGGATGATCAAAAATCCAAAATAATTTATTGTCATTCACCATTTGAGATTTGCAAATTTAGAGGGCCTGTCCAAGTGGGAAAAATTACTCACCCTTAGAGAACAACCCAAGTAAGAACAAGCTAATGCCAAGCTTCTTCAACTCACTCTAATAAAAATGCTTTTCAAGGCCAAAAACTTGGAAGATAAGTGGCATTTGAGCTTATACTTGGCTCTCACCTAACACAAATTAGGGCCTCCAGGTCTCAATCATGTATCATGAACTGCTTGTGCTAAGGCTCTCTATGGGGTTAGCAGCCTGAATCACACTTGCACAGAAACAGAGGATACACTTAAACGAAGACCCTTACTAAAACCCTTTTCATCTAGTGGAAAAAATCCTTTTCTAATTGTTGATACAAGTGTTGTGAGATGTGCATGCCTAAGAAACCTCTCATGTACCCCTCTTGTTGAGATAGTAAATTTATCAGGATCCTCGAATCTTGAGAAATTTGAAGCTTGGTAGGCCTAAGAAGTGTGTGCTGTGGAGGGGAGCCAGTACTGCCAAGCTTCTAACTGTCCAACTTGAATGGGTATTTTATTGTAAGAGGATTCAAACAAGTATTGTCCATTTATTTCCACCTAGGAATAGGGTTTGATTTATGTGCTTGAATATCTAAGGGCTTCTTGATGTGTCTGGTGTGAGTGTTTACTAAAACAAAAACAACAACAATGATCAAACAACCTGGAAAATTGTACACTTTGGATATTTGTCTATCTTGTCTCATCTGAAGTAGTATTGTCTTCTCTAAAACTTCAATGATCTTGTCAAAACTCTGTCAAAAAAAATTTCAAAAACATGTCAAAACTTTGTCTTTAATCAGTCTATCCTACTACATTCAGTCAGTTTTGAAATTTGCATTGTCATAACACTTCTGGTATTCCACATGCAACTATAATCTATTGTTAGTCTAACCTACCACTGTCTTGAAATATAATGTTGTTACACTTGTCCAATTGACCAAGTCCTTTGTTCAATCTTATCATATTTGTCTGTGTTGTCCTTATTTTGGGTTGTGAGAGAAGGTTCATTAACCTTGACTCAAGATCAGAGACTTTTCTATCTCCTCAGTTTGACATTTATTTCTTGGTCTCTTTGGTCTTGGATTTAGACAACACTTTAGATATCACCACGGTGTCGGTCAGGCGAATCAACTTATCTTATGCCTATGCGAACTAGAAGTCATTTTAGAGAATTTCACGAAGAAGAAAAACATGGATTCCCATTCGAAGACAACTCCTTGTTTGGAGAGAATCCTCTCTTTGAGGGAGATCCTCAAATTACTCCTAGATCACAATCCCTAGAGGACAAGTTACCTAGTCCTAAGATGTCAAAAGAAAGACAAGGTAGAGGTAGGTCTCGATGGAGAGACCTCTCCAATGGTACCAACCATCAAAATAGTCAACACTCCTTGAGTATATCAGACCCCGGTGAGGAAGATATTGAAAAATGTCTCCAGGATAAGAGGTTCCTAAAACTCATGAAAACAATCCTAATTCAGGATAAGGAACAATATTTCCTTGACCTAGCAGAGCAAGGCGCTCAACTTCCACCTCACTCCAAAGCTGAGGATATCATTTCTAGAGAAGAAGAAACACCCATGACACTCATAACTAAACAAATGCAAACTATGCAAATGGAATTACAAAAAATCCAAAAGGAAAACGAAACACCCAACACAAGGTTTTCTTTAAACACAATCTGTCCTTTTCCTTTTCATAAATATTTGTACTTACCTTTGTTCCTATGCGGGGTTGAAATTCCACGATTTGATAAGTACAATGGTCACTGTGATCCACAAGATCACATCCGATAATTCTATGCTCTTTGTATAGAATTTGCATGATGAGACATATCTTATGTGTCTCTTCCCTTGGAATTTGAGTGGCAAAGCTATGGAGTGGTTCTCAAAGTTACCCACTGGTATAAAAACTTTCAATGAGCTGATGAATCTATTATTACAATAGTATTCTTACAATATCCAACATCTTGTGATGATGATTGATTTATGGAACACAAAGCAAAACATAGGAGAACCCTTTCTCACCTTTCTTCAGTGATGGAGAAAGATGTTTACTAGATATCAATGAATCATGCCTGAGTCTGAAAAGATGGACATTTTTGCTAGTGTTCTGATTCCAGAACTAAACTACCCCCTTCAGATGCAATGTCCACCCTCTTTCAAGAAAATGGTGGAAAACGTGATGAAAATAGAATATGTGCTTGTTAAAAATGGTGACATTACCCTCTATAAGGAAAACAAGTTTGGTTCCAACTCCAAAGACAAAACTAAATATTGGAACAAAAAAAGCATGTGGTAAATGACAAAGTAGTTGATCACTCTGCTCCCCAGTCAAAACCAGCAGTCTTCAATCTAAAAAGTGGCTCCAAGGCCCTAAAAACTGCTCAAAATATCACTAAATCCTCATCTTCTAAAGGGACCAGTAGTTTGGTGAAAGACAAACCATGGATCAAATGTAAACAAGACTTTTACCTCTTTAGGTGAGTCCTATGAATCTGCACTTAAAACTCTACTGGAAACCAAATGATCACGTTGCCAGATAACTCCAAACCATATGATCTAGAAATCAAACCTAAATGGTGGAGTGACAATGATTTCTGTCAATTCCATAGAAACAAAGGACACATGACAGAAAATTGCATGAGGCTAAAACATGAGATCCAAGATCTCATTGATAACAAAATAATTGCGGTTGATAATCACAACAATAATGTTGATCATAAGGTATTCAAAGATCCTTTCCCAGAACATCAATAATGAGAAACTTCTAAGAAAGGTGCTCAAATCAATCACACTTATTCTAATGATGACTACAAAGTCATCAACATGCTTGAGCCATCTCATTCTAAATATTTAAATGTCATTGTTGTCAAGAAGAAAGAGAAAGAGTCTCAATCGGCCAACGCAGTGACCCAAGTGTAAGGAAAGGTCACCCTGGGGGGTTCTGGATCTTCTAACCCTTCATCATCTTCCAATAAACCATCAGTATCCAAATCCTGGGTACCTCTTAGCAAACAAACCACTATGGGTACCTGTAAAGTCTCACAGTCCAAACAACTGACTTCATCCAATACTATGGACTATAGCATCATTGAGCAATTGCAGAGAACATCTACCCAAATTTCAATCTTTGAATTGCTCAAACTCTCTCCATCTCATAGAGAGGTCCTAGCTAAAGCGCTATCAACTACCAATGTCCCTAAGGAATTGGATCTGGATCAGTTTCAATCTATGGTGGGTCACTTGACCTCACCACATTACCTATCATTCTCATAAGAAGATGAGCACTCTTTAAGTCATCCACACAATCTCCCCTTGCATGTCGAAGTCATGATCCATAAACACCGTTTCAGACGGGTCTTGATAGATGGAGGCATAGGGTTGAATATCTACACATACTAGTTAATTGAGAAACTAGTCTTTTTAGAGAACTTCATTGATCCTAAAAAGAAAATCACTATCAAGGTGTATGATGAACAAGAGAGATCTTCTAAAGGTATCGTAACTTTACCAATCCGGGTGGGTCCTGTTGAGAGGGATGTTACCTTCCAAGTTCTGGATCTCCCGCTGGCCTACAAAATTCTATTAAGAAGACCCTAGATCCATGAGATGCAGGCAGTGCCTTCAATATTCCATCAGTGCATCAAATTCCCATTCAATGGTGTAGAAGTCATTGTTCCTGCAGACACTAGTTATGCATGTAACGCATTAAGACAAGTAGCGGATACCCTTTTCCCGCACAATAGTGATGTGTCCAACTCTAAATCAGCTACAAATTTACTGAAGGAAATGGAAAATAAACTCAAGATAAAGGACATGGGTATGGGTGGATACACATTGGAACCCATATTGTCACTCACATCTCTTCCCAAATCACCTAGGTCTTATGGGAAACCGTCAGAAGAGATGAAACCAATAGCATCCAAAGAAATCTATGATGATAACTTTGTTAAAGCCAACACACCATTAGAAGATGAACAAGAGGAAAGAGTCACTTTGGATTGGTTATATAAGGAACCTGAAGATAATGAATTTGAACAATGTGTAATACCCCTGGAAACAATCAAAGTGGGGTATAAGGTGGCTTGTAAAATGGGTTATTTGGGTAAAGGACCCATTAGACCTAATCAAAATGGACTTACAGAACCAATCTCTATTGAATACAAATGACCTAGAGACACAAATGGTCTAGGGTTCTTATCAAAGAAATAACAAAGAGCAAAGAATCGCTTAGATAAATGAAAGAGACATCAGGTTTATGAAGAGCAGAACACAACAGTACAAAATACTGAGATACTCACAAGAAAGTGGGATGATTCAAATGATTTTGATGCAGAGGATGTGTATCCTTCCCCCATTCCTCCCAATATTTTGGCTCTTCTCTTTGATGACATGTAACTGATTAAATGTTTGATAATTTTAAGTTGAAGATAATGCTCGAGGCATTAAATCAGTTCATGGTTTATATTTTCATAGATGTCAACTTGATATCATCTGTACAGTCATGTACATAATGCCAAAGACTTCAGAGAATCAATGGAATAGAGATTATGCTTTCAGCAATGCATAAAATTCAAGTATTCACTAAGTGACAGACAACACCGATAAAGTGCACACCATCAGTAAAGGCAAAGAACAAAAGTCATAGTGATACCTAACAAGAAGAAGACAGTGTTTCCCGATGAAGCAAAATTACAGGATGCCTGACGAGTTGAAAATAGAGTTTCCTGACGAGAAAAATCCAATGATGCCCGATGGATGGAGATCTCAAAGCTGACTGGAGTCACATCGACAGAACTGGCAGTAATCACCGATGACTAACTGCAGAGTTGATCGACAGAACAGAGAGTTCAAAAAATGACAATATCTAGCTGGCAGAGCTTAAGGATAGACTTAACTAATTGTTTTATTTGTTTTATTTGACCAAAGTTAAGTAATTGATTTAAAGAAGATATGTACAGTTGGCAAGAAGATAACTATGAGATAAATTAGGAGTTAAAGTTGTAAATCAAATTGGATGGATTGGTTTTCACGCCAAGAATCAAGAATCAAGAATCAAGAAATAGGGAATATCATGTCTATATAAGAAACAAGCATATTTCTTTTTCGCAATCACATACACGGGAAGGGGAGTGAATAGAAAGAGGATGATGAAGAGAAACTGATGAAAGATAACTTCATACTGTCCTAATCAATCAAGCTGAAGGAGAGCTAAAGAATTCTGCAGACACCAATGAATAGTGAAGCACATCACAGAGCAAAAAGTGTGGAGCACAAAGAATTGAATTGATACATTGATCAGAGAGGTAATGTACTTAAATAGATCTAAAAATCTGCAATTCAAGTTGCATTAGAAATAGGTCATAGTATTTCAGTTTAATTATTGAAGCATCAAGTCTCTTGATAGAGAAGGACTTAACCGTCTTCTATATATTGAGGTACATCCCAAGGAGTGCCAAAAAGTTTGATTAATGAAAGTAGCATTGAAATTGCATAAAGCCTATTGATAGCCTAAGAAGAAGGTTGATTCAAGGATGGTAGCAAGAATTTCCTAAAGCCTATTGACAGTCTAAGAAGGAGGTTGATTCAAGGATGGTAGCAAATAGATGCCCAATACTAAGTGACAACCTCTATGTATAAAATCTGCTAACAAGGTCACACCTAACAGTGTGTTTGTAACCTTTAACAGGGTTGGCTCCTAACAGGGCTCACTTCAGAAGAGTGAAAATTTGGGGTACTGGTCCCAGTGGTTTTTCCCTTAACAGGGTTTCCACATTAAAATCCATGTGTTATGTGTGTATGGTTTATTACTTTACTATTTTACATTTCACATATGTATTTCTACATTGATTGGTATACTCTGCATGTTTACTGAGTATCGGTAAATAGTTTTACTGCTTATCGGTAATCAAGGAGAAAATAAGGATAGACAAGGTAAACCGATAGACAGTTAATTATTATAAGTATTTCATGGCATGCATCTTGTAGGCACTTAATAATCTGAGATGTATTTGATTGGTGGTTAGTGATTAAAGGATAATTTTTTGAGGCCACTGATTCACCCCCCCTCTCAGTTATTACTAACAATTGGTATCAGAGCTTGTGTGCTTAGAAGGAAGGTTTCAAGACCTAAGTAAAGATCACAAGATGAACAGA
>MU214583.1:413633-423655 GCA_018584345.1 Thuja plicata | reverse complement strand
AGACTTTGTATAGATCAATGATAGGAAAACTCATGTATGTTGTACACACTAGACCAGATATTGCACATGCAGTAGGAATTGTTGCTAGATTTTTTGCTAACCCCAAGGAATCACATATGACTGCTGTCAAAATAATTCTAAGATATATGAAGAATACTGAGGAATTTGGCTTATGGTATAGAAGAGAATGTAAATTTGAACTAAAATTGTTTACCGACATTGATTGGGCTAGAAATCTTGATGACCCGAAGAGCACAAGTGGAGGAGCTTTCTTTATGGGTGAAAAACTTGTCACATGGATTAGCAAGAAGCAAGGATGCATCTCTCAGTCTACTGCAAAAGTAGAATATGTAGCTACTGCTGAAAACTACTCAAATATTGCATGGATAAAACAGTTGCTCGAAGGTATGCATATGAAGATCTCAAAACTAGTGATTATCTATTGTGATAACACTAGTGCAATAAACATTTCCAAGAATCCAGTCATGCATGCAAAGACTAAACACATTGCAATCAAGTATCATTATTTATGAGAACAAGTTCAAGAAAAAGAGGTGATACTTGAGTATGTACAATCAAAAGAACAATTGGCTGATATCTTCACCAATCCACTGCCCAAGGATACACTTGAGTACCTGAGAAAGAGACTAGGGGTCAAACCCTTGTCTACCAGTCAGTAAAGGATTGAAGGCTGCATTAGCCTATATATTATCAGAATATCATTTATGTTGATGCAAGCAAAAAGATGAACTTCAAAGCTACATCTTTATACAAAAAGCTATATATCATAACCGAGCACTAGAGCATATTGTTGTATTGCTGATGGATAAGGGAAATTCAAGGAATATATTATGGATAGAAGAAAATAATTGTTTGACATGAATGTCAGATATTTGTAAAATATTTGTTTGGCATTATTGTCAAAGGGAGAGAACGTATCCATATTATCACAAGAAAGTATTCATTATCAGATTACTCCAAACAGGGAGAGATCATATCCATAGGGAGAGAATTTGTATGAAGGAATCATATACAAAGGGGGAGTTGCTGACAAGAGACAGAGATATCAAAGAAGAAGAACACTCAAAAGAGAGAAATTGACACAAGAAGAGAACACAACACATTAGAACAAGAAACACAGAAAGCTACAAGAATCAAATCTAAGCTAACATAGAGCTTACCGGTAGTTAGACATTTTTATTAGTTATCAAAATAAAGTGTTTGGTAATTTGATGAATCTCAACAAATGTATTAGAAATAGTATAGTGTGATAATATAGTATGTTTCCATCAATACCAAAGGGAGAGATTGATGACATGTAACTGATTGAATGTTTGATAATGTTAAGTTGAAAATAATGCAAGGCATTAAATCAGTTAATGGTTTGTATTATCATTGATGTCAACTTGATATCATCTATACAATCATGTACATAATGCCAAAGACTTCAGAGAATCAATGGAACAGAGATTATGCTTTCAGCAATGCATAAAAGTCAAGTATTCACTAAGTGACAGACAACACTGACAGAGTGCACACCATCGGTAAAGGAAAAGAAAAAAATTCATAATGATACCTAACAAGCAGAAGACAGTGTTGCCCGACAAAGCAAAATAATAGGATGCCCGACGAGCTGAAAATAGAGTTGCCCGATGAGAAAAATCCAATGATTCCCGATGGATGGAGATCCCAAAGCTAACTAGAGTCACACCGATGAAACTGGTAGTTATCACCAACAACTAACTGCAGAGTTGACCGACAAAACAGAGAGTTCAAAAAAAGACGAAATATCTAGCTGGTAGAGCTTAAGGATAGACTTAATTGGTTGTTTTATTTTTTTTATTTGACCAAAGTTAAGTAATTGATTTAAAGAAGATTTGTACAGTTGGCAAGAAGATAACTACAAGATAAATCAGGAGTTAAAGCTGTAAATCAATTTGGTTGGATTATTTTTCCTGCCAAGAATCAAGAAACAGGGAATATCATGTCTATATAAGAGACAAGCATAATTCATTTATGCAATCACATACATGGGAAGGGGAGTGAATAGAAAGAGGATGCTGAAGAGAAACTAATGAAGGATAACTTCATATAGTCCTGATCAATCAAGCTGAAGGAGAGCTAAAGAATTCTGCAGACACCGATGAACAGTGAAGCATAGCATCACATAGAAGAAAGTGTGGAGCACAAAGAATTGAATTGATACATTGATCAGAGAGGTAATGTACTTAAATAGATCTAAAAATCTACAATTCAAGTTGCATTAAAAACAGGTCATAGTGTTTTAGTTTAACCATTGAAGCATCAAGTCTCTTAATAGAGTAGGACTTAACCATCTTCTATATATTGAGGTACACCCCAAGGAGTGCCAAAAAGGTTGATTCATGAAAGTAGCATTGAAATTTCATAAAGCCTATTGACAGCATAAGAAAAAGGTTGATTCAAGGATGGTAGCAAGATTTTCCTGAATCCTATTGACAGTCTAAGAAGGAGGATGATTCAAGGATGATAGTAAATAGATGCCTGATACTAAGTGACAACCTCTATGTATAAAATCCTCTAACAAGGTCACACCTAACAGTATGTTTGTAACCTTTAACAGGGTTGGCTCCTAACAGGGCTCACTTTAGAAGAGTGAAAATTTGGGGTATCGGTCCTAGTCATTTTTCCCTTAACAAGGTTTCCACATTAAAATCCATGTGTTATGTGTGTATGGTTTGTTACTTTACTATTTTACATTTCACATATGCATTTCTGGATTGATTGGTATACTCTGCATATTTACTGAGTATCGGTAAATAGTTGTACTGCTTATCAGTAATCAAGGAGAATAAGGACAGACAAGGTAAACCAACATACAGTTAATTATTATAAGTATTTCATGGCATGCATTTTGTAGGGACTTAGTAATCTAAGATGTATTTGATTGGTGGTTAGTGATTAAAGGATAAATTTTTGAGGCCACTAATTCAACCCCCCCCCTCTCAGTTATTACTAACACTCTTTGAAAAAGATACACCCCAGGTCAATGCTACTGAAGAGCGTGTTATAGAGGAATCACCAAGGACTTCTGATTAGTCGGAGTCCACTACATTTGAACAAGCTAAAGAAGAAAGCAGTCTAACCATAGCAGATTTCTTAGGTAGAACTCATCCAATTAAGGGGCAACAAGTAGAATTCACTCATGTCCTTGATATGAAACCTAATGATGAAATAGACTCCCATGAATATGAGTTTGACAGTCTTTTAGAAGGTACTTTAGACAAAGAGGTGGATACAGTTCAGTGATATGTACCCATGATCAAAGTAGGTGAAGGCTTAGATGTTAGGTCTGACGAATTAGGAACTCTTGTTTTTGACATGGGCTTCAATGATGCCATTAGGGCTCTTTCTTATTTGAACACGTCTATACAAGGTTTAGGTCTAGGACTCTACTTAACAGTCACCATCTACAATGAACATACCATGAATGACCTTGAACCTATTGAACCTTTGCCACTAATGCATCTTGAACTTATTGACTGGTCCTTACAGGGACAACCCACTGAAATGCCTACATTTCTCAATGACTATTCGTTAACCTGCTATCTTAACACTATTGAACCTATAAATTATTCCACCAGTGAACCTAGAATGAGCATGACTAAAGTGTACATCAAGTATCTCAGTTATAAAATAAAAATGAAAAAAATAAAAGGGTCTAAAGGCGAAAACCACATTGTGGCAATTTCAAAACCCAAAATAGTAAAAAGAAAAGATGCATCCAAAGGTGAAAACCTCTCTAAGGCACTTGAGGATGGGATGCTTGATGTCTTGCCTAGTCATTTATAGTAATGATCATTATTTCTCATTGAGCCAACTCAACTAGGGAATATTGGTAAAGAGGAACATCCACACATCATTCATGTGGCTAAATCTTTGTCTGCAGAAGAGCTCAAGGAATTTAGAGACTTCTTTAAAGAGAAGAAGATAAAACTTGCATGGACATATTCAGATATGCCTGGTTTAGATCCAGGTCTTATCAATCACCATCTCTAAATAGCTCCTAGAGTAAAATAACTAAAACAAAAACTCAGAAAAATGCACCCTCATGTTGCATTACTTATCAAGGTTGAACTAGAAAAATTACTCAAAGCTGGATTTATCCAAGCTATTGATTATGCAGAATGGATTTCCAACATCGTACCAGTATCAAAGCTAGAAAAATACATTAAAGTCTGCACTAATTTTAGGGATCTCAACAAAGCATGTCCAAAGGATGACTTTCCTTTTCCTAACATTGACATGATTGTAGCCATGATTGTTGGGTATGAAATGTATTCTCTCATGGACGGTTTCTCAGGGTACAACCAAATCAATATTGCTCCAGAGGATCAAAAAAATACTACCTTCACATGTGCCTAGGGAAAATTCTACTTGAATTTCATGCCTTTCAATTTGAAAAATGCAAGAGCTACCTATCAAAGGGCAGTAACAACTATCTTCCACGATATGATACACAAAACCATGGAATACTATGTGAATGATACCCTTGATAAATCAAGGAAATGATCTATGCACCTACAATATTTAGGCCCAATCATGGATAGAATGGAAATTTTTTAATTATGGTTGAATCCTAAGAAATGTGCATTCGGTGTTACCTCTGGCAAGCTGTTGGGTTACATTATCTCAGCTAAAGGCATAGAAGTTGATCCTAAAAAGGTATGAGCGATACTGGAAATGCCACCTCCTAAGAACATAAGTTAAATGAGAACACTCCAAGGGAGAATCTAGTCTATCAGAAGGTTCATCTCACAGGTGGCTAATAGAGCACAACCATTTACCAAGACTTTGTGCAAGGGAATTACTTATCACTGGAGTGAAGAATGTGACAAAAGTCACTCAAATCAAAATGTACATGGCTAACCCGCCAGTACTCATGCCACCTCAACAAGGAAAACTGTTGATTCTGTACATTTTAGCTACCTTAATGTCATTGGGGGCACTGCTAGCATAGGAAGATGAAAACACGAAAGAACATGCTATCTACTATATCAATAGAGCATTGGTATCCTAGGAGATGAACTACTCTATGATCAAGAAAGTGTGCCTGGCAGTAGTCTTTGCATCTCAAAAACTGTGTCACTACATGTTGGCTCACTCAGTCAAACTGGTGGCTAAAATTGACCCTTTCAAGTATCTCCTAAGTAAAGCTACCCTCACTGGCAGATTGGCTAAATGGATTATGCTTCTTAGTGAATTTGACATAGAATATATTAAGCATGAATAAATCAAAGGGAAAGCAATTGTTGATCAACTAGCTAATGCTCCACTGTAGGACAATGAACCAATCAATGTTGAGTTCCCAGGTGGATCTATTTTTCACATCACTCATCGATCCTGGAAAATGTTCTTTGATGGTTCCTTCACACAACGAGGTTCAGGTGCAGGGATTTTATTTCTGACTCCTCAAAACTATTCCATTCCAAAGGCGTGCAAGCTCATTTTTCCTTGTACAAACAACATAGCATAATATGAAGCACTGGTAAATGGAATCAAACTAGCTCTTGAATGGAATGTTTCTGAGTTACATGTCCATGGTGACTCTCAACTTGTAATCAACCAAATCAATGATGTATACCAGACTAAGGATGAAAAACTCATGCCTTACAAATGAATGGTTGATGACTTTAAGAAATATTTCACTTTCATCACATTTCAACAAGTCCCAAGGATACAGAACAGAGCAGATGATGCCATGGCTACACTAGCTTCCTCGCAGCAACAAGAGTATGATTTCCACTATGAGTTCCTGGTGGAAGAAATCCATTTCCCTTCCTACAACTCCCCTAAATTCCAAATGGTCTATTGACTCATTAAATAGGAATCCTCTTGTTATCACCATGTCTACTCTTACCTGCACCATTAGTTCATTCCTGATGGACTAACTAGAAATGAAAAATGACACCTCATCCGCAATGCCTCACGGTATGTTCTCATGGCCAATGATTTGTACAGGCAAGGATTAGATGGTACTTTGCTTAGGTGTTTAGAAAAAGAAGAGTCCGAACATGCGTTGTCTGAAGTCCACAAAGGAATTTGTGGTTCTCATTCTAACGGTCTGACTCTGGCCCAAAAACTGCTTAGAGAAGGGTATTATTGGCCAGATATGGAGAAAGAAGCTATCAGGTTCACAAAAGCTTGTAAGAAATGCCAACTGCATGGAAATATTATACACACTCCAGCAAGGGATCTCATTCCCTTTGTAACACACTAGCCCTTTCAATAATGGGCATTTGATATAATTGGGCAGATTCACCCCTCATCTTCTAATGGACACAAGTTCATTATTATAGCTACTGAGTATTTCACCAAGTGGGTTGAAGCAGTCCCACTCATTAAAGTGTCAAGATAGCAGGTCTCACTATTCATTCTGAACTACATCATTTATCGCTATGACATACCTTCCTCCATCATCACTGACAATGGAGGGAAATTTAAGAACAACACTATGGACGAGTTATGTGAAAAATTCAAAATCACACAACATTGTTCTTCCATCTATTACCCACAAGGTAATGGATAGGCTGAGGCCTCAAATAAAAATTTGTTTAAAATCTTGCACCATACAGTTAACAAGTCTAGAAGGGATTGACACTTGTAGATCAATCCTACATTATGGGCTTACAAAATGAGCATAAAAAAACCTACAAGGGCAACCTCATTTGCACTAGTATATGGGGTAGAAGCAGTCTTACCTCTAGAGGTAGAAATCCCATCTCTTAGGGTTTCTTTGCGTAGACTTATACCAGATGAAGAATACAGAGTTTTAAGACTCCAAAAACTAGAGCTGCTAGATGAACATCAGAAAGTGGCCTTTGATCACCTCAGAGCTTATCAGAAAAGAATATCACGAGGATACAACAAGAAAGTCAGACCTAGATAACTTCAAGTGGGAGACCTTGTGTTGAGAGAAAATCCCCGTAATCAATTACATAGAGAGCAGAAGGGGAAGTTTGAACCCAACTGGCTGGGTCCTTATATCATTACTGTAGCATTCAGCTCCAAAGCCTATTGACTCTCCACATCTAAAGGAGACCCACTTCGAGATCCCATCAACACTCTCCATCTAAAGAATTTCTACACCTAAGGCATTATCGGTGATCAGCACCATGTACATACTTATGATCCTAAAAAAAAATCTAAAATTTTGAAAAATGTCCTGAAAAAATGATCATCTTGGTGAAAACCTAGCAATAGGCGCCTTGATGCATCAATCAAAAAATTGGAAAAATACAAAAAAAATTGAAAAAGAAGAAAAAGTTCCTTGGTGAAAACCTGGTAAACAGGTGCCATGGTAGCAAAAATAGAACCTCTACCAAGTAGGTGAAAACCTTGTAAATAGGCACCTCTTGTACTCAACACTCCATCTATCAATGCTCAATCTTGGCATCAATCCTTTGCTTTAGTTTGTACATAGCTTTCAGTCACTTTCGTGACACATAGATTCTTCAGAAAACCCTTCTAGATTGAAACCGATCCAGAGAACCTGGGGGAAAAAATTGGCTTTGTCCTCTCAGTATGAGTCAATTTAGTCATCGTCATTTTCTATTAGGGGCATGGGCCCCCAATTTTGATCACATCTTTGGCTTACACCAAATTTAGTAATCTTGTCATTTTTGAAGGACAACTCGCTATTGACGCAAACACATGTTTCTCAACACCCCATTCAACAGTGTTTCTTAATACTATCTTTGGACGCATCTATGTTTCTTAACACACATTGGATATCCTAAATGTAAACAACCGATTGATAGCAATCAAACACAAAGCACTCACAAGCACAATGGTGTTTCTTAACACCTCCTACATATACACATCTAAAAACTTTGAAATTGGTTGGAGTATGTTGAACTTCTATTTGTATGTTGTCTATTCTCATTGATTTTCATTGATCTTTTCTTTGTCTACTGCTTTTTGGTGTGGTCCCTGTTAGTGGCATTTCCTATTTGATGTTTGCCCTAAATTTTTTTGGAATTGACAGTTATCCCCTGTATCCTAAAAGTTAATTTCATGATTAAAAATGATGATATTCTGCTATTAGCAGATCTTGTTGCCTCAAAATCATATTAAGAATGTCAAAAAACCTTAAACCCTAGTATTTCCTAGGCAAAAATGTGAAAAATCCCTAATTTTCTGAAACAGGTCTTTTTTTTTCTTGTTACCTTTTTGGCACTTAAGTTTATTTGCATGTGCTTTATTTCCTAGTCATCGAGTCTCGTAAGAGAAAGTGAATATTCTTTATTATCACGAGACTTGGCAAAAAGGATTTGTCACATAGTCTCTAGATCAGTTGGAATATGCTAAAATAGTAAGGAGACTTTGCGACCATCATTGATTCTAAGACAAGATCTGACGGCAGTCGCATTGTCTCGAGATTTAATCAGAGTTAAAGATTTTGTAAAGCAACTTTGAGACTATACGGTCGCGTTGTCTCCTGATATAACTCATGGTTATGGGTTAATGTTTTTGAGTTAATAGTTTAAGTGTTGTTGCTGAGTCTTATAATTAAAAGTGAGTTAAGAAAAAGAATAAGAGACTTAACGACAACCGTTGATCAAAGATTGCATCTAGCAGTAGTCGAGAAGTCTCATGATTGAAACCATAGTTCATAAATTATCAAGCGACCTGGAGATTACTCAGTTTCCAAGTCTCTTAATAAACTGGAGGTTAGAAATCAGTTTGAAAACAATGTTGTTGCCAAGTCTCCTAAGGGAATAGCAGTTATCAAGATTATTATACGACAAAGAGACTACTCAGTCGCCAAGTCACTGGAAGTTGACCAGAGTTAAAAAATGAATTTTCAGTGATGCCACCGTGGACAGTTGTTAACCAATTAGATTTTAAAGATTATAACAGATGGAAAAGTAGCCATAGTCTGAGTAAATATGGCCAATCAGATTTTACTTCGATTACACTTTGAATTTTATAAGGATTTTATGCGAAATCACTCATTAGAAATTGATTGTCTGACAGTTTGAATGCCACGGCTAGAACCAGAAATTGATGGCACGATATGTGAAAATAATTGTGAAAGTGACTAAATGCTAGTTTACCAGTTTGAGGAATTCTATGCATTGAATTATTGATTATAAGTATGCTTCCTTATTATCATTTCATTTTACCATGTTTTCATTTTCTCAGAAGCAAAGAGTTTGTGAAGTTTTAAGTACTTTCTGAGTAAGTAAAATTTCTAGAAATAGAGAATTCAAAAGGTGACTCAGTAGTTTAGGATTCGATAGAGAGAGAAAGTTGTAGTGTGTTCAGTGATTGAATTCAGAGTTGCAAAGGGTTTACAGATTGATAGCAAGGGTTTGTTGATAGATTTGTTTCAATATTGGTACTAGAAGTTGATAACAGAAAAAGGCAAAATGAGTCGAGCATGGATCATGGCTTCTACTAGTGAAAAAATGATGATGTCAAGGATGATTCAAAGGGGAAGAGAAATTATTTAGATGAATTTCTTACTTTATTGCCAGGTTCAAGCCAGAATAGAAAGGTAAGTGCTGACACCTTAATAGATAACATGGCATATATTAGAGATGCAAACACGCCTGGGTCTTCAGGGTATTCGTTGTTCAATTAATTTTTTAAGAATAGTGATGAACCCATGCCTATCTCAAACCCTTGGACTTGTGGGTTAGCTAGGTTAATTGTCCCAGATGTGTTTATTAATGTTTATTTCATACTAGAGTTGGCCATTAGGTATGGTCCCTTGTCCAAAACTATTAAAATGGATGATGGCAAGCCCCTAATTACCCTAGACCGTAATACATTTATGAAAGCTTTTAATGTCTACTACCCCATGGCTACTGAGATAAACCTTTAGAGATTGAAAAATAGATATGTTAGAGAAGTGGGCATTGCGGCCAAGGATATCAAGGATTTCCATGTCCCTAAGAAGATGAAAGCATACATACATCCAATGGCCGGTACAACCCCATATTTTTATAAGGACATGAATTTCTATGTCAAATATA
>MU214583.1:389522-413583 GCA_018584345.1 Thuja plicata | reverse complement strand
AACCCCATATTTTTATAAGGACATGAATTTCTATGTCAAATATATAGCTTATGCACTATGTAGAGTGCTGGGAAAAGATGCTGGAGCTGACAGAATTACCTTAGACATTTTAATGATGGTATTGGATGTGCAAAGTTTCCATACCATTTCCAACTATGACTACATTCAATACATCATTGATCAAATGCATCAGGGCTTTGTTGATATAAAAAGCAAGAAGGATCACCCAAGGTTTTTACACTATTCAATACTTATGCATTTGATCTTGTATCATAATTTTCCAATTATGAATTGCCATAACTTGCAGCCACAGAGATTTCATCATGGTCAAGATAACCCTGTTCAGTTTTGGCTCAAAATATGGAATAATACTTCTAGGGAGCAGGAGTTCTGTGCTTTTGATAATTGGATAATATATCCAATTCTTAAATGTTTGGGTGTAGAGAAGACCAGATTTCCTATTAAGGTGATCCAGCTATTGAGCCTTATCAATATTTGGAAAAATGGCCAGGAGATTATAATTGGGGTGATTTCTATTTTGAGAAGAACTTTACAATAATGAGGGTTTATGGTTGCCCTCAATCCCCAAATATTTTTCCATTTTATGTTCCACCAAGGATAGCAGCAATTGAATTCATTAGACAATTGATTATGGTTGACAGTGAGCACTTGGCTCCACATAGGAAGGGTACTTTTACCCCCTAGGCAGTTTAGAATCTACAATTTCACTATTGGGAAGAAGGATGTGGACCCAATAAATGCCTGGATGAATCAATATAGGATGAGTTTTTCCATCCATAGGCATGTGGATACATAGGGATTCATCATCAATGCAAGAAAATTGCTTACACCCACTATCCCTTACACCAAAATACATGAAGAATGTATGGAGGAGGACATGATAAGAAATATCATGGAAGATGAGGAAATAAACAAAAGAGAAATTAAGTTCAATGAAATTATGGACCTGGAAAGGTAGGTGAAGAGAAAAGGACTGAAATTTGGAGGTTTCTTTCCCAATTTGCCTTATTTCAAAAAGCTAGAGGCAATGATTGAAAATCATACTCTTCTATGTAATCAATTAGAAGAAGCATTGGTAGTTCCTGAGAAGGGCCATAAAGAATATTCTGAGTTTGAGTATGATGATGATAGTGATCAGGGCTGTCCCTCACCAGTTTCTCATCTAGAGTATCAAGCAGTTCCCCTACGGTGTATGGTGGAAGAGGAGAACATCATTGACCTAACAGAGGTCCCTAAAAAGGAGGTCACAAATGAGCCTCCACCTAAGAGGCAAAGAGTGGAAACAAGTGAACCTTCCCAAAGGAAAATAATAGACAAAATTGGATCATTGATAACAGGGGATAGACCCTATGATCATTTACTCAGAAAATAGATCAGGGCTGGAAAAAGGCTACAAAAGGATATAGAGGAAGATGAGGAATTGCCTATGAGATCATGTACTAATGAAAGATTGATTTATCAAGAGCAATTCATAAAGGATGACAACTCCATCAAAACAAAGGAATTCAATTCTTTCTAATATGGAATAAACAACAACAAGTTAAAAAGAAGTTGTAATTAGAAGGTGGTGATCCAGTCACCCAAGAAGCTCTTCAAACATTACAGGATTATGATCCTAAATCAGAAGAGATTACTCCTAAACAAGAAAGATAGCTGGTAAAGACCAATGGGATACTACTTGTTGAAGGGTGGGACTTATCTTCAGCATTCATTATTGACCAAATAAGGAGATATCCTGATATGAAATTTTCATCAGAGACCTAGGTTGGAGACATGGTTAGAGGATTTGGGTATAGCCCTGAATCCCAAGCGCTTGCAATATGGAGCTTAGCTCCAAAGGATTAGAAACCAGCCCTTTTGAATATTCAAGAGAAGATGGAGGGGAATAAGATTATTTGGACCCTCCAAAATATAGGGGATCTTGAGATATCCAACTTCTAACCAATGTTGCTTAGCTTAATGAAGCTAAAATAGTTCAACTCTCAGAGAAACTGTAGAAGATTACTAGTGATGCTAGTGATATTTCAAAAGATAGAGAGCTTGCACTGATAAAAATCAAGGAAAAGGATATGCTTATAAATGAGCTTACCAAGCAGCTAATGGAAATTATAGAGCCCACCCCTGTTGATCCCAAAGAGGTAGTGGATGTTGAAATCCAGACTGAAGATACAGGGGATACATTGATTGAAACAGAGCAGGGAGCCATTGAACATAATGGTGTGATTTTGGGAGGATTGGTATCAATTTTTCAGCATAGAATCAATACTATTAAGAATAAGATGGATATAGTATATGCGGCATATGGTAGACTTATAGATATACAAGCTAAGGTGGCAAGTTTTTTGACAGTTTTGAACCCCTATTATGCTACTTGGTCTGGAAGGACTTCACTTTTTGAAAGACTAGCATCAATACAACCATTGAGATCAGACATACCAGAAATAGTAACCTTGGTTGGTACTGAGATAGAACAAATTGGTGCTACTCTATCTTTCTTCAAAGGAAAGGCCAACCAAGTCGATGCTAAGTTAAAGATGTTTGGACTAGGATATAATAGATTTGTGCCACCTATTAGGATAGAGGATGATCAAATAAAACCATTGGGGTTATGGTTATCAGATTTTGACAATGTACTCCCAAATAAAGACATTTATATATCAAATAAGGGAGAATTGGATATGGAAAGATTCAATGCACTGGTGGATGAGGCATTTAAAGTAGAGTCAGATTGTAATAAATTCATATCTAATGTTAAGAGCATAACAAATGCTAGATGGGAGAGGCAAAAGACTCAGTTGGAGAATATCCAGAATTTTGAATGGCCAAAAGAAGAGGATATGACTGCCTGGGACAACCTGACAAAGCCCAAAAAGAAGAAGCAAATGACAGTAGATTTGGATATCATTGATGAGGAATAAAGGAATGTTAGAACATCTAGTTCAAATTTTTTGGAAGACAAGTAGGTTAGTCATCACCAAAAGTCAAATTAGGGAATATCCTCAAGATGCACAACCAAAGATGGTGAATATCACATGAAGACAAAGTACATATCAGATTTCATTCCTCTATTTTGTCTTTCCATCGCTTGGTTCATTCTTTTTTTTTTTCTAAGTTTTAGGGTTAGGTTTTTACAACCATCTGAAGCTTTTTGCATCCTTGTCTTAAGGATTCCAAGATGGTTAGAACCTATAAATAGATCAAATTGTAATATCTTGAAGAGAGATGAAATATATTGGCAAGCTAGACTTCTATATTTTATTCTATGTTCTTTATGCTCTTGGCCTTGATATGTACTGAAGCAGAAATTTATGAATAAAATACAGTACAACTTTATTCTATATTTTTATTGTCTCTTTACTTATTGTGTGTACTCTTTTATACTTAATTTGTAAGGCATGTTAAACATATTGGCAATAAGGTAGCTATCTAATTATTTGCAAGTTTCTTCTAAGGGGAGAATTAAACTTTGTGAGTAGTTTCAGAGAGTACAACTGTAATTGAGGATTTGATATAACATTGTGGGAGTGACAGTGTAATTTGTAAGGCACTTTACCTAAGTTGTATGTAGGTTGTAAGGCATCCTATAGTATTCTTATTTGTTTATCTCTATGTATTTATATCTTTTGACTCTATAGCCCAAGGATAGGCACTGGTCTAGAACTTGTTTGGTGATCCATCATCATCCAAATATTTAAAACTATTTGAAATCAATTATATTTACACAAAGAACATATAGTTAAAATCAATTGTACTCACACAGTTTACAATTTGATTTTGTTGATTTCTTAAAGAGAAAATCAAATAGGTTATTCCTCCTATATTCATAAGAATTATAAAAGGAAAGAAGAATGAAATTTCTTATCATGTTACTGTTTGTCATCATCAAGATAATGTTTTGGATTGCTAAACTTATCCTCAGAGTAATCATTTTTATCTGCATATTTATCTATTTATCCATATAAGAATAGAGCATTCAACACATAAGAAAAATCCACTCTAAAGATACTGTCAAGTCAGTAATCAATCATATGTAAAACCTGCCTGAGTCAGTGGATCTCAAAAAAGGAGGTGATAATAGGTATCCATAGTGTTATAAAAATACTTCATCAATTAGTGTTTTCTCTTGGTTGAGTCAGAGTTTCAAAGGCATTGGGAGTCATAGAGTTATTCAAGTATTCAAGCATTTTAGAGGCCCTGCAAGAAAAAACCCTAATAGTCCTGATGATCTAGCAACGTCAAATAAATTGGGTGTATGTGATAAGAGCTCATGCATTAAGGTGGAAAATCCTCACATCCCTCGATCCTGTTTATTTGTACGCCAAGGTGAGGTTAGAACTATCTCCTTGATTGTTATTTCTCTGCTTGTTTACGCATGATCACACTCATGGTTATCTTGGAATTAAACACCTTGATACTGGTGTACTCTTGCAACATCAACTAGAAACAACATTCAGGTCATCTTTCCTTTTTGTGCCTTGATGCTTATGTTAGTTTCCTATATCATATTTGATGAAAGTCATATTCATATTCTTATGGTCGCAGTGGCACTAGTAAGGATTGTATCAACTTTGATGTTCCAAAAATGCTCAATGATGAAAAATTTTAGTGCTAAAGCTTCAGTGACTACACCTTAGGTTGCATTCATGTTAGTCTTGCATCTTGCATCTGCATTTGCATGGTGTTGAAATCGACATAGTAAATTTATCTCTATCCAATGTGAAGGATCTGAGGTTCTTATCGATCAATCTTCTCATCATCAAGTGGTCAGTTGTATGTGAACATGACATCCCTTGCTAATTTGAGTGTCCTGATTCCATTTTTGGGATCAAAATCGAAATCTAAAACAGACTACTTGCAAAACCAATAGAAATATCTCATGCTTTTCTTCTAATCAATTCATGTATCTTACTTTTGGTCAATCTCAGTTAAACATGACCTCTCATCAAGTATAGACCTTCTATCCTAACCACGTGGGACCTATTTCTAATCAGATCAGCTTCTTCTTGCATCATGTTATCAATGGAATTGCTTCTCATCACTGGGGCACCTAGCCATATTTTGATTTCTCTCCTGAGGGGGTAGGATCAGGACACCAACATTCCAGTGATCACATCCTTAATCAAAACCCCATCGCTTGGAGTATCTTAGCTTTATCGCATCAAATCAAGTTGAGATCATCTTAAATCAAAGGCAACCTAATCAATGGTCTTATACAGTGGTGAATACACTTGAAACTAGACAAGACCAGTCTTAAATGGGCTATTCATTATTGAAACTAGATACATTGATCAAATTGGCTTCATCGCTTCAAATCAAGTCAATTTTCTTGCTAATCAAATCTCTTAACGGTAATCAGTGTCATCACTTCAAATCAAACTGGTTAATCGTTCAAACCAATCAAAAAGGTTTAAGAGTTCTTGACAGATGTTCAGTTTCATCGCTTCAAATCAAACTGAGCATTCTATTTATATCTTTTGATCGATCTTCGTCCAATCAAGCTCAAATTCAGTTTTATTCTTTAAAAGAATGGTTTCATCGCTTCAAATCAAACTATTATGGGTCTTATCACAAACAAGTCTTTGAATCAATGCACTGATCAGACATCAATTCAAAGAAGGGCAAATGTAATCACCTAAAAATGGTCATCTAAACCCTAGACCCCCAATCTCAATATTTAATCAAGAAACCCTAATCTTGATAAACCCTAAGTCCTAAATCAAACAAGCGATTCTTCAATCTATCAATTTATAGCTAATCTGACCTGAACCCTAGGTCCTAATTATTCAATGCACTTGATTAATTAATTAATTCTTGAAATCATAATACATTGGCAAATAAACTATATGTTAATTATTTAATTGATATTCTAATATATTAATTAAATAAAAATTACAAAATTGACAATTAAATCAAAAAGGAATTAAATTAATTATAAAAACATAAATGTGCATTCAAAATCAATTAATTTCTTAAAAATTCATATGACATCAACAAATTTAGTTGAGTGATTATCAAAATGGAAACAATCCTGTTCCACTCAGTTAACTAATTCTCCACTGTTTATTATTTTGGAAACATTTTAGTTAACTGAAAACTGAATATGGAAGTTTCCAAAATAACTGATTAGTCAGTTCAGTCAACTGACTCTCTCAACCAATCACATCACTTGCACATGGATTGTTCTTCTTCAATCGAATCTAAGCCACTCTTTTTGTTCGATCTCGACCGTCGATTCGAGAGAGATTTCTATAAAAGAGAAACTCTTTTCCTTCACAAGGATCTGAGATTTTTATTAATGTTATTATACTGTATTTTCATTCTAGCATTCTTAGCATTTTAACTTTCATTTATTTAGTATTGTTGTTTATTACTTTCAAGCATGCAAATCTAATCTTAGAGCACACATTGAATTTGGTGTTTTTAAAACAAATATCTCACATTTCATTTGGTGCTTCTAAAACTGAATCTAATTAGCTTGGATGAACAACAAATTGCACAATCATTTAGATCAATCATATAGCTCTAAATCCTTCATTTAGGTCTTTGGTGTAGTCACTGAGCTTGCAATGATCTAAGAGAAAGCACATACTCCTACCTTCTAGAAGGTAACAGGTCGACTCATTCAGACATGCAGGATGCATGAATTTGTATTCATTCATGTATGCAACTGAAGAACAATGACCATGTTGAAGTGTAATGCTAAAGTAGAGGTCCACTTTTAGCACACACAGGTTGTTCCTTGTTTGCAAAATTGTTGACACGGCATGAGTGCTTGATATAAAAGGTCATGAGGCCGATGCTTGAAATACACTAGTGACTAGCGGTGCACTCATTTGGGAGCCTTTCATTATTTGTGTGGATGATGTGCTAGCTTGATTTGTCTACGCTGATGTCATTGTCATTGATGATGGAAAAGAATAAATTTGGGATATCATAGCATCCATTTGAGAGGTTTGAGTTTATTTTTTACCTACTAGAGGGTTCTTAGGCCATATTGTTGACACATTAAATTCAGCAAGGAGTTTGATTACCTTCTTAATCAACATGGCTAGGAATCTTTTAGGGTTTCTTTCTACCATAGAATCAACTACTTGTGCAGAATAGGAATCTTTCTCTATGTCTTCAAGTTCCTCCTTTGTGACATCTTGGAGCATTGGGGTCTACGGGGACCAATAGGTTTCATATTCTCAATGTAAAGAGAAGGACTAGTGTTTGTGAAAGGGTCATCCTCTCGCTATTTTTCCCACAAGGGAAATTGGTTAACATAGGATTCATTGGGTTGTGGTCTAGCCTTCGACCTAGTGTAAGGTCCTCCATAAGGTTTGAGAGACATGGTGTTATCTAGGTTTTTTAACTAAAATATGTGATATAAAGCAAATAAAAAAGGTTAACCTCTCGAGGAGAGTTCGAGTTATGTTTGACAAGGGTAATTCTAGGGACAGATTTTGACTTCTCTTGATCTCAAATATTTTGGTGATCTAAGATATGGATTTTGACTGTTGCCTTAGATGAAACAAAGTTGCTGATAGAGATTGATGAAGTTGAGATAACGGGATCAAGATAATCTAGTCTAAACTTTTAAACTAACAATGTTTAAACAATATATGAACTATCAAAGAGGGATGATCTTTAATGTTTAGAGATTCACACAAAAATATTCATTTTTTCTTGGGATGTGGACATTGATATTTTCACACAAGATGGGGAATCTTTCCAAGGTTCAAGTAAAAACAAATGCTCAGGTATGTTGGTCAAGTGCAGAAAACTTCCACCAATTGTGGTAGAATGCTAGGTCAAATGTGGTAAAGGCTCACTGATTGAGGCAATAAAAGGACCTATTGTGACAATAAAGGGCTTGATTGTGGTAAAAATCTGTCAATTGCAGAAAAATGTGGGCAATTATGGAAAAGTGGGACAATATAAAAAATGATCTCAATTTGGTGAATCTTTCTGATAAAAATGATTTTCTAGAACAAGGGTTTGATTATGGAACAAGTTTGTTGTTGAAAACTTATTCTTTAAAGACATTGGACTCATTTTGATAGTTTTTTATGTTGGTTTTGCATTTTTGGAAACTAATCACATTACAAGCACAATAGACAAAGTGTTTTCTAGCTCTAAACACGGGGTTGAAACAAAGACAAACATATTAATCTAGGTCAAATTTGGCTGCAAGATACAATATTATAGGCCCAATGCTTGGATGTTCATTGGCTCACACAATAATTATCACACTACTAGGACATGAAGCTCCATGGCGTAGGTGCCCATGTTTTTGTTGTTGCCAGATATTGTTGTCATGCTAGTGAAGATCTCTTTCACTAACACAATATCTTGGAACACATATGTTGGGGATCTTGGGAGGAATTATGTAACCCCTTACACTATAATAAGGTACTTTTTCAGAGGTGAAATTGGTAGGTCTCTATTTAACAAGGTTGTAGTAGTCTCTATCTCACGTCTTATTTATATATCGATCAAAAGGATTACCAGTTTAAGGTCATTCTCCGAGGAAGAAGCGCATTCCCCAGACAGGCCTTTCTAAAAAACAATAAAGGTTTTTAATCTAACATATTTGTGCAAGTGCACCAAAAACTCAAGACACAAGGTTAATTGATTAAATACCAAATTTTCAAGTGTGAACTAAAATAATCATCCATACAAGCACAAGTGTTCAATTTTAAGCCCAAAGTAGATGATGATTTACTTGTTCAATTTTAAAAGCACCAAATTGAAAGATTTTTTTCCTTTGTTCAATTTTTAACCACCATGTCAATTTTAAGCACCAAATTGGAAAAGTGAAATTTGTGATGTTTGTATGCAATGTTCTTTTTTAGCACTAAAAACACAAATGAAATAACTTTAGGTTTCTTTGTTAGATCTATTTCCACGCCACAAGCTGAAATGACGAGTTAGTACCAAAAACCTTGCAATCAAAATGTATGTAATTGAGAAATACTTTCCAAACTCTTAATTCTCACAGTAGCCCACTCTTCTCTATCCTTGGTGTTTCATTCATTCCTGCATATAAATTGAGAAAAAGCCAAATTTTAGCATAAAATGGTGAATTATAAGCAATTGCAAAATGATTTTGTTGATTGTGGTAAACTCTTGGAAATTGCGGTAAATTTTTGTCAGTTGCGGTAAAGTTCTGTCAATTGTGATAATATACTCTCAGTTGTGGCAATATGTTGGCGATTGAAAAATAGATCAGTCAATTATGGCAATATAATCTCAATTGTGGAAATATACTATCGATTGCAAAATAGATCGGTCAATTGAAACAAACTACTTGGAATAGATAATTTTAAAATGACATAAATGATTGCAAAACCCACAAATTGATTGCGGCATTAAACTAGTCAATTGCGGAAAAATACCAGTGATTGTGAAATTACAATGTTATTGAAAAATTTTAAGAAAGGAGAATTTGTGACTGTATGGCTGAGGCTAGAAAATCTTGTTTATCATCTTCAAGTGATTCTTAGGTTGTTTGATTCACGTCGGGTTCACCAAAATGTGTAGATCCAATCCCGCTTCCAATCTCAAATTAACGAGGGGTTAGTAGCATTGATTTGGAATGGGGGTTAAGAAATCCAAAATACTAAGAAAAAATCCACGAACAATAAAATGACAAGTAATCAAGGAGGAATACAAATGAATGCAAACCAAAAAAGCTCAAATCTTTGATTGCCTCTCTCTACTCCTTCTCAAATGTTGTGTGTGTGGTTCTCAATATTGGTATCAACAACATCTATGAATTGGGAGTGTTGATAAATGATATTGATTTTGATCACAAGAATTCTTTGAATGCCTCTAGCAAGAATCATGCAGAGTAAGGGCGCACAAAAGCTTGAAATCATGGATCCTTCAAATGGTTATGAAGGGTTAATTATATAGAATATGGAAATTATATGAATGGTTGAGATCAATCCCAGAGATTAGAGGATGAACGGTTGAGATCAAAGGGAACTGGAGAAACCATTAGTAAACTCCACCTCTTCAACTTTGAGAGAGGAGATAAAGTTTAGTTAACTGGACATTTGATTATGAGTTACCTTTTGAATTGAAGAGGTAATTTGGAGTTACCTTTTTGAACTGAAGAGGTAGGTGGAGGAATTCATCCAATCAGAGATTTGATCAAGGGCTCTCTCTTTTTGAACTAAAGAAAGGATTTAATTGAATATTTAATTCTTTTTTGTAATTAAAGTATTCAACATGTGAGATAATTGAATTCTTTTTGGATTTAGAATGGAATCATTGAATGAAATTAATTTAATTAGAAGAATTTATTAATAAGTTTAAAATATTTAAATTTAAACTTTAGGAAATTGAATTTAATTTATTAATGAAGATTAATTAATTAAGATTATTAAATTAAATAAAATTAATTATTTAATTAATTTGGGGGAAATGATTAAAATGGTTTAGGGAATGAATTTAGAAGAAATAGATGATTAATTAATGATTAAAAAAACATATTTAATAGATGAAAATTAGTGTTTTAATGTAAGGTCGCAAGTATGTCCATTTTAGGGTGTCTACACATATCTTGCATGTACTAATAACTCATTGCATACAGAATTACTTTACACAACTTCAGGAAATAACTAAAGTGTGAATACTAGCATCAACTCATAAAATAGATATTTTATTGAGTCCTAGAATTGATGTAGCATGTATCTTTCTCTAATGAATGTTGGATAGGGGTAGGACCCCTAACTTACCTCGAAGATACTAAAAACCATCCTTTGATAGTGGGTTAGTGAATATATCTACTAATTTCTCTTTTAAATTCACATACTCCAACGTCACCTTCTTGTCTTGAACTTTCTCTCTCAAGTAATGATACTTGATAGATATGTGTTTGGTCTTAGAATACATTACCAAATTCTTTGATATGTTTATATCACTTATGTTATCACAAAAGATAGTAACTGGATCAGTAATCTCCTCTTGCATACCTTCTAGTAGTTGTTTGATCCATACAATATTTTCATAATTCATAGCTGTTGTAACATATCCAACCTCAACAGTAGACTGTGATATACAAATTTTCTTCTTACTCAGCCATGTAACTAGTCTTTCTCCTAAAAAGAAAGATCCTCCACTTCTACTCTTACTGTGATTAATATTTATGGCCCAATCAACATCAGTGTACACTATTAACTCAAAATTTCCTCCTTTCTTGTACAGTAGACTAAATTCCTTGGTTCCTTTCAGATATATAAATATCATTTTCACTGCAGACATATGTGAATCCTTTGGATTGGCAACAAATCTAGCAACAATACCAACTCTATGAGATATATCTGGTCTGCTATGAACAACATATTGTAGCTTACCAATCTTTGATCGGTAGAGTGTCTCATTTCCTTCCTTTGACTCATCTTCCGTTGATAGCTTGCAACCATCTATCATTGGTGTTTCAACCGGTCTTGAGTCTTACATCCCAAAAGTCTTTAGGATCTCTTTGATGGACTTTGATTGTGTAATGTAGATCCCATATTTTACTTGTTGAATTTGTAGTCCAAGAAAGAATTTAATCTCTCCAATCCTGGACATTTCAAATTCCTTTCTCATTTCTTCAGCAAAAGATCTCCATAATGTGTCATTGCCTCCAAAAATAATATCATCAAAAAATATCTCAGAAATCAAAATCTTGTTAGCACTATCACATTTCAAATAAACATTACTATTATCACTAGTTCTTTGAAATACAATTTTGATTATATATGCATGTAATCTTTCATACAAAGCTTGGGGTGCTTGTTTCAAACATATAGTGCCTTGTGTAGTTTGCATACCATGTCCTATTTAGTATTCTAAGAAAATCCTTCAAGTTGTTCTATATAAACTTCTTCTTCAAGAATACCATTAAGAAATGCAGACTTGACATCGATTTGATAGACTTTAAATCCTTTGTAGGCTGCATATGCTAGTAGATTATTACTCCTTCTAATCTAGCAATAGGTGCAAAATTTTCACCATAGTCAATTCCTTCTTCTTGTGCATATCCCTTGTAAGCTAATCTTGATTTTTTTCTCACTACATCTCCATGCTCATTCTATTTATTTCTAAAAATTCATTCAGTACCAATAACATTTTTATCTTTAGGTCTTGGTATTAAATTCCACGTGTTATTCTTTACAATTTTATCTAACTCTTCTTTCATTGCTTTAACCCAGTCATCATTTTCCAATGTATCTTTAACCCTTCTTGGTTCTAATTCAGAAATTAAGCATGTATTTTCTCTTACCTTGCTTCTTGTCAAAATTCCTACATCTTTGTCTCCAATTATCTTACTCAGTGAGTAGTGTCTCCTTACATATTTGGCTAGAATAGGCTCGGTAGTCATTGGAACTTAATTTCCATCATTTGGTGGTAGTACTCTCTATTCAGCTTCCTCCTCAGTTTGTGCATTTGGTAAGGTATCAGGAACATTTGGTTGAACATATACAAATATTTGATAATCTTCAATTTTATTCTTGTTTTCCTTGCCATTTCTCTTTGCAAATTCATCAACTCTCACATTTGCACTTTCCACAAATTTTTAGTAGATTTGTTTAGTCATTTGTAAGCTTTTCTCTTTGTAGAATAACCTAAGAATATCCCTCTTCTCCTTTAGAATCAAACTTACCATCTCTACCATCTTTAAGAATATAACATCTACTTCCAAATACTTTGAAATAACTCTCATTCAGTTTGTGATCATACAAAATATCATAAGGTGTCTTGTGTGTACCTTTCTTCAATTGTACTCAGTTAAGTGTATAAGCAGTAGTTCTTACTGCTTCTCTCCAATAAGTTTGAGAAATTCCCTTCTCAATAATCAATGTTCTTGCACAATCAATAATGGATCTGTTTGTTAGAATAACTGAGAGGGAGGGGAGTGAATCAATGGCCTCAAAAATATTCCAATAAATCAACCAAAAAAATTGGTACCACAATATTAAGCCTCTAGTTATCTTCAGTCCTACAAGATGTATGCCTTCAAATAATCATAACAAATAACTACTTCTTGGAGTTCACTGTTAAACCTTATTCTTCCTATTTACCAATTAGCAGTCTTTCATTTACTGAAAAATAGTAAATTGCTTAGTGTATACCGATCAATCCAGAATTAGTTATGTGTAATGAAAAATACCAAAGTAATGAATCATAAATACATTGACACGTGGATTTTTAACGTGAAAACCCTATTAAGGGAAAAAACACTTGGGACCAGTAACCCAAAATTTTCACTCGTATGAAGTGAGCTCAATGAAGAACCAACCTTGTTAAAGGTTACAAACACACTGTTAGGTGTGACCTTGTTAGAGGATTTAAATAGAATAGTTTGTCACTTGATATTGGGAATCTCTATTCTACCTTCTATGACCAAACCCAGTGTAGTTTGTCAAATGGTATCTGGCATCTCATGCTATCTTCATGATCAAAATTTTTGATACTCCTTGGGGTGTATCTCAATATAGAAAGGATTGTTAAGTCCTGCTTAGTTAAGAGACTTTCTAAATCAATGGTTAAACTAAAACAATAAATGATCTGTTCACACATACAACTTAGACTATAAGCTCATAATACCTTTTTGATCAATGTATCTTTTCAATATGTTTGCTCCACTTCTTTCTACTCGGTGATGTTGTGCTTCTCTATTTCTTGGTGTCCACAGAAATCTTTAGCTCTTTACTCAGCTTGATTTATCAGGACTGTATGAAGTTGTTCTTCATAAGTTTCTCTTTAGCATCCTTTTTCTCTATTCACTTCCCTAATTCATAATGAATAAGATTGTCTCTTTATAGACATGATATCATCGTTTCTCACTTCTTGATTTTCTTATTCTTGGCATGATCCACAATCTTAGCCAATCTTTTCTTTAAAAATTTACTTAAGTTTTATCCCATAGATTTCTCCTTGACAACTGGATAAAACAAATTTAAATATTTTACTTATCTCTGGCTTTAACTTGTCAATGAAAACAATGTTAACAACCAGTTAAATATATCTTTAGCTCTTGCTAGCTAAGTATTTTGTCATTTCTAAACTTCAGATCTTTTTGGTGTTTAGCTCTTTGATAGCTTTGTTCAACACTTTAGTTCTCCTTGGGCATCTCTGTTGGGGTTGTCTATCTATCAGGGTTGTCTATTTTTCAGGTATCACTGTGAAGTTCTGCTCATCGGTAATGCTTGTGATTATTCTTGTTAGTGATGCTTGTCAATTTTCTTTATTGGGAATCATCATGTCTTTGCTCTTGGGTTTTTCTATCCATGAGGTTCCACTAACCATCGGTGTTTGTAGTCACCTAGTGAATGTTGATCTTTTATGCATTACTGAAAGCATAATCTTTATCTCTTTGATTCTCTAAAGTCTTTTACACTTTGTATATAACTGATAAGATTATATCAAGTTGACATAAATGATAATACAATCCATTAACTAATTTAATGTCTTGCATTATCTTTCTGCATTTCGGTGATCAACTTAACATCTTCAAACATTCAATCAGTTATATATCATAAATCTCTCCCTTTGGCATTGATGGAAACACACTACATTATCACATTATATTATTACTAATACAATATGAAATATATAAGTATTTCATCAATATCTCCCTTTATAACTAATACAAATGTCTGACTCTCGGCAAGCTCATATAGCTTAGGTTTTTTTCTTGCAGAGTGTGCTCTTCAATCTTTAATCCCTTTACTAGATATATGTATCAGCTTCTTATTTTGTTTCTAATATGTGCCCTTCCTTGACTATTCCTCTCCTTGATCATCTATTTTTCCTTTGACAACAATCTCTCCTTTAGTATGTATTCTCTCCCTTTAGTTACTTCTCTCCCTTTGATGGATATTTCATATGTAATCTCTCCCTTTGGATATTCTGGATATTCTCTCCTATTGGATAATGAATGGATAATGATATAATCTCTCCCTAATAATGAGATAATATCTCCCTTTGACAACAATGCCAAATGGGTCTTCCATATCATCTTCCACCCCTTTTTATAATATACTCCTTTAATTTCCCTATCCATCAAAAATATAGTGACTCTAGTGTTCGGTGTAGGTATGTACCTTGTTATGTACAGATGTATCTTTGTAGTCCATCTTTGTGCTTGCATCAACATGAATGATCTTATGATTTGTGTGTAGGCTGATGCAATCTCCTATTCAGATTACTGACTGATAGATGAGGGTTGGAGTCCTAGTCTCTGTCTCAGGTACTCAAATGTATCTTTCGGTAATGGCTTGGTAAATATGTCAGCTAATTGTTCCTTGGGTTGAACATATTCTAGTATCACTTCTTTTTCTTACACATGTTCTCTTAAGTAATGATACTTGATTTCTATATGCTTAGTCTTAGCATGCATGATTGGATTCTTTGATATGTTTATTGCACTAGTATTATCACAATAGATAATCACTGGTTCAAGAATCTTAATATTCATACCTTCCAGCAACTGTTTGATCCATGCACGATTTTAGCAGTTTGTAGCAACAACCACATATTTTGCTTCTATAGTAGACTGAGAGATGCATCCTTGCTTCTTGTTGATCCATGTGACAAGTCTGTCACCCATGAAGAATGCTCCTCCAGTTGTGCTCTTTCGTTCAACTATCTGTATAGACTTGAAGCTCAAAATTTCCTTCTCTTTTATACCATAAGACATATTCCTCGTTGTTCTTTAGATATCTCAAAATTCTCTTGACAGCAGTCATATGTGACTTTTTGGGATTAACAGAGAATCTTGCAACTATTCCAACTACATGTGCTATATCTGGTCTGGTATGAACAACATACATTATTTTTCCAATCATTAATATATAAAAGGTCTTATTGACCTCATTTGATTTGTCTTCCTTTGTCATCTTACATCCGATTTCCATAGGTGTTCCAACTGGTTTGGAATCTTCCATCTTGAATATCTTCAACACTTCTTTGATGTATTTGGACTGAGTGATATATATTATTTCATCTTTTTAAATAAGTTGTAGACCAAGAAAGAATTTGACCTCCCCAAATATAGAGATTTCAAACTCTTTTCTCATTTCATTGGCAAAGGATTTACACAACATTTCATTTCCCCTAAAAATGATATCAACAACAAATATTTCAGCAATCAAAATATTACCATCGGTATCTTCTTTTAAGTACATATTGTTATTTTCACTTGTTCTTGTGTGTGTTATTTTGTGTACCTATTATCTACAACATGACACTTCAATAGATCATTATATTAGTATAAAATCATAAAAAACAAAGATTTTGAAGCTAAATACTAAAACCGATCTATTGCTTCCTATCTAGGAGGAGTGTGAAAAATGACATAATAGCCCTCAGATTATGCATTTATCAGTGATATATACAACCTAGAATGAAATATTCAAATGAAACTAATCTTATATGCTCAAGAAGTATGCTTTCTAAGCTCTAAAAATGGAGATTATAACAATGCAAAATGAGAAAGCTAATATGAAATATGAATCTCTAATAATATGAACAACCTAAGGATGTTTTCAACAATCAAAAATCAAGGGTCTTCAACAATCCAAAAATCAAAGGCTTTCAACAATAAAAAATCAAGGCTTTCCACAATCAAAAATCAAGTGCACATTGAGCTTAAAACTCATTCTATTTATAGAAGAAATTAGGAGTGATTTGATCTTAAAACTCATTTGATTTGATTTGATTTGAATTGATTTGATTTGATTTGAATTGATTTGGATTGATTTGATTTGAATTGATTTGAATTGATTTGATTTGATTTGAATTGATTTGATTTGATTTGATTAAGGAAATTTAATGTAATTTAGTGATTAAATCACTTAGGAGATTAAATTTGATTTAAATGAATTATGCCAATAAATTGAAGAATTATCTTGACATAATTGGGGGTATGATCATACTTAGGGAAAATAGCGTCTATGGTCAAAGCAGACCAAATCAGGGTGGTTACAGTTCTTACAAATTCAATGCTTATGAGATAGGAGTGAATTCTTTCATACCAGGCTCTAGGTGCTTGTTTCAATCCATAAAAGGATTTATGCAGTCTACATACTATGTTTCTCTTGTCTGGATCAACAAACCCTTTTGGTTGTTCAATGTATACCTCTTCTTCCAGTATTCCATTTAGGAATGTAGATTTGACATCCATCTGGTATACCTTGAATCCTTTGAATGCAGCATAAGAAAGAAGAATTCTAACTCCTTCTAGTCTAGCAACGGGTGCAAAGGTTTCACCATAATCAATACCTTCCTCTTGTGCATACCCCTTGCATACTAATCTTGTTTTATTCCTTGTGACTTCTCCATTCTCATTAAGCTTGTTTATAAATATCCATTTGGTACCAATGACATTCTTGTCATCTGGTCTCAATACTTGTGTCCATGTACTATTCTTCTCAATCTTTTCTATTTCTTCATTCATAGCACTGACCCATTCCTCATTTTCAAGTGCAGTATTAACAGATTTAGGTTCAAAATCACAAAGTAAACATCTAGTGTTTAGTGACTTACTTCTTGTTCTCATTCTAGCCTTCTTGTCTCCTATGATCTAATTTTGTGGATGATGTCTTCTGACATACTTGGAAATTTTTGGTTCAGCTCATTGTCCATCATTCTGATTATCATCTTGTCCTTCATCCTGATCTCCATCCCTTGGAACATCATTTTGAGGATTTTCCTAATTTTGGTAATTGCAGCCTGATGCTCGGGTGCAATGTTCTGTTGCTTGGGAGAGATACACTATTGCTCGGGTAGAGTGTCAGGTTCTTCAGTGTAAACAAACTTGTTGTAGTCTTCTAGTTCTTTTCTTCTTTCCTTATCATTCTTCTCTACAAATTCATCTATTCTTACATTTACAATTTCAATGATCTTATTAGAGGACTTGTTAAGACATTTATAAGCCTTGATTTTGGTGGAATACCCTAGAAAGATACCTTCATCACTTTTGGAGTCAAGCTTTCCATTTCTTTCATCTTTCAAAATATAACATTGACTACCAAAGATTCTGAAGTAACTTACATTGGGTGTGTAACCATACCAAATCTCATAGGGTGTCTTATTTGTATCCTTCTTCAATTGTACTTTGTTTAATGTGTAGATAACAGTACTGACAACTTCTCTCCAGAAATTTTAAGTGATTCTTTTCTCAATCATCAGTTTTCTTGCACAATCAACAATTGATTTTTTCCTCCTTTCAACAATTCCATTTTGTTGTGGTCTTCTTGGTGAAGAAACCTATCTTTTAATTCCATGCTCATTGAAATAGTTAGTGAATTCATATAAAATAAATTCCCCTCCTCTATCTGATCTTAAGCATTTCAATTCCTTACCACTTTATTTTTTTACCATAGCCTTATACCATTTAAACATCTTGAATGCTTCTAATTTATCTGTTAAGAACATAACTATCATCATTCTAGAATAATCATCTATAAAGAGAATTAAATTCTTATCTCCATAGTAACTCTTTTTCCTCATACATCCACATAAATCAATATTGACTAATTCTATAATTGCATTAGATGTATGGGCTTTACTCTTGAAACTAGACTTTGTCATTTGACCTTTTTGACAATTCTTGCACATGATATGCTTGGGCTTTGACATGCTTGGTAAGCCTCTGACTTTCCTTTTATTGCTTATCTTTATCATGTTTTCAAAATTTGCATGACATAGTCTCTTATGCCACAACCATATGTCTTCGTTTCTAGCCATTAAATAAGTGGTGTTAATGTCATCAAGATATAAAAGGTTACCTTTTGTCTATTCACCAGTTCCAATCAATCTTCCTGATTCATTGAAGATCTTTTCCTTCTTATTTTCAAATGCTACTCAATGACCTATATTATTTAGCTATGAAACACTCAATAGATTATAATTAAGTCCTTTTACCAAGTAAGCATTTTTACATTTGATCAGGTTGTTCAACATTATGGTTCCTTTACCTTCAACTGGACAAGGTGTGTCATTACCCATTCTTACTAATCCACCATTACAGTATTCAAAAGTTTCAAAATTTTTTTATCACCGGTCATGTGGTGAGTGCAACCACTATCTATAATCCAAACATCATTCTTACTAACCTTAGATATGAGTCCAGTTTCTACATTCCTTTCTTCTTCTTTGTCTGAATCATCCTTCATGGATACAAATACCATCTTAATGTCTTCTTAAGATTCAGTGTCAGTATCATCAGCTATGTTCTCAGCTAGGTAACAAGTTTTCTTTCCTTTGTCCTTTTAGTCTTGGGTATCTCTTATGTCATATTTTCAGTTGCTTGAGTAATCTCTGTTATCACCTTGGTCAAAATTCTTTCATATGTTCCAGCATCTTTTCTTCTATTAGGACATCTTGCAGCAAAGTGTCCAGCCTCTTTACAATTAAAACATACAAGTGGTAATTTACCTTTGTATCTACATTTTCCTCTCTACAATCTTCTTTCCATTAGTGCTTCAATCTCATCAAGTCCTTGGCCATCATTATCACTTTCACTATCATTCCTCATAGTGTATCTATGACTTGACTTACTTATTTTCAAAGAATATTTGAATGCAGACTCTATAGATGGTAAGACACTATTATCAAAGTTATTCATCTCAAATGAAATCAGTCTACAAATCAGACTATCTAGAGTAACATTATTGTTTGCAACTGCTCTCATTTCTTGTATAGTAGATACTCTAATAGCATATATAGGCAGTAAGGTTATTAGGATTTTACTTACCACTATCTCTTCTTCAAGTACACCTCCAACTCCTCGGATAGCATTGAATACCTCTTTGATTCTACAGCTATACTAAGTGATATTTTCTCCTTCTTTCTTCCTTAGGTCATCAAACCTCCCTCTTAGGCTTTCTACCTTGGCTCTTAGTACATTATCATCTCCTCCATGTACCAGCTTCAATTTACCCCACATTTGTTTTGCAGAGGTGTAGGTTTTGACATCTTCAAACTCAGCATCAGAGAGTGAGGAAGCAAGCTCTATCATCATGCAATTATGCTCATGCTTTTCTCTCAAGTGCTCAAGTGTGTGAGGTCCTGTAGGAAACACATATTTAGTATCTAGGTGTTGAGTAATATCATTACTAAAACTTGATAGGTGGAGTCTTATTCTACTTTTCCATGATGCAAAGTTTTCTTTATTCAACTTGGTCACATCTCATTTGTTCATCTTGTGATCTTTTTCTTGAGCTTTTAAAATCCATTTCTAAGCACACAAGCTCTGATAACAGTTGTTAGAATAACTAAGAGGGGGGGCTGAATTAGTGGCCTCAAAAATATTCTAATAAATAAACCCAAAAACTTAGTGCCACAATAGTAAGCCTCTAGTTATCTTCAGTCCTACAAGATGTATGCCTTAAAATAATCATAACAAATAACTAATGCTCAGAGTTCACTGTTAAACCTTATTCTTACTATTTACCGATTAGCAGTCTTTCGTTTACCAAAAAATAGTAAATTGCTTAGTGTATACTGATCAATCCTTAATTAGTTATGTATAATGCAAAACACTAAAGTAATGACTTGTAAACACATTGACACATGGATTTTTAATGTGGAAACCCTATTAAGGGAAAACCCACTTGGGACTGGTAACCCAAAATTCTCATTCTTCTGAAGTGAGCTCGGTGAAGAGCCAACCCTGTTAAAGGTTACAAACACACTGTTAGGTGTGACCTTGTTAGAGGATTTAAATAGAATAATTTGTCACTTGATATCGGGCATCTCTATTCTACCTTCTATGACCAAACCCAGTATAGTTTGTCAAATGGTATCTGGCATCTCATGATATCTCCATGATCAAACTTTTTGATACTCCTTGGGATTTATCTCAATATAGAAAGGATTGTTAAGTCTTGCTCGATTAAGAGACTTTCTAAATCAATGGTTAAATTGAAACAATAAATGATCTGTTCACACATACAACTTAGACTTGCAAATTTTTAGATCTATTGTAAGATCATAATACCTTTCTTATCAATGTATCTTTTCAACACCTTTGCTCCAGTTCTTTCTTCTTGGTGATGCTATGCTTCTCTATTTCTTGGTGTCCACAGAAATCTTTAGTTCTTTCCTTTGCTTGATTGATCAGGACTGTATGAAGTTGTTCTTCATCAGTTTCTCTTCAGCATCATTTTTCTCTATTCACTCCCCTAATTCATAATGAATTAGATTGTCTCTTTATATACATCATATCACCATTTCTCACTTCTTGATTTTTTTTTTCTTGGTGTAATACGTAATCTTAGCCAATCTTTGATTTAAAAATTCACTTAATTTTTAACCCATAGATTTCTCCTTGACAATTGGATAAAAAAACTAAATATTTTACTTATCTTTGGATTTAAATTTTTGATGAAAACAATGTTAAAAACCAATTAACTCTATCTTTAGCTCTTGCCAGCTAAGTATTTTTTCCATTTCTGAACTTTAGTTCTTTTCGGTGTTTAACTCTTTGATAGCTTCGCTGAACACTTCAGTTATCCTTGGGCATCTCCGTCAGGGTTGTCTGTCCGTCGGGGTTGTTTGTCCAATGGGCATCACTATGAAGTTCTACTTTTTGGTAATGCTTGTGATTCTGCTTGTTAGTAATGCTTGTCATTTTTCTTGCTCGGACATGACTGTGACTTTTCTCTTGGGTTTCTCTGTCCGTTCGGTTCCACTAACCATCGGTGTTTGGAGTCACTTAGTGAATGTTGATATTTTATGCATTACTGAAAGCATAATCTTTATCCCTCTAATTCTCTGAAGTCTTTTACACTTTGTATATAATTGATCAGATTATATCAAGTTGACATCAATGATAATACAATCCATTAACTTATTTAATGTCTTGCATTATTTTTCTGCATTTTGGTGATCAACTTAACATCTTTAAATATTCAATCAGTTATATGTCATCACTATTTCTTCTTTTAGCTATACTATTTTGTTGTGGTGTCTTTGGTGCAGACAATTGTCTCTTTATTCTATGTTAATTGCATAAGAGTTTAAACTCATTATAAGTAAACTCTCCTCCTCTGTCGGATTTTAGACACTTCATTTTTCTTCAAGTCTCATTTGCAACTCTTTTCGTGTACCACTTAAATATCTAGAAAGCTTCATATTTCTCTTTCAAAACATGACAGACATAATTTTAGAATAATCATCAACAAACAGAATGAAATATCTATCACCAGAGTAGCTTTGCGTTCTCATCGGTCCACATAAGTTAGTGTGCACTAAGCCCAAAATTCTTTGTGTAACATAAGACTTACTTGTAAAACTTGACTTAGTTTTCCAACTTGAAATTCCTTGCACATGACATTATAAGGTTTCTCTAATCTTGGTAGACTTCTTACTCTATTCTTTTTTCTCACTTTAATTAGATTGTCAAAATTTACATGACATAATATTTTGTGTCATAACCATGCATCTTCAACTTTAGCATAAAAAAAACTCTTAATAGATGTATCAAGGTAAAATAGGTTACCTTTAGAATGTTCTCCAGTGGTAATCAGACTTCCTTTATAATCAAATACTTTTACCTTCCCATTGTGAAATTCTAGTCGATGACCTGAATTGTTTAGTTGTGCCACACTCAAAAAATTGTACTTTAATACTTCAACCCAATATACATCATCACATCTTATATTATTTAATGGAATTATTGAATCTTTACCTTTCATAAGATATGGAGCATCATTACTGAATCTAACATATCCTCCATTATGTTCTTCCATAGTAATAAACTTAAGTGTATCACCAGTCATTTGGTGTGAACACCCATTGTCTATAATCCAGGTATCATTTTTACTTACATGTGATATTAGGGATTTTTCTTCATCATAATTTTCCTTGATGGTAACATATACAACTTCTTCTTCGACAATATCATCTATGTCATCATCAGTTAGTCCTTCATTAGAAATATGACATGACTTCTTACCTTTATTTTTGTAATCTCATAATCTTCTAAATCTATTTTCTCTTTAGTTCTCATCTCGGTTGTCTTTCTTCTCATCACTGTCATTGTCAGGACATCTTGAAGAAATATGTCCAATCTTATTACATTTAAAAAATTTCAAGGGTATCTTACCTTGGTATTTTCCTTTACCTCTTTGTAGTCTTCTGATGACATTAAGTTTTGCCATTAGTATACTTAAGTGAAAAACATGATAAAGGTCATCGATATAGGCATACCCGACAAACAACACACTGCATACCCGACGAGATGACAATGCTTGTCATGAAAAGGCTAAGTATAGAATTGACCGATGAACACTATCAAGTGTTGAACCAATGATAAAGCATAAAGGACGTCACCGATGAAATAGTTTTTGAAACATCGCCGAAGGATCCAAAATCACTAAACCGATGATATAGTTTTATAAACATCACCGACAGAGCAGAAAATGCAAGGAACCCAACGAACAGTTCAATATAGGGACACTGATAGAGAAGAAGCCTGACAGAGCAAAGAATGATAGAAACCTGACAGACCGATAGAGCATCCCGAGCATCAGAACTGATAGTCAGTTACAGAACCCGCAAAAAGTGGATCTGACTTTCCACATCAGATAAAACATTGTAATTCTATTTATAGAGTTTTAATTTGTTTTAAATCATTACTTGAGGGTCAAGCAAGTATATTGTAAATGTTTTAAAGCATCCTAATGGATCTAAAACATAACTAACTAAAGATCAAGGTCAAGTTGTAAACCTTGGATCTAGAGTTAACTTGAAAAGTGTGAATCAAGAATAGACCTAGAAACTAGTATATACAAATGTTCAATCATTTGTAATAAATAGAGTTGACAAATGATTGTAGCCACAAAGAGCATCTAAGTAGCAAAAGTGAATTCATGCAAAGTTTAGAAATAGATCATATCACTTCTCAAGAACACAGACAAGGCTACCGACGAGCAGAGACAAGGTATCATTCAATCACTCAAGGTGATTACATATACATTGTAAGCTTTATAGGATCTGTTATCAGAAATTAGAGATTTCATATACTATCAGATCAACATTTATAATGTAGTTG
>MU214583.1:361741-373763 GCA_018584345.1 Thuja plicata | reverse complement strand
CTACAAGATAAATCAGGAGTTAAAGCCATAAATCAATTTGGCTGGATTGTTTTTCACGCCAAGAATCAAGAATCAAGAACCAAGAATTAAGGAATATCATGTCTATATAAGAGACAAGCATAATTCACTTTCATAAGCAATCAGATACACAAGGGAGTGAACTGATAGAAGATGTTGAAGAGAAACTGATGAAGAATAAACTTTATGCAGTCCTAATCAATCAAGCTAAGGGAGAGCTAAAGAATTCTCCAAATATCGATGAATAGAAAAGCACAGCATCACAAAGCAGAAAGAGTTAAGTACAAAGGAATTGAATTGATACATTGATCAGAAAGATATTGTAAGTAAATAGATCTAAAAATCTACAATTTAGTTGCATTAGAAATAGGTCATTTTGTTTCAGTTTAACCATTGAAGCATAAAGTCTCTTAACAGAGCAGGACTTAACAGTCTTTTGTAATTGAGGTATATCTTAACAGATTACCAAAAGGTTGACTCATGATAGTAGCATCAATCTTACCTAAAGCCTATTGACAGTCTAAGAAGAAGGTTTATTCAAGGATGGTAGTAATATTAGCATAAAGCCTATTGAGAGTCATGAGACTGATTCAAGGATGGTAGCATAGATGCCAGATACTAAGTGACAACCTATGTATAAAAATCCTCTAACAAGGTCACACTTAACCGTGTGTTTGTAACCTTTAATAGGGTTGGATCCTAACAGGGCTCACTTCAGAAGAGTGAAAATTTGGGGTACCGGTCCTAGTGGTTTTTCCCTTAACAGGGTTTCCACGTTAAAATCCTTGTGTTATATGTGTATGGTTCATTACTTTATCGTTTTACATTCTACATATGCATTTATGGATTGATTGGTATACTATGCATATTTACTGAGTATCGGTAAATACAGTTTACTGCTTATCAGTTATTAAGGAGAATAAGGACAGACAAGGTAAACTGACAGACAGTTATTTGTTTCAAGTATTTCAAAGGCATACACCTTTTAGGGACTTAATAATTGGAGAAGTATTGATTGGTGGATTAAAGTTTGAATTGGATAAATTTTGCGACCACTGATTCACCCCCCCCCCTCTCAGTTATTACTAACAAATGATGAAACATGGTTGGATAATATCATTATGACAACACAGGAAAAGACCCTTCAGAAGACGTGCAAAAAGATGAAGATGTCACTATTGCACAAGGTGATACCGACGGACAGGACACACTTACTGACACTGCAGAGGTAAACACTTCGACCAACATGAAAATATTGATAGAAGCTATTGAAATTAACTCTAGTCAGGAGAAATCATCTAAGAAAGATGAGAACATACCTAAGGACATGGGTAATGATGAAACTAAAGATGCATCAGACACACAAAAGGATACAGACACAAAGATGAAGGATGCAACTGACACTCAACGAAAATTGTCTATTGAAAAAGACAAAGGAGAAGATACTAACAAGGATGAAACATTGAGAAAGGATGAAGAAAAAGAAAAGAGTGAAGAAGTTAAGCAAGATGATAGCATGAAGTAAAATGAATAAAAATCTATTGACACACCCAAGGCCACTGAAGAGACATCTTCATACAACCAACAGGTGGACTCTGAACACAAGAAACAAGAAGCTTCATCTTCTTGACCTTCACCTACCATATCAATTCAATCTCAAGACTTATGAATGGTAGTTCACCAATCTGTCTCCCAACAAAAGAAGAAGAAGAAGAAATTAATAAAGAAAGATATCTTGGTTGTAAGACTTGATGAGGTGATTGAAATACCCAAGTGGGATGTATCAACTTTAGATACTGAAATACTTCAAAAGTTTGGAGTGATATGTCAAAGAAAATCCCTATAGGAGAAAATGAGGAAAGCACATAGGGAAACCCAAGCACTTGAAAAAGCTAGGGATATACTACATCAACTTGTTCCTGAGGTAAAATTTAAAAATGACATATCAGTCATGGAACAAATTATAGTTCTTACCGATGCCATCACCACTCAAAGTGTAGATGCAGAGCAGGCAATGGAAGAACGGGTAGAGAAAAAGTATCAACTCAAACTAGTTGAGAAGATAAGCCAAGAAGTGGTAGAAAACAAGGTAAATCTCTCTAAATGAGCAAGTCAATTAGAACCAATTATTGTAGAAGCTATTACCTTAGTTCAAACATTGTGCACACTTGACAATTTCACAAAAGAAAATGGTGAAAAGTTGTCCCAATTAGATTCAGATCTGACAGCAAGTGCACAAAGTTTAACCTCTGATGAAAATGCAATAAAGTTGCATCATGACAAGATCACAGAGGTAAATAGGTTAAGACAAGAGATATGGGATGCAGAGACAAAATTTAGGAATGAGGTTATCGAGCTGCAGGCTCACATATTGCAAAACCTCACTACTCTGCAACAACACATTACAGATGCAAGGAATCTGATCTCAACCCCAGAGATGTTTTTGGTAGACAAAATCTATGATATGCATGTGAGGATATCACTTGAGCACATGGCTCTCAAAAATTTGAAGGAGAGATGGGAGAAGATGATGGAGGAAATCAAAGCCTCACACTCCCACATTTTTGACAAGTTGTAAGTACCTTTGCCCTTATTATCAAAAAAGGAGGAAAAGGATATGTATGTTGTATGTACAATAGGAATAGATATGTAAAAATAGATACATGTACAATATATCAAATATCAAAAAAAGAAACAAAAAAAGGGAAGGCAATTATATGTACATAAACTTACACTTACCGACATATGCATAGGGGGAGTCATGAAATGACTAAGGATGAAGTATACATAGGTGTACATACTAATACATTAAGTATGTTGCACATATTAGTTTTTGATACTAATGTCAAAGGGGGAGATTGATGACATTAAGTTTTTCCATTAGTATACTTAAGTGAAAAACATGATAAAGGTCATCGGTATAGGCATACCCGGTAGACACCACACTGCATACCTGGCGAGATGAAAATTCTTGTTGTGAAAATGCTAAGTATAGAATTGACTGACGAACACTGTCAAGTGTTGAACTAATGACAAAGCATAAAGGACATCATCGACGAAACAATTTTTGAAACATCGCCGACGGATCCAAAATCACTAAACCAATGATACAATTTTATAAACATCGTCGATAGAGAAGAAAAGGAAAGGAACCCGATGAATAGTTCAATATAGGGACACCGACAGAGAAGAATCCCAATAGAGAAAAGAATGATAGAAACCCAACAAATTGACAGAGCAGCCCGAGCATCAGAACCGATAGTCAGTTATAGAACTCGCAAAAAGTGGATCTGACTTTCCACATTAGATAAAACATTTTAATTCTATTTATAGAGTTTTAATTTGTTTTAAATCATTACTTGAGGGTCAAGAAAGTATATTGTATATGTTTTAAAGCATCCTAATAGATCTAAAACATAACTAACTAAAGATCAAGGTCAAGTTATAAACCTTGGATCTAGAGTTAACTTGAAAAGCGTGAATCAAGAATGGACCTAGAAACTAGTATATATAGATGTTCAATCATTTGTAATAAATAGAGTTGACAAATGATTGTAGCCATGAAGAGCATCTAAGAAGCAAAAGTGAATTCATGCAAAGTTTAGAAATAGATCATATCAGTTCTCAAGAACACAGACAAGGCTACCGACGAGTAGAGACAAGGTATCATTCAATCACTCAAGGTGATTACATATAAATTGTAAGCTTTATAGGATCTATTATTAGTAATTAGAGATTGCATATACTATCAGATCAAAATTTATAATGTAGTTGCATTCTAACAAGTGCATCACATCAGAAATCCTTTAGTAGAAGGTGGACTTAACAGTTCTTGACAAATCTCTTAACAGAGTGCACACCTAATGGTGTTTCTAAAGCTTCAAATGAAGTAGATCCTAACATGTCTTCACTCTAATACTCCTAACAGGGTAGATCATCAAAAGTGATCAAATTGTAAGTCTTAACCGGCTCCCTTCTTATCTGCAGATAGTGAAGTTTTGTGGGTGACGTCCCCACCGCAATTTTTACTTCCTAACAGGAGTTTTCTATGATATCATATCTTGTGTTATGTGTTATTTACTTTCATGTATGTTTCTTGAATGTTTACACATGTAAAGAACTTATGTTATGATTTCACATACATAAAGAAAGATGAATAGATAGATAGGTGAATATACAAATCTGATGACACAAAGGTTAATGGGCTAATCACATAAAATTTTTAGAGGTACTGATTCACCCCTCCCCTCTCAGTACATCATTCCAGTAACTTCAACATCTTCTAGCTAGTAAAGCTTAAAATTCTCTTTCATTTGCTTCATCTTCAGCGTATAATTCTTTTAACTCACTCTTGCAGCTATAGAATATTTTACTGGCACTACTTGCATAACCATCACTATGTCTAGACTCCCAATAACTTCCAATATTCAAAGATGATTTAAATGCAAACACAATCTTAGTAGTATCAGGTAAATTATTATCAAAATTATTAAGCTCAAAAGAAATCAACTTACCAATAGTATCATCCAGTGAAACAATCAACTGAGGAATAGATCTTAGTTCTTGTATTCCAGACACTTGGATGGTATACATAGGTAACAATGTTCTTAATAGTTTGTTTTTCATGTCTTCAATAATTTGACCTCCAACACCTCTAATATCATTCACAATTTCATTTAGTCTAGTGTTGTATAGTATAACATTTTCACCTTCTTTCATTCTCATAGAATCAAATGTCCCTCTTAATCTTTCATATTTTTCCTTCATAACATGTCAATCACCACCATGTATCAATGACATCCTATCCCATATATGCTTTGTTGTATCACATCCTATAATTTCATTGAACTGCAGGTCTGTGAGAGTAGATGATATCTCAATCATTGCTTGTGTGTGGTCTTGTTTTTCTCTTATCTACTCAACTATCAAGGGACCAGTTGCTGGTGGTGTATACTCATTATCAACATAATTTACTACATAATATCCAATACCATATAGGTGCAACCTCATTCAGTTTTTCCATGTAGAGAAGTTATCCTTATTCAACTTAGGTGCGTCCCTCTTATACATCTTCAGCTATTTAACTCGAGTCCTTTTAAACTTATCTCTTGGAGTACTTAGCTCTGATACCAATTGTTGGATTATTGAGAGGGGGGTGAATAAAAAAATTATGATACTTTAAACTTAAAAACTTAACTCTGATTCAACTCGATAAGATAAATAACATCAGCAACCGAATCACCCAATATCTTCAATAAATTAAGCAGTAACTTGCATAAATAGTAAACAACATGAACATGAATCATTCAACACATTTGACAACAGATTTAACAAGGAAACCCAATTTGGGAAAAACCTCCATGGGAATTGTCACCCACAAATGAAAATACTCTTCTGAAGTATGCTCGGTTAAAAGCTTATCCTATTAAATATTACAATACACATTTTCTAAATGTGACTGAGTTAGGGGATTTACCTCAGACCCATTAAGATCTTCACACTGTTAGGAGTGGCATGGTTAGAGGGCTTTGAACACTCTTTTAGAATGTCACCTTTCTCAAGGATTTTACAATAAGACTGTTAAGTCCACTCGGTTAAGAGATTTTTTTGTTACAAATGCAAATAAGAAACAATATGTAAATGATCTATAAAAATACAACTACCTCTTTCTTTATTAGATCCCTATATGCGCTCTCAGACTACTAGCATCAACACTTTATTAATCTCTTCACTTAGACTCAAATTTATCACTTCTTTTCTCTTCACTGCATCACTCGGTAGCACTTCAACTCTTCAACTTGCCAACCATTTGTTCTTTGAAATTCATCCTTTAAATAGACTATGTTTTTGCCTCTTAATCTACTTGATTAGGTTTTCCTTCAATCATGCTCATCCATTAGATTAACTTATCTGAACTAATTAGTGAACTTGAAACTTGGTTAGCCACTTTGGCATCACCTCAGAACTTGCACTTTTCTTGGAAATAAAGCCTTCACTTTTACCACTTAATCTATACCATAGATCTCTTCCTTGAATTTTCCCCTACGTAGATATTGTAACCAACTTCCTTTTCATTCATGGAATCCTCTAGATTGTTGTAGCATTGCATTAAATGCATTCTTATCCTTGTTTCTCACATTTTTTATGTTCGATAACTAACTCTCGGTTCAGTGACTAACATGCACTGCTCGATGCTTCAATGTCTCGGTGTCCAGATCAAATTTCATAATCCTTTACCAAAAGACTCTCTCTACTCGGTAAATTAACTCTTTAGTCTTACTAACTTTCTCAATCTACTTTATCAACTTGATAAAGTAGAAACCAATTATCTCAAGATGATCTTATCATTGTCTGATCTATATCAATTGCCAAATTAAATCAACTCCAAAAGATATGACAATTCAATATGAACCAAAAATCAATTGCTTGACATCAATGAAAAAATAACAATTGATCTAATTCTTTCTACAATCATGTATAACTCTTATCTTGGTCTTCATCAACATCTCCATCATTTGAGTAACAAAAACAACCTCTCTAGGGGTCGTACAAGAAATAATATAAATAAAAATATGAGAATGGAATAGTTAAACAATATGCAAATTCAACCTCTACAGAAAACAAGATACCATGGGCAATTGAATCCATGACACATACTAAAACTTAAGGAAGGTTGCACACAACCACTTTGTATTTACCTCGATAAAATTAAGTCATGTATGTCATTCTTTCCTTCAGCTTAGTAGAAAATTAAATATTAATTGTTGAACTATGAACAAAACCATTTTTGGTTTTTGCGTTGGATTGTTATGACTCACTGTAACTGGTGATTTTTCATTACAATGTGGAAAAAAATATGGGGATACTGATGGTATTTAGTAGATACTAAAAATCAACCTCTCTAGGTATCATATTATACATAATAAAACTAACAATAACATTTTGGAAGAGTTAGACAATAACCAAATTCAACCTCTACAAAGAAAACAAGATAGCATGGACAACCAAAGCCTTCAACCATACCAAAACTTAGAAAACATTGCATACAACCACATCATATTTACCATGATAACAATTAGTCATGTTTACCATTCTTTCCCTATATAGGAGGACACATTAAATTTTATTTGGGCAACTAGGCACATAACCATTTATGAGTTTGTGATTGATTGGCGTCACTCTGAATTTGGTAATTTGGTAGGACAACATGGTCAACCATATGGGGACATTGACATTATTTAGTGGAAGTTAAAATCAACCTTTGGAGGGTTTGAACATGAATTAACAGATCTAACAATAAGAAGATGTTACATTTAAAGAAATATACAAAATCAACCTCTACAAAAAAACAACATAGCATGGATAATTGAAGCATTCAACCATACCAAAACTTAGAAAACATTTCATATAACCATGTCATATTTACCATGATAAAAATAAGTCATGTTCACTAGTATGATAGATTAAATATTTTATGCATGAGTAGGAACTTAACCATTTTTTTAATCATGCAAAATTGGTTTCAGTTAGTAAAATTGGTAATTTCACATAACAACATGGTGAACTATATGGGGACAACGATGGTAATCTTGAAAAGTCAACTCTACATTTTGAGGGGCAGATGAATAAATAATAAAAACAATAATAAGAATATGGAACATTTAAAAAAATATCCAAAGTCAACCTCTAAGGAGAACAAGATACCATCGACATCCGAAGCATTCAAGCATACCAAAACATCTCAAAGGGTTTGCACAACCATGTCACATTTACTGTGCTTACAATAAGTCATGTTTTCCATTCTTACATTCGATATGATGACAAAGTAAATATTATTTTCCCAACTATGCACATAATCATATATAAATTTGTGCTTTATTGGTATGAGTCACTGAATTTGGTAATTTGGCATGAAAACATGGTGAACTATATTGAGACAGTGGTGGTATTTAGTGGAAACTAAAATCAACCTTTCGAGGGGTCGAACAAGAACAAACTATCAACAAAAAGATGGAACATTTAAACAAATATCCAAATTCAACCTCTAAACTAAACTAGATAGCATGGATAGATAAAGCCTTCAACCATACCAAAACTTAGCAAACAGTGCATAAAACTACGTCATGTTAACTATGATAACAATAAGTCATGTTTGTCATTATGGCCTTTGGTACTAGGATAGAGTCCATATTTTTTCTGCAACTATGCACAACCATTTATTAATTTTTTCTACATTTTCATGAGTTAATATAACATGCACACGTCTCACCAAAAAGGTTATCACATAAAACCAACAATGAAGATCTAAGAAGGAAAAATGGAGTCTTAGTGAAATAGCTTGTGTCATTGAAAATATAGTTGGTCGCCATGTCACATTTATCGTTGTAATAATAAGTCATATTTTTCGGTGTATCACTAAATAGATTATAATTAGGGTTTAGGGTTACGATTAGCATTTTCAATATAATTAGGATTATACATATGATTGTAGTTAGGGTTAAGGCTTATGTCATGGATAAGTGTTAGGCTTGTGGTTAGGATAAGTGTTTTCATAAGGGTTTAGATTCATGGTCACAATTAGGATTATGATTTAGGGATTAGGATTGAGATTATCCTTAGGGTTACGGTTCAACTTTTGGTCTTTTGTCTTGTTTAGAATCAGGATTGTGGTGGAGGTTAGGGTTTGGTGTTTGGATTAGGGTTTATGGGTAGGGTTAGGATTAGGTTTCAAGATTAGGATAAGTTCTAGGATTATGGTTAGGGTAAGGGTAAGGGTTTACATAATAGATAGTATAATGGTTGGATAATGATTTTTATTAGGTTTGGGATTTAGGGTAATGGTTAAGATTAGTATTAGGTTTAGAATTATGGTTAGGCTAGGTATTCACATCATGGTTAGTTTTATGTTTTAGGTTAGGGTTTTGATCAGGGTTAGGATTTATGTAATGATTATGATTCAAGTTTACGGTTTTCGGATGAGGACTATAATTAGGGATATGGATTACACTGACTAGTATTATGGTGTGAATTAGTATTTTGATTATGGTTAAGGCGAGGGTTAGGATAAGGGTTCAAGTTTATGTTATAGTTATCTTATAGTTTCAATTAGGATTTGGGTAAGGGATTATGATTCCAATTATTTTTGTGGTTTAATATTTTGGTTATTATCTTATTTACGAATAAGATTATGGTTAGGGTCAGGTTTACTATTTGGTTTAAGGTTTATGCTTGGGGTTAGGATTACCATTTAGTGTGTAGCATTAATATTAGGGTTAGAAAGATGATTAAGGTTAAGGTTTATACAATTCTTAGCATCATGACTATAGTTAGGATTTTGATTATGGTTATTCTTTAGGGCTAGGTTTAGGATTGAGTTTAGGGTTAGGGTTTAAGGTTATGATTTAGATGAATGTTTACGATGTATAAATATGATTATCATTATGACTATCATGACGGTTCAATCTTACATCATGATTACAGTTAGGGTTTTGATAGGGTTAGGGTTCAGGGTTACGATTATCGTTTAGAGCTTAGGATTGCGATTATAATTAATATTATAGTTAGTGTTAGGGTTTATATCATGGTTAGTATTATGGTTATTTTTTAGATTAGGGGTGTCTTTACAATTGTAGTTAGGGTTATGGTTTACATCATGGTTAAAGTTATGGTTGGGGTTAGGACTTTGATTAGAGTTAGGATTTATGGTTATAATTAGGATTCAAGTTTAGGGCTTGCGATCACAATTACTATTTGTGTTTAATATTTGGATTGTGGTCTTGTTTAGGATTAGGACTATGGTTAGGGTATTTTTTTAGTATTTTTTTAGGATGAGTTTTATGGTAACTGTTACCCAAATTTCACATCCTGTGTAATTTGGTTACAAGTGGAGAAAAATGAGGCTCCCACAAGGGTAGAGCCCAACTTGTACATTTCTATTCATGATTCTAGGGTCTTCTCCATGTTCTCTGCATATTTCTAGGTTTGGTTTTACCCCTAATTCATGTCTTTTAGCCCTAAATGCAAGAAACCTTATGAACTCAAGATGAACCCTAAGTTCTTGGTGGCCCAGTCTAATTCTTCATAAATTTTCTCAAGTGACTTAAGTTTCTTATATCCATGTGCGCTTTAACCCTTTCCAATTTATCTCCCAGTCAAGAAAAGGAAACATAATATTCTTATTTATCTAGCAACTTTGAGATTAACTTAGTTGCGTGATCTCATAAGAGAAAGGAATATTTTGTTTTGATCTGGAGATTTCATGAGGATCGTTGATCTTAATCTTGATCATGTGCTATGTGGGAAGTCTCACAATGAAACCATAGTTAGTCAAATCCCTTCGAGATACAATGACTCAGTCTATCTCATAATCTATGATTAAATTCAAGGTTTAAGTCTGTTTGGTTTCTTTTCTTCAGTCGCGTGATCACTGAATGAGATCAGGGTTAAGACATTTGTTCTAAGATTAAACATAGACCATGGATGCAGATCAGATTGTGTGAATGGAGTGAAATCTCAGAGTAAACCCTCGGGTTAGAAAAATCATCCTGCGACTTTGATTTTTCTTCAATCGCGTGATCTCAGAACAAATCAGAGTTATGGTGGGGTTAAGATGGGATCAACTCAGAGTTTTTACATTGTTTATGTGTTGTTGATCACGTTTTAATCTTTTGGATTTTGTGTAATCTCGCAAAGAAAAGGAATATTCTTCTATGGTTCAGAGATTTGGTGCAGATCATTGATCTTGGGTCTGATCCTACGGTAGTTGTGTGATCTCATAATAAACTCAGAGTTAGAGAGATGGCCAACCGACTAGGAGACATGAAGGATTTTAGGCAACTGAGGTTAAAGATAAGTCAAAGATGACTTAGGGATAAGATCAGGGATAAAGATAAAGACTGATCAAGTTCAGTTTGATCGTATGGATGATGAAAAGCCTCAATGCAAAAGTGCTCAACATCTAATAATAAAGACATTGCGCCAAGATGCCACATGTTTGTGATCAGATCCGAGCTCGAAGACAAAATCAAGATAGAGATAAAGATTAACGAATGTGTTTTAAACAGGAAACCAAGTCTTTTTCTGGGCCGTTGATACAACCATCCGTGCCACTTATGACCGTTATAAATAGATATTCAAATATTCAAATCTGATCTCAGGGGTTTCATGACGGTGGCAATGTCTTTCAAGTTGCATAGATGGTAGATGGATTAGGTGATCTGTCTTCTCAAATTTATGGTGATGGGAGTGATTTTCAAAGGGTGATCAGATCATTTGAGATATTTCCTAAATGCAATAATGAGAAGACTTGACAGTCTTAGGGTTTTGACATTGTTTATGCAAAATTTGTTGTAACCCTAATTTTTCCCTAATTGATTGAGGAATCGACTCCTGAGCCTGCGTGCTAAGGGGAGGTTGTATATAAGTTGTTTTCAGTTCTTTTCTAGTTAGTTTTTCAGGAAATGTAAGAGTTTTTGAGACATTTTCTTTGTCCTCCAATTTTTCATAGTCTGTAATTCTCAGTTTTTCAATCTTATGCAAGACTTTCTGTGGTATTTTTCATACCCTTAGGTTTTCATATGATTGGGATTCTTTCTAAAGAATGATATATTGATTGACTATTGAAGAAATTTATGGATTATCTCAAATTTTCCTTCTTTTATGCATCTTTTGTTGAGATTGCTAAAACGCAATGCAACCAAGATCACCTGCATGCAAAGCTGTTACACAGAAGAAGAAGACAGAAAGAGGATAGAAGTATTCAGAAAGCTATGGCGGCCAAAATGAAAGAGAACCCAAATCCATTGTGACAGAAATAATTTCTATTAACACAATAAAGATTACAAAYTGATCTCCTTTTGAAATACAAAGAGGACAATCCTTATAAAGGATGTCGAAACCCTAAAAAGGGAAACTAACAGAAATAGAAACTACCTAAGGTTAGCTTAAGCAAACTAGAGTGAATAGGGAAGTTACTAATTAGATCATAATGATTTAAATTAGTAAC
>MU214583.1:323491-348375 GCA_018584345.1 Thuja plicata | reverse complement strand
CTCTCCATCGAACAATAATACCTGCACCTTCATAATACTTCTGATTTTGCACTATATACTTATCATCTAAGATTAGCGTATTAAAATCCCTGTTAGAACAAACTTTAGCTATATTTTGATTCAGCATCTGGTTACTGTTTCGCCTGTGTGGTGGAGTATAAACTAGATGTGAAACCTTTGGTTGTGAAACCATAGCCCCATTGGTAGTTGGGTTAGGTTTCAAATGCTTGCCAGTCAATCGCCGATGAGGTGGAGAGTAATACTTCGAGGGAAGCTTATATTCCCTGCCATTATGTGCAGGAAACTTTGATTTAGGCATCTCTATATTTTTCGTGTTAATGGCAGACCCGGAACGGGTATATAGGGTTTTGGCAAAGGAAGGGGGGAAGTGAATTTGATCTGTCCTTGGAAGGTCTTTATGCTTGAGGCTCTTTTCCCTAGGTTTTCCCTTCCTTTCCAAAATCCTATTGCGAATATGAGGGGGGGAATATGGACTGCAATTAGGAGTAACCTTCTCTGTTTTCAGTGAATCAAACAAATTTCTTAAAGCGAGCTCAAAGCAATTTTTATTAACATTGTGCAAACTTACCTTCTTTTTACCTTTTACCTGCTGCCATTCGTTCTCTTTCTGCTTTGCATTCCCGGGATGCACCTGGGCCACTGAAAATCCACCTCGCCTCAAGGCAGAATGAGGGTCTTCGGATTTATTGACTTGTTCAATACTAGATTTTAGGGTCCGCTCCATCCTGGGTATGCTCGACTTGGGCAGTGCATCGTTTTGGAAAAATGATTGATTTGGTAATCCAGATCCTTGACTGTGAAGATTTTAGGTTTCTGAATAATGCTTTCTCTGCTTTTTCCATCTGTGCATCCCCGAGATCTCAAGGTAGGTTTATTTACCAGGAAATCTGGGATCTTGGGGTTCGAAACGTTTTTGGATATCCTGCTCTCTTCAAGGCTTTTTTTTTTCTGCTTAGCAATGAAGGCTTTGAGGTGATCATAATTAGGGCTCGGCGAATGCACATCCGTTCTATGATAATCGATTTCCTTATGACCATAAAGCCAGCAATTAAAATAATAGCCTGAAAAACCAGTGTTTCTGGTGTCATCTTCAATGGAATTTTTGCAGGAGTCCTTGTTACCTCTGTCAACGCTTATGACAAAACCTAAATCCGCATGCCCTAGTTTTTGGGAACCTTTATTTCGAGACTTGAATCATGATTTCGCTTGCTGCAAATTTTCTGTCATTTTCGCTTTTTTTTCCCTTGAAGGCTCAAATGATATCGATATTTTATTAGAGATAATACTTCTGAATTTATAGCCTCATAACATTAATGAATATTATTTTAAATAATATTCATTAATATTATGAGTTATAAATTCATAAGTAATATCTAAAATAAAATATGGGGTATTGTTTTATTATAAAACATTATAATAATATTGTTTAAAGATGCCTCCCGACCTATTTTGGAGGGAAAATATCCCACCAAAATACAAATGATAGTAAAATCCATTTGATGGAAATAGGGGTAAACCCTAATCCACAAAATCATTCTATTTTTTTTAATATTTGTGACCTTGCTCCTGGAAAGTTCTCTGGACGCGTAGGGTTTCATGATGAATTTTGTGGAAAACTGGAACAAGTTCAAAGCTTTTGCTTCGATTCTCCTGCAGATTTGTTGATTAGATACAGGTATATTCTGATATGACCGGTCTTTAAGCTTCGCTTTCAAAGACTGATAAAAACTGCTCCCTCCAAGAAACCTGTGTAATTCTCTTTGCAGGTTTGATTTTTATCTATTTCAAAATGATGTTTGTTTTTCCCTTTATCAGATCTGGGTTCTTTATGACAGTCATAGTCAAATTTGGGACCACATTTTTTGAAACTCTGTATGTATGTTGGATAGGGCACGGTCGTGGCACTCTAAATTTCTCTCCTCTATCATTAAAACTTAAGATTTTGGTGTTCTTTATTTCTGTATGCATCATTATTACATACTCGAAACCCTCGAACATTTTTTTTGGATTATACTTTGAAGTTCTGTATAAAATTTGAGTTGCATCTATGTATTTCTAAGAAATTTGTGGATATATATTTGGTAGATTTCTTTGCATTTCTGCTTCTGTACTCGAAGTTATTTGAAACCTGTCTCTTCAATGCATGTCTGAAAGTCATGGCTCTATTAATTCCTTAGTACTTTCTCATTCCATATATACAAGCCATGAATCTCTTTTGCTAAAAAAAAATGAAAAAATTCAATTACTTCCTGTGTATTTTCTTAGGGCTTTCTGATATTTTAGGGTCGTGGCATGTATATGTGGATATTTCCAAAAAAAACCTTTTCACTTGAAGGATACTGCAGTGAGACAGGCCAGTCGTGCCTCCCTTGCTGGTTATATAGTGACTCTGCTCTATAATTTTAGAGGGCTTTTCTGGAGATCTTTGTTTTCCTTCAAACTTCTTCATTTTTGAGCTCCATACCTTGGTAATAAGAACAAATATCACCAGCTTCATTTTAGGTCCAACCTTTATGTTTCTTTACATGAAACCCACATAAAAACCTGTTGTCAAAACATGAAAAATATTGTTCTCATGTAGATCTGCTAGTTTCGTGGAAAGAAATGAAGCTTTTCATTATGGAGGTTGTGATCTTGTATTTTCAAACTCTACATTTTGTCTGATTTATCTTCTTGAATGCACCAAACTCTGAAAAACATAAAATATATATTTGAAGCTCTCTATCTTATGAAAATCATTATTGTACCCTTTAAACTTTTGATCTGCTCATGGTTTGGCCTCTTGATCTCACTGTGTATCTCAAACTGCTTGAAAACTGTAACTGTCCCATCGTATTTACACTGATAATGTTGCCTTGTCATTGATTTCACGGTCACATGTTATGCTGATAATAATCATTGATTTCACGGTCACATGTTATGCTTACAATTGCCATTATATGGATAAAATCACCCTCTTGTATGGATTACTTTGGATGCCCTAGTAATGCTCTCATGAAGGCTATTGTATTTTATCCCTGTTGATGGTATTTTGTATATGTGAAACCTTGGTTTCTCTCAATTCTAGATCAATGAATTATAATTGTGACCCTGTTATTCATACAAGTATTTCCCATTTTAATGTTCTGATATATAATTGTTACCCTGTTATTCATACAAGTATTTCCCATTTTAATGTTTTACTAGGAACTCTGCTTTAATTTTGTGTTTTGACTGATACTAGTGGTTTAACTAGAACCTGTCATCATTTAATGACACAAATCCAAATCTGATATAGTCATGTCCTATTCAAACTCTTGCATGGATTTCCTTATAAAAACTAAATTATTCTATAGCTTTTGGATTCTTTATGAAAGCATGTAACCTTACTCTGTTATGCTTGTAACCTCAAGGTTTTGTAGAAACATCAGTGTATTGAACAATATTTGTCTTAAATTGACATGTTAGTCTCCGTTGAATCTCACTTGCACTGTCAGTTCCTTGATACTTGTTTCCTATGTATTACTTCTCTATAACCATATTTTTTTGAGTTTCTAATATGACAACACAAAAAAACGTTAACTCAAACAACATACTCCTTCATGAGATCTTTGTTCTAAGAAAAATCTTATATACAGTCATTTATTCATGTTGAATACTGCATCTTCAAGATCATTGTTTTTCACTAAGGATCTTTGTTCTAACAAACAGATTCAACCATGTTTTCATAAACACAAACTGAAATGTTGTAAAGGATCTAATATAATCATATCCAAAATGAACACATAACACAAAGATTTGGTAACCGAGAAATCCTTATAGATAAAACTGGGGTAGGGATGACACCCACAAATCTTCACTACTGTAGTAATAAAGTGTGCCTGTTAGGGCTACAAAGTTTGATCACTTCTGATGATCTTACCTATGAGGGGTCTGCCCTGTTAAGAGCTTTCAGACTTATACAGTCTACCTTGTTAAAGGATTTAAAACTTGCAATTAAGTAAGCACTCGGTTAAGAGATTTACAAAGGCCTGTTAGGATCACATTGTTAAGAGATTTACCCTGATTCACTTACTAGAATGTATCAGTACTTGATCCTTCGGTCTGCACTACAAATGTTGCTAATGGATCTCCTCTTTCCAACTCTTAACTGATCTCTCAATTTGATTTATCTTTGTTGTGTCCTTCACTGCTCTGCTCGATCACTCTGTCTGGTCAATGCTTCAGATATGCACAACATGCATATACATCTGATCTCTTCTCTTCACATCTACATCCAAATATACACTTTCTCACTCTCTATTAGGGTTTGAAGCATCCCATAAATAGATCAGTGATGAAACATCCAGATCAAGATCAACGATCCAAATTCATCACCTTTTTTCGCTTAGGCATCCCTAATTATGATTGGTTGCATGGCTTGCATAGGGATCTATGATCATAAAAATAATGTGTAGTTAATGCATTAAATAATAGTGAATGATCATTAAATGATCCACAGAAGTCGGCCAAAACGGTTTACCTAAGTGTTTGTGACATTCCAAACACATATACAAAAACAGATTTATAAAACTTTTATACTTCTAAAACAAACATATTCAACCATGTATTCATAAACACAAACTGAAATGTTGTAAGGGATCTAACATCTAATCATATCCAAAATGAACACATAACACAAAGATTTGGTAACCTAGAAACCCTTGTAGGTAAAACTGGGGTGGGGATGACACCCACAAATCTTCACTATTGCAGTAATAAAGTGTGCCTGTTAGGGCTAGAAAGTTTGATCACTTCTAATAATCCACCCTATGAGGGGTCTGCCCTATTAAGAGCTTTCAGACTTATATAGTCTACCTTGTTAAAGGATTTAAAACTTACAACTAAGTAAGCACTCGGTTAAGAGATTTACAAAGGCCTGTTAGGACTACTCTGTTAAGAGATTTACCCTGATTCACTTGCTAGAATGTATCAGTACCTGATCCTTCAGTTTGCACTACAAATGTTGATAATGGATCTCCTCTTTCCAACTCTTAACTGATCTCTCATTTTGATTTATCTCTGTTCTTCTCTTCACTGTTTTGCTTGATCACTCTGTCTGGTCAATGCTTCAGATATGCACAACATGCATATACATCTGATCTCTTCTCTTCACATTTGCATCCAAATATACACTTTCTCACACTCTATTAGGGTTTGAAGCATCCCATAAATAGATCAGTGATGAAACATCCAGATCAAGATCAATGATCCAGATTCATCACCTTTTTCTGCTTAGGCATTCCTAATTTTGATTGGTTGCATGGCTTGCATAGGGATCCATGATCATAAAAATAATGTGTAATTAATGCATTAAATAACAGTGAATGATCATTAAATGATCCATAGAAGTTGGCCAAAACGGTTTACCTAAGTGTTTGTGACATTCCAAACACATATACAAAAACTGTCTTACTTGGCATAAGTAAGCTCTGGTGCTCGATCAATACTGTCTCGCTCGACATAACCATATGTTGTCACTTGGCACTAACTCTTCTATGCAACTCGACAATCATTCTGCTCGGCAACTATTGACTACTCAGTGACCTCTGTCTTGCTCGACAATAACTATTGCTCGGTCTGGGCCTTAGTGAGATGGCCCGGTCACAATGATGACCGACCAATCTACCTTGATTATGACTAAGTGTGTGACACTAATAGACAAAAAAACTTGGAGATCAACAATCTCCCCCTTTGACATTAGTGGCAAAAACACTTTGTCATGACTTTTCAGTCCTTTACAAATATAGTACTCAAAGACTTAGAACTCCCCTTGGGATTCTGACTTGGTCTTTATAAATACTTCACTACATATACAACATAGGTACATATACAACATAGGTAAATAATACATAAAACATGTTTATACCTTATACTTATTTCTCCTTATTTCCCTTGATTGTATCCCATTACATTCCCCCTTGTTTTTGTCACTCTTGCCTAGTGGGGTTGTAGGGGTCAGACCATACTTGTCCAAAAATGGCTTGTGAATCTGTAGGATCATCGCCAATGCATTATCCCAACTGCTTCTAATAGATTCCAAAACTTGGAACTTGATTTCTAGCTCAGAAGCTAGATCAATCAAACTCTCTGCAATATTTAGAGGTGGATCTTTATGTGCTAGTTCCTTTGCTGCTTTCACCTCTTTTTGCATGACCTCCAAATGAGGTATCAACATAGTCTGAATTGAAATCAATTTGGTTCTTATTCTGCCATTTTTAGCAATGAGCTCAGCTAGTCTCCCTTGGGCATGTGTCAACCGGTTAAAATGAATAGAGCTGGAACTTGCATCCATGCTCAGTCAGTGTCCTGTTGACTTCAAATCTGATTGTAGCTTCTCAATAAGATGTTGATTCTCCTTTGTAAAGAATTTTGTATCACAAAGTTGCTTGTACAAAGAGAGAACATTTTTTATGACTTCTTCCAGGTTTCTTACCAGATTAGAAAGTGCAACCTCCTTCTCAGTAAACTTTACTGCAACTTTCTCAAGTACCTTGGTCTCAAACTTTCTCTCAAATCGTTGCATGAGCTTCTCATTTGCATCGATATCATCATTGTTCACCTTTTGAACAATATGAACCAATTGTTATAATATAGGTGCCCGCTCATTCAAATCTTGAAACTCAAAAACATCAACAAAGATATCTTTTATTTCATGTAGTACTTTCTTCTATTGACGTTCCCTTTTCAATTCCTCTTGCTTGCTGTTTCTATTCAATAAATCCTGCAAGATTAGCATTTGCTCATAAGATAAGTTATCAGTATCCCATTTTGGAATTACTATAACTTCATCAAGTGTCACTTCAGTGCTCAGAGACTTGTCCTTTTTCTTCTTATGTGACTTCTTCTTCTTGGTCTCTGGTGAGCTGCTACTCAGTCTCTGTTCGGCTTTCAAGATACTGGTATCACCACTGATTGGAACTAACTCCTGAGCAATAATTATCTTTTGTTCAAGTGTTTCAACACTCTTGATCCCAGTGTGCACAAGAGGTGCGACATTAGGTAACTGCACTAATGCCTGAATGGCCTCTTGCTCCTTAGGTTCCTGTTTCTCCTCTGTCTTAAGAGTCTGAATCTCCTCTGTGTCTCCTTCATGTGATTTAGAGATATCTGATGTAGACTTATTTGCTTGATCTTCTTTTCTTTTATCTCCTTCATTGACTTCAAGGTTTGGCTTGGTAGGTGAATCTGGAATTGTGACTGTTTCTTTACCCTGTTCCTCGGCATTCAAACCTTGTGCAACCTCATCAATTGTCAAATCCTCAATTTTCTCATCCCCAACCTTATCCTTCATCTCATCCTCAACATTATCATTCATTTCATTATCAACATTATCAGGCTTATCAATATCTTCTTTATTGTCAAGCTCAACTTGTTTTGATGTGCTTTCATCTTTGTTCTTGTCCACTATCAATCCAAAGATAATCTTCCATATCCTTTGCCCTTGATGTACAATCCTTCAACATCATTCTTCAGTATAGAATAAGCTCTCAATTTAGGAACAAATCTATTCCTATATTGGTCCATGAATTTTTCTCTCTACTTCTTTGTCAAGCAAGGCATAATTTGAGCTAATGCTCCTCTGATCTGCCTATCTGTCATAATGGCATGTTTCTATCTCTCATCAACCTTATTTTCTAGTTCACTAGGGACTAAATTCCAAATCTCTAATGGTGTCATCTTGTATGAAACTAACATATCCATTATTGCTTCTTCTATCTTTGCCTTATTAATTTTAATTAACTTTTCAAATTTAATAAACTTGAATCCAAAAAAACCTACTGAACTCCTGATGTTGTGACATATCTCATCAACATTGGTAGGGTGTTTGTGTGTTACAACTTTGAATTTTTCGATGTCCTCTATTTCTGTCAATTCTTCATCTTCTTCATCTTTTCCCATAATATATTTCCTTCTCAGCTTCCTCATAGGGTGGCTCAGCTCAGCTTCTCTTTGAACTTGTTTCCTTTTTCCTGAGCTCTCCCCTTCAACATTCTTTACTAATGTTTTCTTTGGTGGCTCGGCTGATATAGTAATTGTAGATGCTCTGGTTCTCGGTCTAGATGTGGCAGGAGGAGTAGATTTTTGTTGTGAACTCCTCTTGTTAGTTGGCTTGACAACCATTACTTTCTTACCCTTCTTGTTCACTTCCACATCTTCTTCTTCACTTTCTTCAGAGTCACTAGATTGGTCCTCACCTTGTGTGATCTGTACTGGTGCATCTTCCTCTTCTTCTTCTACTAACATTTTCTCAAGGTTCTTTACAATTTTCTTTCTCTTCCCTTCCATTGTTGCAACCTTCAAATTTGTGGTTATCTTTGATTTTGCTTCATCGTAATTTCCAAATCTCTTAGCCTTTCTATCAATTTCTTATGCTAGTAGAGTTGTGATTGCTGTAGATGTTTCATCTATGTTTACTTCATAAGGTAATGGCCTTAGCCATGCTACCCTCAGTACTACAGCTTGTACATAAGTGTTATCAATATTAACTAGAAAGAAAACACCATCATAATGCTTCTCAACTAGTGATACAGGGATTCTGCTCCTTAATCTCATCTTTTTTTACACCGCACAAAATAATTACCACGACAGTGTCAAAATTCTCTCCTAACTGTTGTATAAACTCATTAATCTGTATTGTTATCAGTCGATCCTAACTCCATACTACATCTCCTATAGTAGGAAAATTTTTCTGAACATAGAAAAATATACAGACTAGTAAGGATCTAAAATTACACAGAGTTCTTTGCCTTCCTAATTGTTGATAGGTTCTCAGAAAGTTGAGTCATTTGAAGCTCGACAAGATCATAAGTATGATCCTTTTTCACCATCTTCCATGCCTGATCAACCGCAACATATGGGACACTATCCAATCTGCTCGATTGGTAAAACTTGTGAGCAATTACTCTAACTCTGAAGTCAATTTAAGGATATGTGATCGTAATAATTGTCATTCCACTCTTGTTCCACTCGGCAAGAGTGAACTTCTCAATGTCTTCCTTTTTCTAACAACACATGGTTTGTTTCCTTTGCACAATAGGCTAACCAGTAACTCGGTGGATGATATCTTTTGTGATCTTTACTGGTCCATTCTCCAGCCATAGACACATATCATGTGTTCTTCTTAGCACAATCCCGATCCATTGGACTTTGAAGTCGCATAGGAAGTCTAGGGCACACACTAACCCTTTGTTGGCAATGTGTTGATGATCAACCTAAGCTCCATTTTCACATAGTTTATCATAGGCTTCCCTCAACTCAAAATCTCCAACTTCTCCAATTTTGCACATGTAACATGCTCTCACATCATGGATCATAAGTACTTTAGGTGGGATCGATGATAGGGCTCCCATAAGATCTCCCTTCACCGCAGTTTTAGGAACAACTCATAAATTAGGTGGTGCACACACGTTGCTCCTGACTAACTAAACATTCACCATTCCCTTGTCTTGTCTCTTCATGCCAACAAATGAACTAGCTGCCATTTTTGCAAATTAGGGTTCGCGAAATAGATTTTGGATAACTCGGCAGCAACGAGTTTTCTACCTTTCACAATACGTGTCGATGATACATACATAGGTGCAATCTTTACAAACTCTACTCAAGTCGCTCTTGAATCACCTTTGAAATGCCTTGCAAACTCTAAATCACTGTGTGAAATGGAAAATGAACGCCTAAATCCATTATATACCCTAAAACAATTGAATTAGGTCTTCAATAAATGCTTCGTGCAGTGGTAGGTGGATAACAGTTGTCCTTAGTCCTTGAATAAATAGCTCGTTTATCACACACTCTTACTCGGTCAGAAAGCTGATCAAAATATTAGCTCGGTTGGTATGGGTGCTCGACATATGTTGATATTGATGCTCGGTATCAATTATGCATATCAATTCTTTGCTCGATCCTTGTCTCAGATTTGTCCTAATGCATCTTATCTTATGCAAATATAGACTTTAATATACCTTATGTTAGGAACTGGTGTAAAAATAGCAGTTGAGAAAACAATTCCTTACATATCTTTTGCTTTAATTGGAAGTAGTGCGATCACCTCATCCATTGGATTGGGTGATATCGGCTTCACTGGGTCCACTACTGCTCGCTTCTTCTTTCTTTCTCCTTGTCAGATTCATCTGATTCTTTATCTACTCAACAATAGGTGTTGGGGCTTTGGTCTTGCAGTCTCTCTTGGTATGACCAATCTTGTGACAACTATAACAGACCAAGCTTCCATTCATCCAACTCTTGGATTTGCCTCTAAAGTTTGTCAATATACAATTTTCTGCAACATGACCATACTCACTACAATAATGACAACTATGTCTTGTATTGTAATCCCAATTGAATGTGTTACCTTTCCTCAATGCATTGCCTTGATTCTTGGATGTCCATTTGGATTTTGCATTGGATTTGCAATCTTGATTTCTATGACCAAACTTCTAGAAATTGTAGCAATGTCCTTGGAATCTAGGTGAAGTAGGTGTATTGCTAGTCTTTGACTTGCATTCATGTGCCTAATGTCCATGCTTTTTACAGTTAAAACAATATCCATTAAATTTGGGTTTAGGATTGGATTTACCATTCTTTCTTTGACAAATGTTTGTTGTGTGGCCTAGTTTCCCACAATGATAACATGTAGGTTTGTTGTTCTTTGACTTTGCATTTCTCAGTTCTCCACTCTTTGATGATTCTCCTTCTTCAGTGGAGGACTGGTGCTCGGTATGTCCAAGTCCAGATGTTTCACTTTTCCTCCTTGGCGATCTCATTAGGTCCTCAAAGTATCTCAAGGCTTCATTCAGTTTGTTTATTCTCTCAATGAGTTCTCTTTCACATCTCAACTCATTTTTCAGTCGAGTGTTCTCAGATCTCAGATATGTAATTTCAATGTCCTTGCTATTTATCTCTTGATTTGCAATTAACACCTGTTGACCATGTCCAACTGACTGTTTGTGAGCTTATGTACATCACTTGTCCTTTCATCAAGTCTGATAGCCATTTGTCTCTTGACTTCTTCTGCCATTGTCTTGTCTTCCTCAACTTTCTTCTTCTAATAAATCACCTCACATAGTGTGATTGAGTTTCTTGTTCTATCTTCAGACTTTTGACTAGTTCTTTTAGTGTGTTGTTCTTCTCCAATAGATCTACAATTGCTGCATTACTTTCTTTGGAATCTTCAATGTCAAATAGACCTTCAGTGTCTTCTTCTTTATATGAAGTGTCATTCAGCTGAGTTGCCAATTCTTTTCTAGCTTTTAAGGATTTCCTCAATTCTTCTCTTACTGTTTCAAGCTGCTGCAGTGCTAGCTAGATTTCAATCTTCTGATTCTCAATGACCTTTCCAAACTTATAAACCTCCATTTCCAAGATCTTAACTCTCAAGTGGTTAGACTTCTTCTAAGAGAACAATTCTCTGATACCAATTGTTGGAAGTCTAATATGGGAAAGCAATAACTGAGAGGGGGGTGAATCATATCTATAAGACTTTTACACTTCTAAAACAAACTGATTCAACCATGTATTCATAAACATAAACTGAAATGTTGTAATACATCTAACATCTCTAATCATATCCAAAATGAATACATAACACAAATATTTGGTAACCCAGAAACCCTTGAAGGTAAAACTAGGATGGGGATGACACCCACAAATCTTCACTACTATAGTAATAACGTGTGCTTGTTAGGGCTACAAAGTTTGATCACTTCTGATGATCTACCCTGTGAGGGGTCTACCCTGTTAAAAGCTTTCAGACTTAGACAATCTACCTTGTTAAAGGTTTTAAAACTCACAACTAAGTAAGCACACGGTTAAGAGATTTACACAGGCCTGTTAGGACCACTCTGTTAAGAGATTTACCCTAATTCACTTGCTAGAATGCATCAGTACTTGATCCTTCATTTTGCACTACAAATGCTGATAACATATCTCCTCTTTCCAACTCTTAACTGATCTCTCAATTTGATTTATCTCTGTTCTTCCTTTCACTGCTCTGCTCGGTCACTTTGTCTAGTCAATGCTTCAGATATGCACAACATGCATATACTTCTGATCTCTACTCTTCGCATTCGCATCCAAATATACACTTTCTCACACTCTCTATTAGGGTTTGAAGCATCCCATAAATAGATCAGTGATGAAACATCGAGATCAAGATCAACGATCTAGATTCATCACCTTTTGTCGCTTAGGCATTCCTAATTTTGAATGGTTGCATGGCTTGCATAGGGATCCATGATCATAAAATAACACGTAATTAATGCATTAAATAACAATGAATGATCATTAAATGATTCATAGAAGTCAGCCAAAATGGTTTACCTAAGTGTTTGTGCCATTCCAAACACATATACAAAAATTGTCTTACTCGGCATAAGTAAACTCTGGTGCTCGGTCAATACTGTTTCGCTCGGCATAACCATTTGTTGTCACTCGACACTAACTCTTCTATGCAACTCGACAATCATTCTGCTCGAAAACTATTGAGTACTCGACAACCTTTATCTTACTCGGTAGTAACTACTACTTGGTCTCGGCCTTAGTGAGTTGGCTCGGTCGCAGTGATGACTGACCAACCTGGCTTGATTATGACTAAGTGTAACACATTAATAGAAAACAAAACTTGAAGATCAACGGTCTTCAACATTCAGTAAAAAGGTTTCGCTCCAATACTTGAATGTCCCTTTAATTACTCATGTCTTCATACCTATTTCTGCACAAGAAAACAAACATGTTAATTCAAAATACATGCTTTAGTTTATTGCAATTATTTTCAATTGTTCTCTTCTGATTTGCATGCATAGTTATCAACTCATTAGGAATGAGGCTAGATCCTCCATTGCTCAGTCTTATGATTGACCTCATTTTCCTTGTCTTTTCTAGTAGGTACATTCTGAGGATGTGAGGGCCCACTCAGCCAACTCATCAAGACTCAATAATCTGCCATAATCAGGCAATGACAGATCTCCCCCTGCCTCTTCCTTGTCTTGACTTCTCTACATTTGTACTTCTTTTTCAAATAGTTTTCAAAATTCCATGACTTGTATGGTTTACATTTATTTCAATGTACCTTCCTTTCTTTGTAAATGAAAAGATGAATGAAAAGAATCACTTGCACTTATTTGTACCATTCTCTCTCATGAATGAAAAACAAAACTGATCTTAAATCGATCAGATTTCCACAATCCATTGAATTTAGAGCTGAATTTCTGGTTTTTGATTGTGTGTGTTTTTTAAAGCTGATCTTTCCTTTTCAACAATTGTACTCTATTTGGTTTACCTCCGCATTCTTAATTTCAGTTCAAACAAACATCTAAAACTAAAAAGTTTAAAATAAACTGAATGTACCTTTACTCTTTGAACATCTATCGAGCTCTGCCAATTGGAGTTGGAATAAAAAATTGGTAGCAATAGTGTTCGGTTTAAGTTTGGTTTTAAGATTAGGATTATGGGTAAGATTTAGGGATACCTTATTAGGATCAAGGTTTAGGATTAGGATTATTATTAAGACTATTAGGGTTAGAGTTTAGAAGAAAGTTAGTATTATGGTTAAAGTTATAGTCTATGGTTTACAGTTAGACTTTAGGCTTAGGATTAGAATTTAGGTTTTAGGATTAGGATTATGGTTAGGATTACAGTTTGATTATGGTTTAGAATTATGGTTACAATTAGGATGAGGATTAGGGTTAGGGATTATTCTTGCAAAAATTGTTATGGTTTAATATTTGGGTTATGGTCTAGTGTCAGGTTTCATATCATAGTTAGTATTATGGTTAGGTTTATGATTAGGTTTGGCTTACAATTGTAGTTAGGGTAATGATTTACATCATGGTTAGCATTATGGTTAAGATTAGGACTTTGATTATACTTAGTAATTAGGGCTACAATTAGGATTAGGGTTTAGGATCACAATTATTGTTAGTGTTTAATATTTGGGTTGTGCTCTTGTTTAGGATTAGGGTTAGGTTTATGGTTAGGGTTTACATCATGGTTAGTATCATTGTTAGGGTTAGAGTCAAGATATAGGAATTAGGTTTGGGGTTAGGTTAGGGTTAGGGATAAGATTTATTTAGGGTTAAGGTTAAGAATAAGATTCAACAATGGTTAGGCTTAGGGTTTAATAAGGGTTACATGAAAGATCTTTCATTTAAAGTTAGGGTTTGATTATTGTTCAATTACATGTAGGGTTTGACTTATATTTTAATTAACATTATTGTTCAAACATAAAAAGGATTAAGGTTTTAGGATACAACTCATACAATATAGATCAAACAATGATTGATTAAAAAACATGCGTTGAATATGTTTTGTTTAATAGAAAATATATTTATATGAGAGAATCTAGGAAGAGAACATAGAATAAAAACATACCTCCTATGTAAGACTCAAACACAAATAAACCCAAAATAACTTATTGCTTATACATTGTAACCATAACTAATCCTATACCTAATTGAATAATAATCTTAATTTTAAATGAACAATAAACTTAATTCCAATTCTACTAAAAACCTAATTTAATCGTAATCCTAATTACTACTATATCAATTCAATATGGACAAAATACGAAGTACAAAAATGAAATCATCAAAATAAAAAATATTTTATTTTAGTGTGAAGATAATAATGATAGTTAAACTGATTACATTTATATTTTTTTTAAAAATTAAATAAATAAACACTTTAGTGTTAAATTGACATTAAAATTCTTATATTTTATTCATTATCTAATTCATTTTAGTTTTACTTTGTTTGTACATGACTGTATGCTTACCATTTTTACCCTTGTTGAGGTGTACGCATCCCACTCAAAAGAAAATTCCAAATACGCCAAGGAAGCATGCCTAATTTTTAGTGATAACATTGTCTATGGTTTTCTACATACATAGTTTTCCTTGTGTCAAAATTCAAAATTATATAAATTATGAGTAAAAGAACAATTATTTAAACCATCTTACTTTTACAATTTTTACTAAGCATATATTAACTAAAGCAAATCATATTGAATATGTAGTTTTAACATTGATAAAAACTATATTTATTTGTGGTCTTTTTTAAAGTGAAAATAAATATTTCAAGACTAATATTTTTATTTACTTTATTGCAAATATTTAGAAGAATATAAAGATTTTGATGATAGAAAAAACACACACCATTTGAAAAACATTAATCAACTTGAATAAATCTTATTATACTACCTTTTAGATTTGATTATATTATGCTACATTTTGGATTAGATTAATAGCTACAAATTTATAAGTTCAAATATTAAGAATTGGAGTGAATCTTAAAATTATTTTTTGAAATTGAGCATGAGCTCACATTGGAGCGGTGGCTGAGTAACTGGGAGGTTCAATGTTCAAACCACGGGAAGTGCAATTAAGCGAGACGGTCTATGCTGGGCATAGGAGTCAGAAGGAATTGTTGGTCAACATGATTCATGGTTCAAATTTCATAGGCAGCACTCGGCATATGCTCTGCATAGCTGTCACGGGAGTCAGAAAGGATCGTTGACGAGGGAGTGCACTATACTTGCGATGGACGAGGTTGAAGATAGTGGTGTTCATGATCCAGTTGTCAAACCCTCGCTAGTCGTGGCATGTTGCTGGGCTCGTTGGATCATGTGTATGATGTGATGGTTTCATGGGGATGAGGTCCCCCAGATTTGTGGCCTCACTGGTTATCGCTCCAGTCAAAAGCATATCACCAACCAAAAAATAATAATAATTTTTTGAAGTATATATATAATTATAGCACATGATATTGGGTTTTGGAAAATTTTGCATATTTTGGGTTATGATGGATGTACTTTCGGGAGGGTTTTTTTTGGGTGGGGTAGATTAATTAGTTGATTTATCAAACTATTTTGATTAAGTAAAAACAGGTTTTGAAAGGACCTGAAAATTTTTACATTGAGATCAGAGGATAAGCATTAAAGCTGAAACCAAAATGTGCAATAGCACCCGATGATACATAGGACCAAGGCCCCAAAAGTAAACAACTGAAAAAGACAACAGACAGAAAACAGACAGCAACATAAAAAGATAGCAAAAAGAAAGCAAGGCAACAACTAGCAAGTTTTCATCAGTTCTTTAGCCTGGATGACCAAGAGCTCCATGTTGCCTGTAGACGCCTTCAAATCCTCTAGATCAGCAGCCTTCTTTCTGGTGCTAGCGCGAGTTCTTTACCAGGCCCTGTGCTCTCTGTTATCTCCTTAGTTTCCTCTCCTCTGTTACACGGGCTACAACCAGAGGTTTTCTTCCTGGTTCTTTCTTGCCGGTATGCCCGCTTGAACCAGGCTTGTAAATTTTTTTATATTATTAATAATAAATATCATGGCTCTGCCACTTTTACCCAAAAAAAAAATTATTGCTATTTAGTTGAACAAATTATATATATGTTTTTTACAATTTAATTATTATACATGCGAAATTGAAAAATCAAAGCAAATGAAAAGATTGAATTAAATAGTTATAAAATTTAGAAGAGAATAATAAATAAATATTAAACCTAATGTTAAATATTTTAATATAATATTTTATATTGGGTTTGTGAATTGAAAAACACAAAAATAAAAAGTTTTAATTTATTCTTGACAATAATAAAACATAATTTTTTCACTATCCTAATACATTATTGTATTTTTTAAAAGAACAAACAGGCAAGAGATTTTTAGAAAATTGATTTGTTGAAAGAGACCTCTAAACTTTTAAACAAATGCAATTTGTGGTACAAAGCCAAAGTATGCACATGCATGGAAATAATAATGGTATGGGGATTTTTGTCAATATTACAATTAGAAATGCTCTGGTAGATATACGAGCCAGAAAATAGTTGAGACTTGCAAGAAAATGTGTATGTCTCTTCAACAAGGTAATCACACCAAAGAGACAATGAAGATTTAGGAAGGAAAAATGACATCATAAGGAAATGGCTTGTGTCATCGAAAATATAGTGGGTTGCCAGGTTGTATGCACTGTGATAACAATAATAGCAGAGTTAGTTTGAGGTTGTGGGTTGACGAATCATGGTCTCAGGTTCGACTCTCACCCGGTTTCTACCGATGACCTGAAAAGACTAATTTTTCCAATAAAAGCCACAATCAAATAAGTTAAAATTCATCAAATGTCTATTCAATAGTCAATGTTTTGTCAATCACTAATACTAGTCAATAAAAATCATACTCAAAATTTAAATACATATTTGTCTCCAAAAAGTCATTTAATATCCAAAAGTTCACAAGTACAACATAAGTTAGTCGACCATACTATCGATCATACCAATCTATCCATATTCAAAGAGAAATAAAAAAATAATATCAGATACATCAGGATGTCGACCATCTTGTCGTGCATCTTACATCATGAATAGGAAATATACACTAACTACAAGACCATAAGGTCATAAAAAATGAGTATCATGTATGCCATTGGACAATTGTCCATCTGCATGTTTTGATCTCCTAAGCCATCAAACACCTGTCCATCCGCAAATCTCAAGACGAGAGTGTGGTTGAGGCACTTTTTCCATCCAACCATAGAGTGGTTAGCTCTGTAATGAAGAGCACACCAACCCTGTCCAAAAAGTCTACCTACTTGGAACTAATGAATCAAAAGGAATCTGGTGCAGACAGTGAACTATCTACTTTCCTCATAAGTCTAAGTACAACTGACATAGATATGGCAGGAAGATGAAATAAAACCAACACATTTAAGAAAACATGTGTAATCATATCTTTGGCCAAAGCAATTTAGAACCAAACGTCTACCGAAAGGTAAAAGAAATTTTTTTACCCTTTCCCGACTAATCCATATTCAACACCCTTTTCGAAAAGAAAAAATTCATGGGGAAATAAGAAAAATAAAAACAAACATTCATTCTAACCATACATGACATCTTACTTATTTCTTTGAGAACTTTTACAATAAACTTTCAGAATTTGTAAATTTCTCTACATCTTGACATTGTGATTCAGACTTAACTAATCTAATTACTGTCTAAAATTTTGAGTGCAAATTCACTACCTACTTGTTTCGTTCTTTCTGTAGAACTATTGAAAAAAAGATCTTTGTTTCAACCTATTTATATATATACACAAAAAAAACAAGGGGGTCATAAGTTGTGCCATCTCTACTAAATGACAATAAAAAAATTGACTGTAGAGACAAGATATTGGAATTTCATGTGCCCAGTGTTTTTCCTAACAACATAAGGAAAGATAAATTCACATTAAACAGAGACATTTTGTTTCAATATTTTAGAATATCACTCCATTAGCTATGAAACACACACAAATATATCTATACCAGTGGAACTTCTGACAAAAAATGATAACATATTTTAAAGAAGAGTGTTCATTTATTTCTCAATGACAAAAATGATTCTTGTACGCTACCACTAGGCTTACTATAATTGATCTATTCCTTAACACTACAGTTAAAGAAAAATCTCAACAAGAAACTGAATAAAATGGTTTACTACGATGGAGATCCTCTGACAGTAAAAGGAAAAAAAAGCACTTCTCAGAACGAAAGAAAAAACATCTTTGAACAAGAGATCTCTTTCACCCTATATCAAAATCTAAAGAAAACACCACTACCCAAACAACTATATCAAAGCTTAAAATCGGGAAAAAAAATTATAATTGCAAAACCTATCGTAATGAGAGGTCGCTTCTTAGAATGGGTGGAAAAATGGTGTAGATTGCCTATAAAAGTGGCTAGCTTCCAAAATTTCAAATTAATGCAATAGGAAAATCTCGCATCTTACAGGTAAAACAACTAATACCATTTCAAAATAAGGAAAAGGTATAATCCTCACACCCAAAATTCTATAGACACCTGCGGTTTCCAAAACTAAATGCATCTTTGTTTAACTAAAACTATGAGAGAGAGAGAGAGAGGTGCAGCCTCTAATCTATCTCATTCTAATAAAACAACAAAATGGCATACTATAAGGGAAGAAAATTAAATAAAATTAGACAAAGTAAGGGGAAGCATTTCAAGCACATAATCAAATACTCTTAGCAAAGAATTCTGAGAAATTGAAGAACCTAAATATTGGACGGTGCAAGTTGTTCAAGAACTTTTCCTCTAGCTTCTTGTGAAGGCCTCTATTCCTCCAGTTTCCTCTGGTCCAATAGTTTTTCTTCCTATTCGTCACAATCACATGCCCACACTGATTATGAGGTAGGCGTTGCTACTAACTAAATTCCCCAAAAAGAAATCTTTGTTATCTCTTTTCTTCTCAAAATCTCCTTTCTCTGTCATCTCCTTCACTTCTCCCTCCCTCTGTTTAGATTTACGGTCTCCTTTCGTATTGAGCATTCTCCCACAATAGCTTTCCAACTGATCGCTCTTCTTCACCATTCTAACTGCATGCAATGTCCAGTTTACTAAGAAATATAAACTTCCTCATTAAAACCCACTCCCTCTCTCGACCGCTTGAACTCTTCAAAGATAGATATTTATCTATTTTAATTAGAACTATAATTTCCCAAAAATATCTTAGTTACGTTCATAAATATATAAATAAAAATCTTCTTTTTAATTACTACTAGTTCAACCTCTAAATAAAGAAATAAAACAAAAGTTGTATAATTTCTATAATATAGGAAATGTGATTTTACACACACTTTTTTTTTTAATATTGAGATAAGGTAAGAAATAAAACACTTTATTCTACACATATAATAACATAAAGCATGACAATGTTTATGTGATGTGTGTTTAAAAGCCAGATCTTTTCCGATCACACCCTTGTCGAGGAGCTAACCTCCTCTACCTGAAACACACCCCCGCCTTCATTTTGCACAATCAACTCAACCACTAGATTGATCATAAGTAGGTTAGTTCATAAAACATAATCAAAAGTAAATTGCATCGTATTCATTGCAATAATCTTCATTTCATCATCAATAAATTTTCATCAATAAATCATAACAACATCATGGCATAAGATCATATAAGTCACATTAAAAAAAACATAATCAATTCAACTGCATCCATTTCCTTGCAAGATTTATCATTTTCATAGAAAATTTTCTTCAATAATAATACAATTCACATAATCAACTCCACAATTCATAATCTAAACACTATAAATCATTATATAAAAGCATGACATGTCGACATAAGCAAAATAATGACTAGCGTGTCTAAAAAACATATCAAAATATATTGACTTAAGTCTAGGAGTGTCCGACTAAGTCCAAAAGAGTCCATGTCGCTAACAAGTCATATAATACAAGAGCTTGTCAATTTGGGTTATGACATCCCTCCCCTCTAGGAAGAAACATTGGCTCAATGTCTTATGAAAGCACATAAAAAGTAGCACTATCTATGAAAATAACATAAATAACTGAAATAAATAACATATAAAAGTCTATGCAAATAACCGTGGAAAATATCTATTAATGGCTTCCACATTCTTCCAAGTAGCACTGTCCACAGAGAATTGGTCCCATTGGACCTTATACTGCAACACATCTCTGTCATGCATCCTGGTGGTACGATGATCAATGAGTTGGGTAGGCTCCACTAGCACCACCCCCAGGTCTGGAACCTACAATGAACGTCAATCTAGGATATAAGATGCATATGGATGATAGGGTTTCAATAAAGAAACATGAAACACATTATGGATTTGGGCTAGAGTGGGTGGTAAAGAAAGTCTGTAAGCAACGGGGTTGATAACCTCCAAAACATCAAATGGACCCACATATCTTGGTGAAAGCTTTGAAGACTTGCCAAAAGAAATAGAGCTCTTATGTGGTCTCACACGCAAAAATACTTTGTCCCCTTCCTAGAACTGTCTAAAAGTACGGTTCTTATCCGCATAACTCTTATGATGATCATTTGATTCCTTTAGCCAAACACAAGTCAGAGTCATATGATCCTCCATCTTTCTCAACAAATTAGGACTAATAATGATCTTGTCCTCTACTCTATCCCAACTGATAGGAGTGTGGCACTTCCACCCATATAGTGTCTCAAATGGTGTCATTCCCAATGGAGCATGGTAAGAGTTGTTATAAGAAAACTCTACCAATGGAAGATACTCTTCCCACTTTTATTTTTGATGCATGCAATACATACAAAGTAAATCCTACACAAATTGATTAACTCTCTTCGTCTATCCATCTATCTGAGGGTGATAGGTTGTGCTGAAATTCAACCATGTACCGAAGGAAGCATTCAAGATTGTCCAAAACCTTGATGTCATCTTGCTGTCTCTGTCTGAAATAATCATCTCTGGCACACCGTGCAATCTAAAAATATCTTGCATAAATTTTTTGGCCAAATCCAATGATCCATCTCTCAAACTCCCTGGAATGAAGTGGACTACCTTGGTTAGCTTGTTAACTATAACCAAGATAACATAATGTCTATGTTGTGTCATGGGTAAACCCTGGATAAAATCCATGTTGATGACTTTCCATTTGTATTCTAGAATATCATAAGGGTATAAAAGTCCAGTTGGGTGGACATGCTCAGCCTTGACTCGCTAACATTCTAAACACTAGGCTATGTAAGCTATCACATCACAGTTAAGACTGAGCCAAAAGTATAGTGGACTCAAATTGGAAACCATCTTCTTTACCCCTGGATGTCCTAAAAATGGAGTGCAATGCATCTCCTCAAGTGCTATTTTCCTTAACCCTTCTCGGTCGGGAATATAAATCTTGTTTTGGTATCTCATAATACCATCATCAATAAAAGTGTATCCTTTAAAATGGTGATCTGATGGATCAATGTGCAAAGATGACTTGACCATCTCATAATGATCATCATTTGGAAGATTCTGTAACACATGCTCTCTCAAGTGTGTCCTAGAAGTAGAGATAGCAGAAATATGTCTCCTCCTACTAAGAGCATCTATCACTCTATTCTCCTTGCCATTTATGTACTCAATGCCAAAGTCATACTCACTAAGAAACTATAACCAACGTCTTTGTCTCGCATTGAGATTAGGCTACATGAAGATATACCTAAGTCCCATGTGATCCATTTTCAACTCGAATGACTTACCCAAAAGGTAATGTCTCCACATCACTAATGCATGTATAATTGCAGCCAATTCTAGGTCATGAGGTGCATAGTTAACCTCATATTTATTTAGATTTCATGACTCATAAGCCACTACTTTACCATCCTGCATAAGTACACCTCCAAGACCTTCCCCTGAAGCATTTGTAATAACTGTGAATTTCCCATTCGGATCTGTTATAATCAAGATAGGAGCAGATGTGAGTTTCTGTTTCAACAATTGGAATGCTCGCTCACATGTATCAGTCCACTCGTATCTTTTCCCCTCCCTCTAAAGGGATGTAATAGGAGCTGCAATCTTGGAAAATCCTGTTAGAATAGTCCCAAAGGATAACTGAGAGGGGGGGGGGGGTGAATTAGTTATCAGCTAATTTAATTCTTTTCTCTTATTAACTCCAAAATACAATAAAGTAAATGCACATTCAGATAACACAATAGACAACACCACAATTTGGTTATGGGGAAACCAAATGGTAAAAACCCTGGTGGGAATTAACACCCAAAATGAACTATACTTGTTTATAATAATCCATGTTAGAAGATCTTGCAACCCTGTTAGGAGTTGTTCTTCACAATGCAATAAGTATAGTGACCTGGTTAAGGGTCTAACCTTGTTAGGAGTCTTTTACAAATAACCCAGTTAAGGGTGAGGACTCACTGTCCAAAAGCTCACTACTTAATGGTGAAGGCTACAACATTCTGTAGAATAGATATGCTCTATATCTGATGATGAATTGTAGAGTAGACCTATTGTCTTGATCAGTTCCAGTGTATTGTAATCTTTCACTTCTTCTTCACATAGTTCATTGATGAATGAAACTCAACTGATATTCTGCTCTACACTTTCCTATATCTTTTCTTATCATTCACACTTAGCATTTCACAAATGACTTGCTATAAGTATCTTCCTCAAAGTATAAGATCAAGGGACCTATTAGAAAACTCTTCATAACATCCTTGTCAGCTTTACTAATCACGCAAGAATAATTACAACCACACAATATAAACTGAATAGACGTGACGCTTCACTAAGTCAGCCTCACCAAATTAACTCTAACTTTGCAATCTTGTTGAAACATGTTTGGCACCTTTAGACAACTATCATCAAATCATAACTTAACTTTAATATACACACACATATCCTGAAGATAGGCGCAGCTCAAGAAACAATGCAATACGTCGGCTCTATACAGACAAACTCCAGAAACTGTAACTACCACATAACAGAATTACACAACACAACTGAAACTCCATATCTGAGTCTGCGTGCATGAAAAAAACATAAACAACATGTCTACAACATGAACATAACCGCGCAAGGCTTGATAACATCATTCTGATAATTACATATAGAACACTACTGTATATTATATGTTGTCATCAATGACAAACATACAATCAACTAGCTGCCAGAAGTAAATCTCCAACAATATCCCCCTTTGACATTGATGGCAACATATGATATTAAAATCATCTTTAGCACCTGGTGTCTTCTTTCTTTTTACAATCTTCTCAATATCCTCATCAAAGATTTATCTACACTATTGTAGCTCCTCTATTTGTGTTTATACTACCCCAGAGTATATGCTCCCCCTTTCTATATACTCCCCCTTTGACATCAATGGAAAAGGGCACCATAAACAATTAAGCATAGGTACTACTCCAAAAGTAGAGTAGTCAACCATTCATCAGTCACTTAATGACTGATGTTCTTGTTGCTTTATCTAATCAGACTCAGGAGAGGGAATTACTCCCAACTTCTCCCTGAGATACTCAAAATTATCTTTTGATAAGGGCTTTGTGAAAATATCTGCTAACTGTTCTTTGGTGCTCACATAGTCCAATTTTACTTCATTATCTGCAACTTTTTCTCTAAGAAAATGGTATTTAATCTCAATGTTCTTTGTCTTTGCATGCATCACAGGGTTCTTGGACATGTTGATAGTACTAGTGTTATCACAATGAATAACAATAGGATAGTCAACCTGTATACCAAAATCTTTAACCATCTACTTGATCCAAACCATTGTTGAACAATTTAATGTTGCTACAACATATTCAGCTTCTGCTGTTGACTGAGAGATACAATTCTGTTTCTTGCTTACCCAAGAAACTAACCTCTCTCCAAGAAAACATGCTCCTCCAGAAGTACTCTTTCTATCATCAAGACAACCTGCCCAATCTACATTTGTATACACGTGAAGTTATACATTCTCTAATTTAGGATACCATAAACCATAGTCTATAGTTCCCTTTAGATATCTGAATATTCTCTTTATTGCCATTAGGTGATTTTGTTTTGGTTCAGCTAAAAATCTTCCAACAATGCCAACTGCATTAGATATGTCTAGTCTAGATTGAGTAAGATATATAAGTTTTCCAATCATAGACTTATATAATGTCTTGTCAACTGTTGTGGAATCATATTCTTTAGAAAGCTTGCTTCTAGTTATCATAGGAGTGCATACTGGCTTGCAGTCTTCTATCTTGAAGGTCTTCAATATTTCCCTCACATATTTGGACTGATTTATGAATACGTTTAATCCCAAAAAATATTTTATAGGACCAATCATGTTCATTTTAAATTCATTCTGCATTTCTTTTGCAAATTCTAAACTAAGCTTGTTATTACCTCCAAAGATAATGTCATCAAAAAATATGGCAACAAGTAGTAGTCCATCAAGTGTCTCTCTTATGAATAGGTTACAATCTGCTGCTCCTTTCTTAAATCCAATCTTGGTAAGATAACCATCTAGTCTCTCATACCAAGCTCTTGGGGCCTGTTTAAGTCCATAGAGTGCT
>MU214583.1:282741-323378 GCA_018584345.1 Thuja plicata | reverse complement strand
TTGTTTCTGACCACTGTACCATCTTCATTCATCTTGTTCCTGAATACCCACTTTGTTCCAATCACATTTTTGTCACTAGGTCTAGGGACCAATTCCCATGTATCATTTTTTATTATTTGATCTAATTATTCTTCCATTTCTTTCTACCAATTAGAATCCTTGCAAGCATCTTCAACATTTAAAGGTTCAATCTGTGAAAGTAAACATACCTCTTCATCCACTATTAGCCTTTTTTCTTTTGATCTAGTTAAAACACTGCTTCTTTGATCTCCAATGATATCATCCTTTGAATGATATCTAGATGTGAACTTTGAAACTTTTGGTGTAACATCCTCATCTGTAATCTGTGATACTTCTTTGCTTGATTCATGTTCATTACATGAAACATCAATGCAATCAAACATTTCTTCAATAACAGTGTCTTTACTGCTAGGCATGGGTTCATCCTCAATCATAGGTGCATATTCATAGTACCTTTCTCTAACCATGAACTTCTCATCAATTTTTACATGAGTACTTTCAATTATCTTCTTTAATCTGAAATTGAAACATATGTATGCTTTTCTTTTAGTAGAGTAACCAAGGAAAATACCTTCATCGCTTCTGGCATCAAACTTACCAACACCATCATCTCTCTTGATGTAGCACTTGCTGCCAAATATTTTGAAGTATTTTACTGTAGGTACATTACCAAAACAAAGTTCATAAGGTTTCTTATCCATGCCTAGACTTAGTTGTGTTCTGTTGATAGTATAGACTACTGTATTAATTGCATCTCTCCAATCGGTGTGCGCAACTTTTCCTTCAATCATCATAGTGCGTGTTGTATCAAGTATGATCCTATTACTTCTTTCTTCTATCCCATTCTGTTGTGGGGTTATGGGTGCACTCAACTGTCTTTTAATTCCATGTTCTTCACAGTAGTCATAAAACTAGTCAGAGGTGAATTCTCCTCCTCTATCTAATCTCAGACACTTTAGTTTTAATCCAGATTCATTCTCCACTTTGGCTTTGAATATTTTGAACTTCTCAAAGGCTTCAAACTTCTCCTTTAAGAACGCAACCCACATCATTCTTGGAAAATAATCAACAAACAAAATGAAATACCTTTCTCAGTAATATGACCCGGTTTGAGTGGGACCACATAAATCTATATGTACTAGGTCTAACTTGTTTTCAGCTGAGTTTTGCTTGCTTATGAAAGAACTCCTTACATGCTTTCCCATAACACATTCCCTGCATATTGTGTCAGCTAGTCTTGCAATACTTGGAAGATCTCTAACTGCCTTGACATTGCTTATCTTTACTATATTATCAAAATTGATATGACAGAGTCTCTTGTGCCATAACCAACTGTCATCCACTTTTCCAACAAAACAACTTACATCTGAATTGAGATGGAAAACATTAACTTTTGTTTTGGATCCTAATGTAATCATGTCTCCTTCTTTGTTTCTAATAATGCATTTGTTGTCTTTGAATTCCAAATGATAACCTTTGTCAAGTAGCTGTCCAACACTTAGTAAATTGTGATGTAATCCATCAACATACAAAACATCATCCGTCTTGTTCTTTCCATCTAGGGTGATGGATCCTCTGCCTATGATAGGTTTAGGAGTGTTATCTCACAATCTAACCATACCACCTTTGTACTTGTCTAGATGAACAAATCTATCTTTATCACCTGTCATGTGATGAGAGCATCTGCTGTCAATGATCCAATCAGTTCTGATATCTGCTTTGGAAATTAGGGCTAACTCTTGTGTTTCCTTTTCATCTTCAATGTCCATATGCTCAATCAATTTTTCCATGTGTTTAAGGGCAACGAATCCAATTTCATCTTCTCTTGAGTCTTCATTAGTTACACCTTCTTCAGCATGATAGCATTCCTTCCTGTATTTAGGTTTGTAATCAGATCTAAATTTCTTTACTCTTGTAGGACACTTGGATGCAAAGTGACCGATCTTGTTGCATGAAAAACATTTGAATGGAAGCTGTCCTTCATATTTCCCTTTTCCTTTCTTTTCTCTTTTAGAAATCATGGCTATGATTCTTCTAGTTCTTCATCAAACTCTTCTTTCTCATTATTTCTAGAGATTTAAGATTTCTTACCATGAACTGAAGCTTTGAAGGCTGTTTCACCTTTTGGTTCAGTCTTCAATCTTGATATCTCAAATGCAGAGATTTTACTGATCAAAGTCTCTCTCTTGAAGTCTTGTGAAAATTGCATGGTTTCTTCTAAAATACTGATCTTGTTCTCATAGTCTGATGTTAAAGTAGTCAATATCTTGTCCATTATATCTTCTTCTGATATTTCTCCACCATTTTTTCTGATTCCAAAAACTGCTTCATTTATCCTCTGATTGTAGGCTCTAATGTTCTCTTTAGGTAAGATCTCAAGACTGTTGTATTTATTTTTCCATGTCTTCATGTGCACATTCTTTTCTTGAACATCTCCTTCAAACATGTCTTCTAAATACTTCCATATATTGTATGGCTTGTCTAATTTCTTGATCTCAAAAAATTCACTGTCAGATAGTGCACTTATAAGGGCTTCTTTGGCAACTGTATTAGCTGTGAATGTATCCTTCTGTTTACTAGTAGCATCATCTCTTGATAGGTATTTTAAAGAGGGACTACCAACTTCTTGTGTGGCTATCTCAAAGATGTCAAAACCAACACACTGTAGATGTGTTATCATTTTGTTTTTCCAATCTAGATAATTTTCTCCATCAAACTTAGGGCTCTTTTTTCTGAAGTAAGACATCTGATCTACCTTAAGTTGTTAGGCTTCTTCTTCAAGGAACTTGGATCTGATACCAATTGTTAGAATAGTCCCAAAGGATAACTGAGAGGGGGGGCGGGGGGGGCGCTGAATAAGTTATCAACTAATTTAATTCTGTTCTCTTATTAACTCCAAAATACAATAAAAGTAAATGCACATTCAAATAACACAATAGACAACACCACAATTTGGTTACGTGGAAACCAAATGGTAAAAAACCCGGTGGGAATTAACACCCACAATGAACTATACTTGTTTATAATAATCCCTGTTAGAAGATCTTGCAACCCTTTTAGGAGTTGTTCTTTACAATGCGATAAGTATAGTGACTTGGATAAGGGTCTGACCCTATTAGGAGTCTTTTATAAATAACCCAGTTAAGGGTGAGGACTCACTTTCCAAAATCTCACTGCTTAATGGTGAAGGCTACAACCTTTTGTAGAACAGATATGCACTATATCTGATGATGAACTATAGAGTAGACCCGCTGTCTTGATCAGTTCCAGTGTATTGTAATCTTTCACTTCTTCTTCACATAGTTCCTTGATGAATGAAACTCAACTGATATTCTACTCTGCACTTTCCTGTATCTTTTCTTATCATTCACACTTAGCATTTCACAAATGAATTGCTATAAGTATCTTCCTCAAAGTATAAGATCAAGAGACTTGTTAGACAACTCTTCATAACATCCTTGTTAGCTTTACTAATCACGCAAGCATAATTACAACCGTGAAATATAAATTGAATAGAGGCGATGCTTCACTAAGTCGGCCTCACCAAATTAACTCTAACTTTGCAATCTTGTTGAAACATGTTTGGCGCCTTTAGACAACTATCATCAACTCATAACTTAACTTGAATATACACACGCATATCCCGAAGATAGGTGCAACTCAAGAAACAATGCAATACGTCCGCTCTGTACAGACAAACTCTAGAAACTGTAACTGCCACATAAAAAAATTACACAACACAACTGAAAATCCATATCTAAGTCTACGTGTATGAAAAAACATAAAAAACATGTCTACAACATGAACATAACTGTGCAAGGTTTGATAAAATCATTCTGATAAGTACATACAGAATACTGCTATAAATTATATGTTGTCATCAATGAAAAACATACAATCAACTAGCTGCCAGAAGTAAATCTCCAAAAAATCCCTCCACGAATTTCCTGTAATAAATTGCAAGCCCCATGAAGCTTCTAACTTTGCTCACATTCTGTGGAGCTGGCCACTCAATAATGGCTTTAATCTTTGCAAGGTCTACTACAATTCCATCTGCAGGGATGATATGACTCAAGTAATGTATCTTTTTCTGATAGAAATAAATCTTTGATAGCTTACCATAAAGCTTCTTATCTCTTAGTCATTGTAAGCCTATTCACAAGTGTTCCTCATGCTCCTCCATGTTCTTTGAGTAAATCAAAATGTATCAATAAATATCTTTACAAACTTATCCAGACAATCTCTGAACACACTGTTTATCAAGTTCATAAATGTTGTAGGTGCATTAGTCACATCGAAAGGTAAAATGACAAATTCATAATGTTCATACCTTGTCCTAAAATATTTTTTGGATATATCTTCTTCTATGATTTGGAGTTGATGATATGCGGATCTCAAATCAATTTTACAGAGCACAATTGTGATGACATTAATTTTCCATTAGTAGGCAAACAACACTTTCAGTAAGCATACATCGAAAGATAGGAGATAGCAAACCAAAGATCAGATAGAAAGAGATCACCAAAGATGACTAAGTGCAAAGAGAACCGACGACACAACTTTGTGTGTAAAATGAAAATGCAAAGACATAAGGATAAAGAGGAACCTGACAGAGGAACCTGATGTGCAGGATACATTGCAGACTGAGAGATAGTTAAAGATAAAACTGACAAAACAAAACTGAAAGACAGTCAACTGATTTCATAGCATAACCAACAGTCAGAAACTAAAAGTTAGTTGCAGCCCGTAAAAAGTGGATCTGACTTCCACGTCAGATAGAACATTCTTGATCTATTTATAGCATCTTGATTTTTTTTTAAACCATATCTTTAGGGACAAGAAACATGAATGTAAGTGTTTTAATCAGTCTAACTGATTTAAAACACATAGACTAGGAGATCTAGGTAAAAGTTGTAAACTTGATCTTAGAGTTAACATTGTTATTCATGAAACTTAATGAAGTCTATCCATCTTATAAATAGATGATGCAATCATTCATTATACATGGATGAAAAAGGATGTGACATGAATGAATCATATGAGCACATCTATGGATCAGATTGAAAGTTTCAAGAAAAGAACAACAAAAGGTGAATTTGGTTATCAGAACCAAGAACAGAGGCTACTGAAAATTAGACGTATTATTCAATCACAATTAGGTGATAATGTTATTCATGTAAACTAAATTGGATCTGTATCACCAACAGGAGATTGCATTTACAAGTCACTTTTGTAATTTTCTATCATTCTAGCAAGTGGAGCAAAGTTTAAAAATCCTTTCAAGGAAGGTGTATTTAACAATCCAACTACAAATCTCTTAACCAAGTGCACACTCAACAGTGTTTCTAAAGCTCTTAACAAAGTAGACTTTAACAGGTCTCCACCGATACTCTTAATAGGGTAGATCATCAAAAGTGATAAAATTGTAAGCCTTAACCGGCCCCTTCCAATCTACAGATAGTGAAGATTTTGTGGGTGCCATCCCCACCGCAGTTTTTACTTCCTAATGGGAGTTTTCTACGATATCATATCTTGTGTTATGTGTCAATTAATTTCATGAATGTTTCTATGAATGTTCACATTTATGTTAATGTTATGAATTGATATAACTCACATCAAGATAGTATAGATCAAATTATTTGGATGTACAATTGATTACACAAAGGTTAATTGATAAAAGGATACAAAAGTTTTAGAGGTACTGATTCACCCCTCCCCTCTCAGTACATACTTCCAATTAATCCCAACAATTGGTATCAGAGCTAAGTCTCTTCTTGGAAATCTTAAATACTTAAGAGAAAAGATCATACAATGGAGAAGTACATACTTGATAAGAATATTGAAAATAAAAAGCTTGAAATTTAGATGTTCTATGAACAGTATAAAGAAGCTAGAATCAACATGAGACAATTGTTAGATGAAAGAAAGAATATGTCATCTCACTGTAATGAGACAGATTATCACGAGGAAGAGATTACAAGTTTCTTTGATTCTTCAAGATCAACTACAAGCAAAGCATCAAATACATCAGAAGAAAGCATCACAAGCCTAACTAAAATCAATCTAAATCTATCTGGACAAGTTAAATCTCTGAAAATCAGTCAAGAGACATAGATGGTAAGGATGATTGATGTCATGAACAATGCTAGACATGCTGAGCAAGAAAGAACACTAGCTATTGATGATAGAAGAAAGATTATAGAAAAGCTACAAGAAAAAGAGTCTGAAATACAAAGACTTATAGAACATCACCATGAGATTAAAAATCAGATTATTCTTATGAGTCAAGAGGAAAACATAATAAATGTTGAACTCATTGAAAGAATAGAAGCTATCGGTGAGCTAAGGGATGAGAATGAAAAGTTGAAACATGAAATAAGAATTCAACAGCAACATAATGAAATTATCAAGAAAGCCGAAGAAATTAATAAAAGAATGGATTATTTTCTTGAAGGACAACGAAGAGTCAACAACAACAACGGTCTAGGTTTTACCGAGAAGGGAGAATCATCAAATCAAACTGATCCAAAGAATGTCTATGAAAATCCAAGACCAAGAAATCTGACATGCAATCGCCGTGGAAAGCAAGGCCATACATCAAATGTATGCAGAGGCAAAATGAAAGGTATTCCTAAATCTACATCTTCATTCATAGGATTTTGTTATAAATGTAACAAGAAGGGACATAAAGCATATGAATGTAAGTCTGAGATGAAACAACCAAAGAAGGAAACCTACATGGACAAATACTGTCCTACTTGCAAAATTAATGGGCACACAAATCTTGAATGCTGGAAAAAGAAAAGGCAAGCATGGAAGCTTAAAGGTCAAGAAACTCCCTATCAACCGAAAAGAGTCGGTAATCAGTATATATGTGATTACAATACTTGGACAAATTGTATAGCATGTGGAAGATTTGGTCACATTGTTGCAAACTGTATGAGAGAGTGGACTAGAAAATCTAAAGGCTGGACTAACCCCAAAATGGCATGCTTACACTATCATAAAGTTGGTCATCTCAAGAAAGACTGTAGAGACTAAATGATAGAGACCAACACATATCCCAATGGAAACACCATTGAAGACATCCAAAGAGCAAGAGACAAAATGTGGAGAAGAGATTCAAATAATGATGAAGCTGGACCAAGCAATGCAAATGGTGACACCCCATCCAATGGATCTGATGACATCACCACCCCCACCTAAGCAGAACAAGTAAGTATGGAACTGCATTACACTATGTATTATATTACATCAGTTCCATAATATGTTGATAAAATGCCAAATTAGCATAAGTAAATATGCATCATGGTATTACTTGTTAAAATCTATAATAACTATGCTATCGGGTATATATACCAAAACCTGTCGGTATACACTCAAAGCTAAGACTGCCTACACTTACCGAGAAGCATCGGTTAACATAAGAAAGAAAAGTTGCTAAGTATAAACTGAGCCTCGTCGATAAACAAGCAAAGTGAACAAGTTGTCTACGACACTGAAACCCGTCGGTAAAAGCAAGTGGAATAACGACCACTCTGAAATGTTATGTTGTCACCACAGGAAAATGAAGTCTTCATCAACGAGCTCCATCTTCATACACTGAGGAGTTGGTAAGCATTAATGACACACATTTTAGGGAAATAACTATAAAAGGGCAACAAAATGGACTCATTGCTCACGATGACCAGAGTAGAACGACCAAGGCGATTTTTGAGCAGAAAGTGACTGAATCACAGAGCGACCACAACTCGACAAAGAGCACTCCAAAGTAGATTAGAAATCATTGCAAGAGTAAACAGTAAGTTCTACATAATTGACAACTCTATTTTGCATATTTCATAGGAAACCCTAAATTTGAACAATGCCATCGACTTCGAGATCTATGAAATCCAAGAATACCAAGAAGGATGAGTTCAAACTCATCAAGAATTTGGCATGTGAGGAACCAAACTACAAGATTCATCCTGAGGTTGCCTCATAACACAATGATGCTAGAGCATTCTTGTGAATACCAGCTAGGGTTTTACTCATGGAAGACGTATGATCTTTCATACACTACAAGATAGCAGAAATTGGAGATTTGGAAGTTGAACAGGCTTATAAGAAGCTATGCAATGAAGATGGAACTCTGAAAGATGAGCATAAACATATAGAATTAAAAGGGCTTACCAATGCCCTAATGTTCCTGAAGGTTTTCAAAACCGAGTGGATTCAGTTAGTACTAAGCCGACTGCATAATCACAAGCTATGGCTTGATGAACCGAAGGTGATAACCCAAGATGTTATTCATGCAGTCACCGGTTACCCCATAACCAAAAAGGTGAAAGCACTAAAGCATCCACCCAAGGCCAAGACCAAGAAGATGACAGGAGCCAAATGGGATGGAAGAGGACTAAAAGTTTCCACCATAACCGATGATGAGATGAAATTTGGTGCATGCATTCTAGGCTACAAATTCTTCCAAGCTAGCAGGTTGAACAACATAGCATCAGGTGCAATGGACACAACCTACAAAATTGTGAAAAAGGGAACACAATTGGACTTACCAGAACTTCTACTGAATTAATTAAAATATAACTTAAATACTATCAGGAATGCGAAGTCAAACACATGTAAGTTTGGCTCACTCATAATGTGTATTTTCTTCTACTTTCAAGAAACATTCCAATCGGTAGGAGATGTGAAATGGGACAACACAAAACCTGTCACCATGTAGATCAGTGAACATATAGCATCACTGGGAGATAATTTTGAGATATTCATGGATGAATACTTCAATGTATTTAAAGACCGAATGCAAAAGAGGGTAAGGATCCCCGAAAAACTCATTGAGAAGTATAAAGATGAATTATGTTTTATGGTTGATACAAATCATACTTATATCAAGCCTATTGTATCGAGGACAGCTTGGATTCAACCACTATAATATGAGTTAAACATTGATCTTGCATCTAAAGAAATTGATGCCCTATTAAATCAACCAATGGATAAGAAACAACCCAAGTTTGGAACATATGAAGAGGCCAAGACAAGAATAAAATTTGGCCTGGTTGTTAAGAAAATTGTCAAGAAAAAGGACAAGATGGTAAAGAACCTCAAGAAGATACTGTAAATAACTGAGGAAGAAGCTGAACAGGATGAGGAAGTTGAACAGGAGGAAGAAACCGAAGGACAATTACCTATCAATGAAACTGAAGAAAAGGATGAATTCGAGGCTACAAAGTTAGATTCACCATCTCCTCTACCAACCAAGAAGCCAAGGATCACAACTGCTTCTAGGACACGAAGCCAAACATCTAAGGATTCAACTCTTTCACCTTTCAAGAAAGGAAGAGTAAGAACATATAAGAGGAAAGCGACCACACCGAAGAGAGGTGAAAACAAAAGAGTAAGAAAAATCATTAGAACCTGAGAAGACATTGAAGACACTGAGCAAGATGAAGCAGAAAAGGAAGAAAATGTCAAGGTTAAAGCTCTAGAAAGCATTGATGAGGTATGCAAATATATTGCCAATGCAGGATCTATAACATATTCTAAAATTAGAAGATGGTCAAATCTGAATCCATAAGATCAGAATAAAATTGAAGATGCCATCATAGCAAAGATGTACAAATTCAAATATGTACCAATACAGTTTGAAACTAAAAATATACCAAGGGAACTATTAGACATACTATATGCTAGATGGACATTTTCCTTGAAGAGTGAGAAGGAAATGAGAGAAAGAGTACTTGTTACTTTTATGCCTTCTGAATCCAAGAAGGAAGAAATATATGATATGATGGAGAAACACAAAAAGGAATTCTCACCGAAGTTGAGAGCCTATAAATTTCTCGAAGGAAAGCTTATAGAGCTAGAACAAGAAAGCCACAAGAAAAGGTGTATAATTTTGAATAGACCTATTGAGGAAGATAGCCCTGACAAAGACCTACAATAGAAAGATGTTGATAAGGAAACTCAAGAACATATCTTAATAAAAGATGCATAAGATGATACATCAGTCGAGTTAGACAAGGAAGAAGATGACAAAACCGGCAAAAGAAATATAGATGTTGTAGATGAATCATGGCCTGACACCACAAATGACAACATTATGGATAATAATATCATTTACATAACCAATGATCCAACAGATGGAATAAATAAAGATGAAGATGTCAATGTAACAAAGGACACAACCGATGAGCAGGAAACAATAGTTGAAACTGCATAGGTGAACATACTAGGAAACATGGCAATATTGATACAAGCTATCAATATTCTACAAGAGAAGGACAAGTCACCATAAAAAGATACTCCCAAGGATGCAGGGGAAGAGGAGAAGAAAGAAAACACCGATGATCAAAAGGACATCGGGGACACTCAAACAGTAACCGATACTGATAAGGTTATAGGAGGAGATATAGAAAAGGATGTAGACACAACAGATAAGAATGCAAAAACAAAGAATGATGAAGCTAAGGACATCGACAAAGGAGATAAAACTAAAGATGGAACTCCTAAGGAAACTAACAAAGGTGCTACCGACAATGTGAAGGTGAATGTGGAGACATTTACAAACACCCGACACACTGAAACCGATACAAAGCAGCAAAAGGAATCGTAACAGGTAACTTCATCAAGCACAACTGAGAAAGATGAGAAATTGACAATGGTATTACATTCTAGTGCAACCAAAAAGAAGAAGAAGAAATTAAAGAAGAATGAGTTGGAGGTCACTTTGGATGAAGTCATAGAGATACCAAAATGTGACCCAACTACACTTGATTTTGAGGCATTACAAGAATATGGTGAAATAAGCCAAAGAAAGGCATTACATGAGAAGCTGAATAAACATCACAGAGACTCCATGGTACTAGAGACAATATGGGACATATTACACCAAATTGTACCCAATGTTGATATTGATCAGAACAAGCCCATTCTAGATCAATTAGCCACTCTAACCGAATTAATAACAACTCAAAATATTTATGCTAAGAAGGCAATTGAGGAAAGAGAAGAACTGAAGTACCAACAAAAGCTTATTGAGAACATCATCCAAGAAGTGGCAGTCAACAAGGTAAAGCTATCAGAATTCATTACTGAATTAGATCCAATTATAACTGAATCTATAACCTTGATTCAACAATTGAGCACATTAGAAAAGTTCACTAAAGAAAATAGTGACAATATTGCAAAGCTGGATACAGATCTAGCTAACAGTGCAAAAAGATTAACTACCGATGGAGACAATGCAATTAAGTTGCATTATGAGAAAATCATTGAGATCAAAAGGTTAAGGCAGAAACTATGGGAAGCAGAGACACACTTTAGGGAAGAAGTAACTGAGCTCCAAGTTCAACTTCTACCAAACCTTACACTGCTTCAATAACACATCAGTTCAACAAGGCAACTGATAGGAACCCTCGAGATGTCTGTAGCAGACAACATCTATGACATGCACTCCAAGATCACACTCGAGCACATGGCTCTTGATAAATTAAAGGAACAATGGGAGAAAATGATGGAAGACATGAAGTCTTCACACTCCCACATTTTTGATAAACTCTAAGGTAATAACCTTTGCCCTTAATATCAAAAAAGTGGGAAAATGATATGTGTACTATAATGTACAAAGGGAATATGATATGTATATGTATATTCATATGGAGAAAATGATATATATTCAGATGTACAATGATATGTATATGTACTTACAAAGGGAAAGATATCATATGTAAAGATATACTGACATATACATAGGGGGAGTCATAAAATGACTAAGGATTATATATGTTGTATATACTTAACATTTTGTTAGTATTTTGCACATATCAGTTTTTGATACATACCAAGGCATTCAATTTTTTTCCTTGCAGTTAACTATAGCCTTACATTCAGTCAACCAATTGATGCCCAAAATGGAATCATAGGATCCCAATGGATCTACTTAAATATTCACTTGCGTTAGATAATTTTGAAGTTCTAACTCGCTACAAGATAGACATTTCTCAACTTTACGCTCTGCCCTATTACCATACTCTACCATCCATGGTTCAGACATATATCCTAGTCTGATTGATAAATGATAAATAACTCTAGGATCTATAAAAAATTATGTATCTCCTGTATCAATCAATATGGAAATATTTTGGCCAAAGAGCTTACCAGCCAACTGAATCAGAGTAGCCTGAAAGTCATCTTGTCTATGGTCAACAACTGCATGAATATGATGTTGAGTCTGGGGACCTTTCCCATCTTTGTGGACTGTATGCTGAGGGCATGCACTAGCATAATGGTCACCTCCATAAGTAAATCTATTGGGATAATGGATAGGTGAGTACTGAGAGGGGAGGGGTGAATCAATACCCTTACAAACTTTCAAACTAATCTTTGTAACCAAATGTTCTATAATAACCGACTGAGTAGATTGCATACACCAAACATATAGTATCACTGCTAAAATGTAAATTCATGTAAAGTAAAAAATACACATACATGAAATTAAGTACTCATGACGCTAGTATTTTGGTATCACATAAAATCCCCGTTAGAAGGTAAAAACTACGGTGGGGATGAGACCCACAAAACTTCACTACTGCAGTAAATAAAGTAGCATGTTAAAGATTACAAAGAATGATCACTTCTGTTGATCTTACCCTATTAGGAGTAACAATGAGATCGATTAGATCTACCTCGTGAGAGGATTTAGAAACAAAAATTATGTGTGCACTCGGTTAAGAGATTTACATAAAGACGGTTAAGTCTACTCTGTTAAGAGATTTTGGGGTCTATTACAATTGTTAGAGAGTAATAGAAATGTGATTTGAACATATACAATCACAATATTTCTGATATAGATCCTTTAAGTGCATACAAAATATGTCACCTAAATGTGATTGATAATACCTTCTACTATGTTCTCTTTGGTAGCCTTGCCTCTGTTCTGAAAACTGATTACTACAATGTAGTCTCTATCCTTAAAACACTTGTATGATATCTGATGTCCGTAGTATGACAACTACTTGATCATTGCTTAATCAAAATACATTAAAAAATGACATCTTTACATTATATTTCAAACTCCATGACCTAATTAGGGATTTACAATATCATCCCTAACCATAGATCGACGGTGTACATAATTTACCTTGATCATCTAAACATAGGAGATATAAACAATTAATGATGTAAATCCATAATTAATGTTCTCCTTGATCATTGTAAACCATTATCTAGGTCGACAAAAAGTTGTTACCTAGAATGATGTGCCATAAAAAACTTTTATGTGGCCTTTGGTCAACTCGGTTATTGTTGTCTCTCGATGCTCGGTGTTTTCTATTATCTCGGTTATACCATGTATCTCGATGTAGTCTACTACTCAGTAAAGTCTGTCTACTCGATAATCACTGCACTCAATTAACTCTGTGTGTGATGAGTGCTCTTGGTTAACTTTATACTTCGATGATTATACTGACTGTCCTATTTGTGACTTTGTTACCGACTGTCCATTTGAGTGCTTGAATACTAATGACAACCTTCAAATCATATTTTGAGTAACAATCTCCCCCTTTGGCATTAGTATCAAAAAATTATATATAGACACACACACACACACACACACACACACACACACACACACACACACACACACAATACATGGTGACTCCCCCTTTGTACATGCTCGGTATATGTATATGACTCTTGATTATAGTTTCCCCCTTTACTATACTTATATACATATATTTCCCACGTTTTTGAAAATAATGACAAAAGGAATAAACTTACAATTTGTCAAAAATGTTAGGATGGGCTTGCTTGAGATTTTCCAGTAGCTTCTCCCATTCCCCCTTTAAATTCTCAAGGGTTAATAGTTGTAAGTTTAACTGTGCATGCATATCATATATGCTTTCGGTGACTCACAAATCTGGGGTGGAAATTAAATTCTTTGCCCATGTCACATGTTTTTGCATCATAACCACATGTAGTAGTAATGTTGCATGTAGCTTGGTTAATTGTTCTTTGATTTTCTCCTATTCTTTCTTCAAGTCCAATCTCAACCGCTGGTTTTGGAGTACCTTGGTGTAATGCATCTATAATGCATGTTGCTCGGTTGATAGACTATTCACACTATCTTTTAGATCTTGATCTATTTTCTTCATCTTTTCACTAATCTCGGTAGTGAAGTTATCTAAAGTGCATAACTGCTGTAGAATTGTAATGGATTCAGAGATAATAGTTTCTATTTCATTCACAAAATCAGATAGAGTTACCTTGTTGACTCCACCTGCCTGGCAAATCTTCTCAGTGACTTTATATTAGATCTTCTTCTCTACTCATTCTTTTGATTTCTGCTCGACATCAATGTCAGGTTTGTTAATTGCCTCGGTGAGCAGTGCAAGTTGATCAAGTATGGGGGTGAATTCATATATGTTCACATCAGGAACAACTTGCATGAGAATCTCCTTAGCAGTCTCTAGCACCTATGCACTTTTGCGTTCTTGCCTCAATTTGTCCTGTGTTGCCTTTCGCGTGCAAAGTTCACCATATCTTGTCAAAGCTTCAGGGTCAAGTGTCTGTGGATCACAATCAGGGATTTTGATGATCTCATCAAGTGTCACAAGTATTGGAGCTCTAAAATTCTGGATAATTTTGGAGTGACTAAGTTAAAAAATTTCTCTAAGGCACAAGTCACTACCCCGAAAATTCTTTTGAAAGGGCCCTAGTTTGCATGCATATAAATTAAGACCCCGTGCTTGGATTGAGAAAGTGCATGGGGAGTGTGCTTAACACATTTCATAGAGAAATTATAGTGGGTTTCAACCCTCAGAATTCAGTTTTGATGTGTTTTGGAGGTAGTCATTTGGAGGTCATTACCCCATTCTACACTTGTGCATGTTCCCAATTTTTATCAAGTGACTCACTTTGGCGGTTTATATCTTTGACTAGATGGATAGGAATGACATAAGGATTGTTTCTAGATGTTGTAAATATGAAATTGAACCTCCATGCCCATCAAAAAATCCATGTGAGTTCATGTGACAAGTTTTCCAAAGCCATTCTGTTTGCAATTTATTCTATTTCTTAGTCTGAATTGTAGAATTATGAAGTATCCTAGTTTGAGGTCTTACAAGTTGCACTCAGTTCAAGTAGATGAGGAATTTAATGTTCCCCCAAATTTAAAACATGGAAATGTACCTCCAAGAAGAGTTTTAGATCATGGTCAATTCATTTTACCACTTTGCTCAGCTGATTCCAAATCAAATTTCTGCATCTTTACTGTGTTTAAGTTCAGAAAGTTTGAAGTGTTGACTTTGCAAATTAGTGTCGGTTGATCGCTTGATTACTAGAGCGAGCTAATTGAAGTTACATATTCCTTGTGTGAGAGTGAATCTATGTTCAATGTTCCAGACTGTAAAGGTCTTATTTGATAAGTTTGTGAATTCAAATCTGAAGGTTTTTTATGCAAATTTCCACTGTTGGCAGAATTCAATTTGCAAAACAATCACTTTTAGAGGATGGTATATTTGTATCATATGGTTGTCTTGGGATGCCAGTTGTGGGTCTATACTCCTTGTATGTAAATCTACTAATATGATTAGTGGTTTGGCCTCAAGGAATGGGTTTTTATTTTTGCAAAGGCTAATCCAAATACACTTTTTTCTGTTTTGACATTTGTGCTTGCACAGTGCTCCAGAATCACTAAGTTTGATAAATGATATCTTGCAGCCCTAATGTTTTCAAGCCAATCCAATTGGAGACCATACCCACATTTTTTAAATGAGCATAGGTTTCATGATTTCATGTTTCCAGATGGTTATTTGATCAATTCCTAATGACCGTTCTGGACTCCAGTTGTTATTCTTGGGATCAATTTGCAGAAGTGTCAAAAGTGGTTGTTATGGCCGCCATTTCAATGCTTCATGGTAAAATTTCAAAATGGTTTATGTTTAGAGTGTGGAAGCATATCTGAGACACATTTGAGGTACGTTAGAACTTGAAGGACGCATCAAAGAACTATGGTTGACTGACATGACACAATTATAGATATGCACAAAATGAATTTGTGGATAAGGATTTAAAAGCTTTTGAATGAATGCAAGTGAAATTTAAATGCATAATGAGGAAGAATAGACAAGGTATGTGAACTATTTGAAACTTTGCCTCAAATAAAATTGAATACATTAACAAGTCACATTAAGTGCTGAGATGGAATAGATGAAAGTGGAAGCACGGACAAGGCATGCTAATGGTTTAATAGAATGCAATTGGCTGGTGTAACGCCATGTTTCCAACCTTTACCAAAACCTCGAAGTGGATTGCACAAATAAAAACAAGAGGAGAGGGTTGCACATTATAACCATTGTGCATAGTTTTTATAAACCTTCAAAAGAAATCTTGCAATGGAGGACTGCGCAGTGCAATGAGAGGAGTCTGTGAAAGAACATGGAGTAACAAAGAATGCACATGGAAAAAGCAGAGCTTGTGCATTATGAGGAGGGAGATGTTTTAAAATAACCTTATGAAAATGCAAATTGATAGGTGTAGTTTCTAGGAAAGACCTACGCAATTTTTAAAAAAGGCTTTAGACACTTCAAACAAATACAAGTGGTAAGTGATGCACAATGCTTTGCATATAAAATGGAGGAGGCTATGCTAAAATAAAAAAAGCCCACACATTTAAAGGGAGATTAGTTCATGAAGGATATGGAGTCTACGTAATGCCAAGTGGGAAGTTTGAAAAACATAAAGTTTGCGCAATGAAAATGCATAAGAATGGTAAATGTATAAACTGAAAGGGAGCCCACACATGGAATGAAAGAGTTTAAATATTTCAAATATAAATGCATTTGGAAGGTGTAAGGATTAATAAAGGCCCGTGCATTAAAGAGGATATGGGGCTGAGATGTTAAAGAGAAACTTGCCCAAATTTTGCTTAGAGAGGATCCTGCGCATGCCATGAGAAATGGGAGGCTGTGTTTTAAAAGTTTTTAGAAGCATTCAAGCCAATGAATTTGGTAAATGTAAAAGCTCCAAGAAAGGTCTATGCAAAATGCAGATGGGGCTGTGTTTTGAAGTGGGAGAATGTGTATGCATTGAATGCTTCACATGAAGAGGATAGTTGAAGGAGTTGCATGGAATTTTTGCAGAAGTCTGCATAGCATATTGGAGGATTACATAGAGGCATAATGCCAAAGGCTACACAACATGGTTACAAAAATATTTTAGAAACATTTTAACCAATGCAAATGTCAGGTGTAAACCAAGCACAAAAGTCCAGGCAAGCATGAGAGGAGGTGTAAAACAAAGGATTGTGCAGGGTTTTTAATCTAGAGGAGGCTGTGTATAATTTGGAGAAGAGAGACCCACGCAATATATAAATACAAAGCATGAAGACTGCATAGGATGGAGACTGGGGAGGTAAATGCAAATAACTTTATCCCACATGCATTGTGCAGGAACATTATAACACATTTATATAGTAAAATGCTTGCAATGTAACGTGAAGAAAGAGCTAAGAGGCTCATTAGTGGGACCCTTACCCTAGTGAATGTTGCGCTCAGTGGAGGAAGGATAATAAACCATGTTTTTGGGCGCAGGAAGGTAAAATATTTAAAACTTGCAAAACTAATTATCCCACATTGGTGGGGTGAACGAATCTTCAAATTTTTAAAACCAAAAGCGCTTTCACTATAGTTTGAAATGAAGAGAGGAGGATCTTGGTGCCCATGCATAGGAGGTGCCTCGGTTTGCATGCTAGGTACGAAACTTTGACATGAAACATGTTTTTGGTGGGACATGCACACAGAAGAGATGGTGACATGTGGTAGATGAGAAGCGTTCCATGATTCAGAGGTAGCGGTTAGTTGCCAGATATCTAGACATAACTGCAGTCAGAGCTAACATTCTGAGATTCAGAAGTGGCAGTTAATAAACCCTTGCACCAGATCTCCAGATGCTGGTGGTTAAGTCCAAAACACTTTGAGATTCAGAGTGGGTAGTCAGATCAAGATCAAGGGCTCTCTCTAGTCTCCATATAAACCTGGGGTTAGCAAGATCATTCTGAGATCCAGAGATAAGATAGTCTCCCAATCTCCAGATGTAACTAAGGTTAAAGCGGGGTTAAGGTTGAGTTTATTCAGAGTTTCAGAGGTACGAGCTTGTCTCCAAGTCTCTAGATAAATCCAGGGTCAGTGCCAACATTCAAAGATCTAGAGATACACTAGTCTCCCAATCTCTAGATCAACCTGGGGTTAAAGATGGGTCTAAGTAAAGTTTATTTAGAGATTTAGAGATCAAAGGCTTGTCTCCAAGTCTCTAGATAAACTGAGAGTCAGCGAATGCATTCATATATCTAGAGGTAATCTTGTCTCCCAATCTCCAGATAAACCTGAGGTTAAGGATGAGTTCATTCAGAGATCCAGAGGTAAGAGCTTGTCTCCAAGTCTCCAAATAAACTCAGGGTTAGTAAAGGCATTCAAAGATCTAGAGGTAAAGGAAATCTCCCAATCTCCAAATAAACCCAAAGTCAAGAAACTCATTAAGAGATTAGGAGATAAATGCAATCTCTAAATATCTAAATGAACCTAGGTAGACTTGAGAGCGAACCTGCACATGACAAGTGGAAAATTCTAGCGAGTTTTGGGAAAAATATGTATAAAAGAGAGAAATGCAAGAGAAAAAGTGCAAAGATAAATATATAAAGTGCAAGACTAATAAAAGAGATTAAAAAACTATAGTTTAAAGACAAATTTCAAAGATTAAATCTGCACAGAGACAAGAAATGTAAGATTTAATCTACATAGTCTTATAATGTTTTCAAAACACTGGAAATATATTTATCTTCAAAACTTGAAAGGAGCATTCATGAGAAGTAATTTTCAAGGGTAGAATAAAATCAGATTGCAAAGGCATGCTTGAAGTTTTTTAGATTTTGAAGAGGTAAGTGGAATCAATTTTGTTAGGCAGAATGATTACAGTTCAATGGTATTTCAAAGGAGAAAAATTAAAATCATATTTTTGGAGGAAAGAAGATATTTTCAAAAGTTTCTTGCAAACAGACAAGTGTCAGTTAGGCTTGATTTTGGTTTTCCCTTTCTCTATATCTTTTGTCTTCTCCATTGTTACAAGGATGGTGAAATTAATGCTACTGGGTAGTTTTATGATTCTGAGTCTATTTTCAAAAGCTTTTGCCATTATGAATTATTGAAACAAAGGGATTTTAATGAGGATATAGTAGGGATTCCTTTTGCATATCTGTGATCTTTTCATGTTTTTGTCTTTGAATTCTTTTAAATCTGTAAGGCATTATAAATACACTGGTTATAAGGTAACTGTGAGATTGTTTTTATGTTTCTTTCAAGGAGAGAGTAAGTCATAAGGGTAGTTTTAGAGAATTACAGACTTTCATAAGAATTTGATACATAGATATGGGAATGAGAGGGTTACTTGTAAGGCATTTCACCTGGGTTTTGAGTGCGTGATTATTAATAAGTTTCTATGGATATATCTTCTTTTAACTCTTTGCCCAATGAATAAGGCACTGGTCTCTGATGGTCTAGTAGTAATCATCATCAATCTATCAAAATATTGAGCAATCTTTTTATTTTATGATTAAGAGCATAGATTTATAGGATTTGTATTGAAGAATACATACATTATTGTTGATTCATTAAAGAAATGAATGCATTAGGTTATTCTACCTGAGTCTAGAACTCAAAGAGAAGAAGGATGAAAATCCTTGATCCAATGTCTGATTTATTGGGAAACAATAAGTCAAGAGGTACACATGCCTGAGTCTGTGGAGCTCAAAGAAGAAGGAGGATCATATCATCATCAATTAGTCATTTTACTTGCAAGAATCATGAGATGGGAGTCATAGAGTCAAGCATTGATGCTTCATCTAGATTCTGCATGAAAAATTGCTAACAAAATGGTGACTCTGCTGGGGAAAGATGTAGAAAATATTGTTGAACTTGTCAAATAACCTCTGTTGTTATAAAGTTCATATCAAATTCCAAATTTTTTTATTTTATTTTATCCCATAATCTGTCTGGGTGGTGACTCTATTAAAATTGGAGAATCCTGGTTGTTTTGTGCCAGTGTAGAATTTGTGACCATCAGTTGTTATGTGAAGTTTAAGATCAGAAAGTTTAAGATGATTGTTTCCTTGCTTGGCTGAATCAACATCAGAATCTGATTGTAAGAAAGAGAGTCAAGAAAAAGAATATAAATTTTTTTTCAGATCTATGTGTAAGAATATCCTGGAAGTGTTTTTATTGCAATGAAGTATAAAGAAGATTTGTAGCTTTGCTGATTGGAAAAGCCCAGAATTGAAAGTAGTTTTTAAATGGATTTTGTTGTTTGAAATTTTTACTCTGCAAGGACGTGGTGACTATATGAGAAAACAACCCAATGAAGCTACAAAAGAGGCTCTAGATCTTCCATGTTTCCAGTCAAGAAGAAAAAAGAGTAGCAACTGCAGTTCTTGTCCAGGTATTTTGTTTTTCATTGGATAATTATTGTTCCATGAAAATCCGTTGTTAAAATTTTCCCTACTAAGTGGTCAAAACTAATTGAAAGGGAAGGAGAAAGAAGTTAGTAACCATATCATGATTGATTATGGTTTGAAGTTACATGCAAATAGAACTATATAGTAAAAATTTTCAAGTCTTGCATACTTTTAAATGCAATTATGCCAAATAAGATGTCACAACAGTGTAGTAGACAAAGTTTCAGCATTAAGTTGTATCCAGCTCTAAATTTTTAAGGCATTCATGGTTACCCAAATACTTTTCAACCCAAAATCAGAGACAAATTACCATAGATTCAGTGGTGGGAGAGAGGAAAATGCTGAAAAGCATTGTAGAAATTTCATGAACTTAATTGAGGATTTTGATATTGAATATGAGGATAGAATTATGAGTTTATTTATCCAATCTTTGGTAGATAATGCAAGGTGGTGGCTCTCTTTTTTGCCGGAATGTTCTATCTCTTCATGGGAAGAGTTAAGATAATCATTTTTGGAGAAGTTTGGTGAAAAGGTTAATCTAGTTACAGTGATAAATAATTTCATGGAGATGCAAATAAAGAATGGTGAGTTGGTTCCTCCTTTTAGTTTTAGATTTGCAAAAGTATTGGGTCAAATCCCAATGGAGTTCAGAACAAATGATGTTGTTTGTTTGGTTGTTTATTTAGGGGCATTGGGTAAAAGATGAGCTACTTGTTAAGAGATAAAAAGCCTAAAACCTTGCATCATGCTTTCATGACAACAATAGATATTGAAAATAATTTAAGGTATGGAATCATCACAGTGGGTTTTCCATCTACTAGCAATCGTTGTCATAATGTATCAAATGCACTAGATAGGTGTGGATCAAGAAATGAAGATTGATGTCAAGATGTTGTCATGCATGTTGCTTTTACTAACCATGCTTTAAATTATGTTTCAAAATAAAATGTGACTGAAGAGTGTATTCAATAAACAATATTTTCCCCTCATGTTGGTGTGAACATGGTTAGTGAAGAATTTTATAATGTTCTTAAGGTATATATATATATATATATATATAGGCTACACAACTAATAAATTGGAAACTAGTTATTCCATTTTTGGGGCTGCAAAGATAAATGGTTTGCAGTCAAAGTGGAAAGTAAAGAGGGTGTAGATGTTTTATTAGATGATGATTTTGAAGCCCCTAATGTGGAAATTTTATAAGACTTTGTTGATGCTAAATCTGATTATGCTATTGATAATACTGACTATTATGTTGATGATGAAATCAATGAGTATCAAGACATTGAAGATGATTCTATGGTTGACAATGTTTCCATTCAGTTTGTACATTTTTCTTGTTTTCAACAAATAGTGCAGATTTCTTGTCTCAGTTTGAAGAAGATTTTTGTGAACAACAAGGTGATGACTATGATGGAGATGAAAGTTTTTGTGGGCATTCCTTTGCATGAAAATATATGAGCCAAGAAGTTTCAATCCTCGTTTAAAATAAGGAAGATTTTTCTCAAACCATGTTTTTGTCACATGGGGATGTCCAAGAAGATATTGGAAGATTTTCCTCAAACCATATTTTTGTCACATGGGGATGTCCAAAAAGATATTGGAAGATTTTTCTCAAACCATGTTTTTTTCACACGGGGATGTCCAAGAAGATATTTGTGAGGAATTGGTTAAGGAAGAGGATTCATGGAGCCGACAAATGGCCCTGATTTTTGTGAAGATAAAGTGATGGTTTATATACAACCTTGTGAAGAGGAGGAAGAATTTTCATGTGTTAGAGATGATTATGAGGATGCTGATTTGACTAAAACAATGATGAATTCTTTTGCTTCAGCTAACAATGATGATAATATTGATTTTTCAATTTGCATGCTTGCATCTTGTGACTTGTCGTGTGAAGTTGATTCTAAGAGGCATAAGGATTTTTATGAGCCAAAGTCTGAGACCACAGTTCATTAAAGTGTTTTTGAAAGTCTTTCAATGTGTGAGTTTCCAGCCTTAGATAACATTATGTCAGCTTATCAAATGGATATTGTTTCTATTCATGATGGTTCCATAAATAATTTTGGTAACATAGAGGATGGTCTTAGTCATAAATCTGAAATTATGGATCCTCTAGACCATGAAAATGAAAATGAAATTATTTCTGGTGGGTCAATGTTTGATTTCTATGAACTGACTTATAAGAGTTTTCAGGAAAGTATCTCCTCTGATATGGAGATTAAATCTAATTTTGCATTTGAACCATAAATGGATGTTATCCTATTTGATGTTAACATTGCTAATTGTGATATTGTGAATAGTACAGAATCAATGTTTTTTCAAGAGGACACTACTAATGCTATAGTGTTTCCTATAACAGTGATTTATATCAAGGAGATGTGTGCTAAGATGAGGATATGTATAATGAATTGCTTGCTGATGTATTGGAACCACATTTTGAAATGTTTTATGTGAAGTTGAAAAAGGTTTCAGCAAAGGTGTATCAACTATCGGACAAAAAATGAGTCTTTTCTTTTTCTAGTTCAACATGTTGATGTTTCTTGAGATGAACTAAATCTAAAGCCACAAGTTATAGTTCATAATGATTCACTTGAGTGCTTATATGATACACATAGGGTTGAATTTGAAATTTTTCTTTTGATATCCAAGCACGTGTTGAAGTAAGTCAGCATGATTCCAGCTATGTGATGGAGTTGGAATCCATGTCTTCTCGGCTAGTTAGATTTTTTAAAGAATGTCACAACCTTGTTTTTTATAATGATCAACATGTTCAGTACCTTTGTGATATCCCAATGCCTAATGACAGTAAGGGTGCTGATTATTTTTTATGTAATATGCTAAAGATTAGTAGCATTGTGTTTGATCAGGAAGATGAAAGTGATGATTTCAGTTTACCTTTGATGCATGGAGATGAAAATGCAATTTTTGATAGGGTTAAGTGCTGATTTCAATTGTGAAAGGGCTTGAGGCTATTTTTAAATGATGTATCTATTTGTGCAGTTGCTTTTCTTTCATTTCTGTGGTGCTTTGTTTTCAATAAGGATCCTAGTTTTTGAAAAGAGAAGAGAAGAGAAAACTACTGATTTTCTTTTGAATGGTCTGCTATACCATGAGATTATCAGTTCTCTACATGTCCACATGGGGCACGTGTCCCCAATCAGAGCCACTTTTGGAGCTCTAAAATTCTAGATAATTTTGGAGTGACTAAGTTTAAAAATTTCTCTAAGGCACAAGTTGTTAGTAATAACTGAAGTGGGGGGGGGGGGGGGGGGGGTGAATCAGTGGCTTCAAAAACTTATCTTTAAACTTAACCACCAATCAATAAATCTCAGATTATTAAGTCCCTATAAGGTGCATGCCATGAATTACTATTAATGATTTAACTGTCTGTCTATTTTCCTTTTCTGACCTTGTTCTCCTTGATTACCGATAAGCAACAAAAACTATTTACCGACACTCAGTAAATATGCAGAGTATACCGATCAATCCAAAAATGCATATGTGAAAATTAAAATAGTAAAGTAATGAGCCATACACACATAACACATGGATTCTTAACGTGGAAACCCTATTAAGGGAAAAAACCACTGGGACTGGTACCCTAATTTTTCACTCTTCTGAAGTGAGCCCTGTTAGGATCCAACCCTGTTAAAGGTTACAAACACACTGTTAGGTGTGACCTTGTTAGAGGATTTTATACATAGAGGTTATCACTTAGTATCGGGAAACTATTTTCTACCATCCTTGAATCAGCCTCTTTCTTAGACTGTCAATAGGTATCTGGAAAGTCCAATGCTACTTTCATGAATCAACCTTTTTGGCACTCCTTGGGATGTAACTCAATATATAGAAGACTATTAAGTCCTGCTCTGTTAAGAGACTTGATGCTTGAATGGTTAAACTGAAACATAATGACCTATTTCTAATGCAACTTGAATTGCAGATTTTTAGATCTATTTAAGTACATTACCTCTCTGATCAATGTATCAATTCAATTCTTTGTGCTCCACACTTTCTTCTTTGTAATGTTGTGCTCACTATTCATTAATGTCTACAGAATTCATTAGCTCTCCTTCAGCTTGATTGATTAGTACTACATGAAGTAATTCTTCATCAGTTTCTCTTCAACATCCTCTTTCTATTCACTCTCCTTTCTTGTGATGCGGAAATGTATTAAGGTTGTCTCTTATATAGACATGATATTCACCATTTCTTGATTCTTGGTTCTTGATTCTTGGCTCTTAGCGTGAAAAACAATCCAGCCAATCTAATTTAAAGTATAACTCCTAATTTATCTCGTAGTTATCTTTATGCCAACTGTACAAATATTCTTTAAATCAGTCACTTAACTATGGTCAAATAAAACAACAAAAACAACCTATTAAGTCTATCTTTAGCTCTTGCTAGCTAGATTTTTTGTCATTTTCTGTACTCTTTGTTCTATCGGTCAACTCTGTAGTTAGTCATTGGTGACAACTGCTAGTTCTGTCTGTGTGACTCCAGTCAGCTTCAGGATCTCCATCCATCGGGCATCATTGGATTTTACTTGTCGGGCATCCTGTGATTTTGCTTCATTGGGAAACACTATCTTCTGCTTTTTAGGTATCACTGTCACTTTGGTTCTTTGCCTTTACCGATGGTGTTTACTCCATCAGTGTTAATTGTCACTTAGTGAATACTTGACTTTTATGCATTGCTAAAAGTATAATCTTTGTTCCATTAATTCTCTCAAGTCTTTGGCATTTTATACATGACTGTACAAATGATATCAAGTTGACATCAATGAAAATACAAACCATTAACTGATTTAATGTCTTGAATTATCTTCAACTTAACATTATCAAACATTCAATCAGTTATATGTCATCACAAGTCACTACCCCAAAAATGCTTTTGAAAGGGCCCTGGTTTGCATGCATATAAATTTAGACCTAGAGCTTGGATTGAGAAATTTCTTGGAGAGTGTTATTAACACCTTTTATAGAGAAATTATAGTGGTTTTCAAACCTCAGAATTCAGTTTTGATGTGTTTTGGAGGTAGTCATTTGGAGGTCATTACCCCATTCTACAATTGTGCATGTTCCCAATTTTTATCAAGTGACTCACTTTGGCGATTTATATCTTTGACCGGATGGATAGGCATGACATAAGTATTGTTGCTAGATGTTTTACACATGAAATTGAACCTCCATGCCCATCATAAAATCCCTGTGAATTCATGTGAAAAGTTTTCCAAATCCATTCTGTTTGCAATTTTTTTTGTTTCTCAGAGTCTAAATTGTAGAATTATGAAGTAGCCTACTTTGAGTTCTTACAAGTTGCACCCAATTCAAGGAAATAAGGAATTGAATGTCCCCCCATATTGAAAAAATTAAAATGTATCTCCAAGAATATTTTCAGATGATGGTCAATCCATTTGACCACTTTGCCTAGCTGATTCCAAATCAAATATCTGCATTTTTACTGTGTTTAAGTTCAGAAAGTTTTGAAGTGTCGACTTTGCATATAAGTGTTGGTTGACCACTCGATTATCAGAGAGAGATAATTTAAGATCCATATTCCTTGTGTGAGAGTGAATCTATGTTCAAGGTTCCAAACTTTAAGGGTCTTGTTTGATAAGTTTGTGAATTTAAATCTGAAGGTGTTTTATGCAGATTTCCAGTGTTGGTAGAATTGAATTTGCAAAATAGTCACTTTTAGAGGATGGTAGCTTTGTATCATATGGTTGTCTTGGGATGCCAGATGTGGGTCTATACTCATTTTATGTAAATATACTGATAAGATTAGTGATTGGGCCTCAAGGCATGGGTTTCTATTTTGCAAAGGCTATTCCAAATGCACTTTTTGCTGTTTTGACATTTGTTCTTGCACAGTGTTCCAGAATCACTAAGTTTGATAAATGATATCTTGGAACCCTAATATTTTCAAGAAAATCCAGTTGGAGACCATACCCACATGTTGGAAATGAGCATAGGTTTCATTATTGCATGTTTCTAGGTGGGTTTTTGATCAGTTTCTAATGATCATTCCGGAGGCCAGTTGTTATTCTTGGGATCAGTTTGTAGAAGATTCAAAATTGGTTGTTATGGCTGCTAGTTCAATGCTTCATGGTCAAATTGCATAATGGTTTATTTTTAGAGTGTGGAAGAATATTTGAGGCACATTTGAGGCATGTTAGAACTTGAAGGATGCATCAAAGAATTATGGTTGACTGGCATGACAAAATCATAGATATGCACAAAATGAATTTGCAGATAAGGCTTTAAAATATTTTGAATGAATGCAAGTGAAATTTAAATGCATAATGAGGAAGAATAGACAATGTATGTGAAATATTTGACACTTTGCATCAAATAAATTTGAATACATTAACAAGTCACATTAAGTGATGAGATGGAACAAATAAAAGTGGAAGCATAGACAAGGCATGTTAATGGCTTTACAGAATGAAATTGGCTGGTATAACTCCATGTTTCCAACCTTTACCAAAACCTCCAAGTGTCTTTCAAAAATGCAAACAAGAGGAGAGGGTTGCGCATTGTAACCACTGTGCATGGTTTTTTATAAACCTTTAAAAAAAATCTTGCAATGGAAGACTACGCAGTGCAATGAGAGGAGTGTACGCAAGAACACAGAGTAACAAAGAATGCACATGGAAAAAGAAAAGCTTGTGTAGTATGGGAAGGGAGATGTTTTAAAAAAACCTTAAGCAAATGCAAATTGATAGGTCTAGTTTCCAGGAAAGAGCTGCGCAGGGGATGAATAATAAGTTGGAAAACCTGCGCAATTTTTAAAAAAGGATTTAGACACTTCAAAAAAATATAAGTGGTAAGTGATGCACAATGCTTTGCATATAAAATGAAAGAGGCTGTGCTAAAACAAACAAAGCCCATGCATTTAAAGGGAGATTATAACATGAAGGATATGGATTCTGCACAATGACAAGTGGGAAGTCTGCAAAACATAAAGCTTGTGCAATGAAAATGCATAAGACTGGTAAATGTATAAACCAAAAGGGAGCCCACACATGGAATGAAAGAGTTTAAAGATTTCAAATATAAATGCATTTGGAAAGTGTAAGGATTAATAAAGGCATACACAGTAAAGTGGATATGGGGCTAAGATGTTAAAGAGAAACTTTCCCAAATTTTTCTTAGAGAGGAGCCTGCGCATGCCATGAGAAAAGGGAGGCTGCATTTTAAAAGTTTTTAGAAGCATTAAAGCCAATGAATTTGGAAAATGTAAAAGCTCCAAGAAAGGTCGGTGCAAAATGGAGATGGGGATGGGTTTTGAAGTGGGAGAATTCCTATGCATGAATAGGATAGTTGAAGGAGCTGCGTGGAATTTTTGCAGAAGTTTGTGCAACATATTGGAGGATTGCACAAAGGCATAATGCCAAAGGCTGTTCAACATGGTTACACAAAGATTTTAGAAACATTTTAACCAATGCAAATGTCAGGTGTAAACCAAGCACAGAGTCCACGCAAGCATGAGAGGAGGTGTAAAACAAAGGATTGCACAAGGTTTTCAATCTAGAGGAGGCTATGTATAAATTGGAGAAGAGAGACTTGCGCAATATATAAATACAAAGTATGAAGCCTACGCAGGATGGAGACTGGGGAGGTAATTGAAAATAACTTTATCCCACATGCATTGTGTGAAAACATTATAGCATATTTATATAGTAAAATGCTTGCAATGTAACATGAAGAATGAGCTAAGAGGCTCATTAGCAAGCCCCTTAGCCTAGGGAACACTGCGCTCACTAGAAGAGGGATAATAAACCATGTTTTTGGGCACAGGAAGGTAAAATATCTAAAACTTACAAAACCAATTATCCCACATTGGTGGGGTGAATGAATTTTCAAATGTTTAAAACTAAAAGTGCTTGAACTCTAGTTTGAAGTGAAGAGCAAAGGCTCTTGGTGCACATGCATTGGAGGTGCCTCAATTTGTGTGCCAGGTAGGTGACTTTCAGAGGAAACATATTTTTGGTGGGACCCGCACGTAGAAGAGATGGTGACATGTGGAAGATGAGAAACGTTTGTTAGGAATAATAGTCCACAAGACAACTGAGAGGGGGGGGTGAATGAGTTGTAATCTAAATTATAAAACTTTATACTTTATAAACCAAATCTGCAAATGTAAATGATAACACAGTAATAGACAACACCATAACACAATATTTGTTGTCGAGGAAACCCTGTTAAAGGTAAAACCCTGGTGGGAATTAATACCCACAAATAATGTACTGAGAGTATAGTATCCCTGTTAAAAGATATTAGCCCTGTTAGGAGCTTGTTACAACATTATAGTACATAGTCCCTGTTAGGAGATAGTCCTTGTTAGGAGACAAACCCTGTTAGGAGTCAAAGAGAATAGTAAGCTCACTACCAAGGCACACTTCCCAAAGAAGGTTAAAGCCACCCTCAAGGATTTAAAATTCACACAAGTGTATAAAGAAAATATACAATCAGTGAACTGTCTGACAACAACTATCTTTGCTTAATTAGTTCCAATGAAGTATCAACTCTACTTGCATCCAGTAGTTAATAAGCTTCACAACTTCTACTCTTCACTCTCTTTTCTCTGTCACACTTCTTCAGAAGAATTTATCTTTCATATATACCCTCTTACAATAATTCATTAGGTTGGCCAGTTAAGATTTCCTAATACATAATTATCTAGGTCGGCCAATTAAGGCTTTCCATCATACAAATAATTACATATCCCCTTGCTAAGATACACACAATATCTATATCAAGTATACAACATTTACAATTCATTACATATACTTTCAGATCCGTAATTTATGCTCACAATTAATTTCACACACTACATGTCTGAAGTCAGCCAGGAAATAGGTCTTCTCCAGAATACATGCCACAACTGACGTCATCAGTAACCTATCAATAATATAAATCAACCCATTACTCCATCATATGTAGGCTATCCATCAATAATCTTGCAAGTTCTAAAATATATTCGCCAGAAAGAAATACCAGAAACAAAGAGACCCGCTCAGTCCAGAATCACAGTTATAGTCCAGAAAATAGTCTTCACTAAATCAACTGTAACATCCATAGAAGGTAATATAAAGTCAATAAACCTTAGGGATAAGGTCAGCACACATACTTCTGCATAAGTACAACTTTGACCATTCTAAATCATCTGTATATTGTTCGTACACATCATTAAGTTACGTAGCCAGTCTGTTTTCTTCATAGAAATATATGTTGACATTAGTGACAAAACATGAATATCAACAACATGATCAGTAACCAAAATTGATACCATCCAACACCGTTCTGAGATTCAAAGGTAGCGGTTAGTCACCAGATCTCCAGATATAATCACGATTAGAGATAACATTCCAAGATTCAAAGGTGGTGGTTAATAAACCCTTGCGCCAGATCTCCAGATGTTGTTGGTTAAGTCCAAAACACTCTGAGATTCAGCGTGACCTATCAGATCAAGATCAAGATCAAGGGTTTTTTCCAAGTCTCCAAATAAACCCAGGGTTAGCAAGATCATACCAAGATCCAGAGATAAGCTAGTCTCCCAATCTCTAGATGAACCTGAGGTTAAAGTGGGGTTAAGGTTGAGTTTGTTTATAGATTTAGAGGCAAGAGCCTGTCTTCAAGTCTACAGATAAACCCAAGGTCAACGCCAACATTCAAAAATCTAGAGATACACTATTCTCCCAATCTCCAGATCAACCTAGGGTTAAAGATGGGTCTAAGTCAAGTTTATTTAGAGATTCAGAGATCAAAGACTTGTCTCCAAGTGTCCAAATAAACCCAGGTTCAGTGAAGGCATTCAAAGATCTATAGGTAAGCTTGTCTCCCAATCTCCAGATAAACTCAAGGTTAAGGATGAGTTAAAGTTGAGTTCATTCAAAGATCCAGAGGTAAGAGCTTGTCTCCAAGTCTCCAAATAAACTTAGGGTTAGTAAAGGCATTCAAAGATATAGAGGTAAAGGCAATCTCCCAATCTCTAGATAAACCCAAGGTCAAGAAACTCATTTAGAGATTAGGAGATAAAGGCAGTCTCTGAATATCCAAATGAACCTAGGTAGACTTGAGAGCAAACCAACACATGACAAGTGGCAGATTCTAGTGAGATCTAGAAAAAATATGCATAAAAGAGAGAAATGCAAGAGAAAAAGTGTAGGGATAAATATATAAAGTGCAAGACTAATAAAAAATATAAAAGGCTATAGTTTAAAGACAAATTTCAAAGATTATATTTGCATAGAGACAAGAAATGTAATATTTAATCAGCATAGTCTTATAATGTTTTCAAAATATTGCAAAAATATTTATCTTCAAAACTTGAAAGGAGCATTCACGAGAAGAAATTTTCAAGGGTAGAATGAAATCAGATTGCAAAGGCATGCTTGAATATTTTCAGATTTTAAAGAGGCAAGTCGAATCAAGTTTGTTAGGTAGAATGATTGCAGTTTAAAGGCACTTTAAAGGAGAAAAATCAAATCAGATTTTTGGAGGAAAGAAGATATTTGCAAAAGTTTCTTGCAAACAAACAAGTGTCAATTAGGGTTGATTTTGGTTTTCCCTTTCTCTATATCTTCCATCTTCTCTATTGTTACAAGGAGGGTGAAATTAATGCTGCTGGGCAGTTTTATGATTCTGAGTCTATTTTCAAAAGCTTTTGTCATTATGAATTATTAAAATAGAGGCATTTTAATGAGAAAACAATAGGGGTTCCTTTTGCATACCTGTAATGTATTCATGTGCTTGTCTTTGAATTCTTTTCTATTAAATCTATAAGGCATTTTAAATACATTGGTTATAAGGTAACTGTGAGATTGTTTTTAAGTTTCTTTCAATGAGAGAGTAAGTCTTAAGGGTAGTTTCAGAGAATTCCATACTTTCATAAGAATTTGATACATAGATATGGGAATGAGAGGGTGACTTTTAAGGAATTTCACCTTGGTTATGAGTGTGTTATTATTAATAAGTTTCTGTGGATATATCTTTTTTTGAGTCTTTTCCCAATGAATAAGGCACTAGTCTCTATTGGTCTAGCAGTGATCATCATCAATCCATCAAAATATTGATAAATATTTTTATTTTCTTCTTAAGAGAATAGATGTCTAGGATCTGTATTGAAAAATACATAAATTATTGTTGATTCATTAAAGAACTGAATCTATTAGGTTAGCATGCCTGAGTTTGGAACTCAAAGAGAAGAAGGATGAAAGTCCTTAATTCACTATCTGATTTATTGGGAAACAATAAGTTAAGAGGTACACCCGCCTAAGTTTGTGGAGATCGAAGGAGAAGGAGGATCAAATCCTCATCAATTAGTCATTTTAATCGCAAGAATCATGAGTTGGGAGTCATAGAGTCAAGCATTGATGCTTCATATATATTCTACAAGAAAAACCTGCTAACAACGGGATGCTTTCTTCCTTTATTTTTTTTCTTCTTCTTCTCTTTGGTGCTCTATGTAGGAGATAATGTTAATTTTAATTGAGCCTTTTTCTTAGTTGGTTGCTTTTCTGGCTTGGTACTCAGTGTGATGACTTGTGAAGGTGCTTTAGTAGCTAACCTTGTGTCTGTAGTAGAAGTGTCTACTGTATTGTCTATATTTTTTTGTATTACCTTAACCTTTTTCTTCTACATCAATGGTCTCTTTTGGTGAATCACCTTGTGTTTTTCCACCACTATGCTTAGTCTCTTTACCATGTGTATCACCCTTGTCATTATTTGTGTCTGTAACCTACTCAGGTGTCTCCTGTTGTGCTTGACTCTCTATTTCAATAGCTTGTACCAAAATAGGTAACTGGTGTGGTACATTTTCTCGGGCAACCTTTGTAGTGTCTTTCTCATCCATGATCTCGGTAGCTCTGATTAACTCATCATCCTTAGCCTGATCATCCAAATCACCTTCAGTTATGTCTTTTATTGTGATCTCTGGATGTGCTAGATTTTTCAAGAGTTTAGGTATACCATCCAGTACATTGTCAATAGTTGTATCATCAACATCAACTATTATTGTTTATGTACTCGGTCAATGTCCTTAGATATCAACTGGAGATGCAGTGTATGTTTCTTCCTTAGTGTCCTTGATTTCCTTGGGTGGATTTAGCAGTTTATTCCATATTTGGGTGCTCTCTATATCCACTTCCTTCAAATTTCCTTTTAGGATATTCAATGCTCATGCCTTCTTAGGAAATTTCTTGGCATACTGCTACATAATATCATTTATCTATTCTAATGTACAATTAGATTTAATTAGATTGAGATCTGCCTCTCTCATCTGTTTCTCAGTGGTAAGTGCATATGACCATAGTTCTAATATCTTATCATATAACTCTGAGGGAATGTAAGTAGTGAATTCAACTAGAACTTGTTTTAAGATGATCATCATACCTATGATTTCTTCTTCAAGTTTATCTTTGTGCTCGGTAGTCAGATCTACATATGCTTGTATCTTAGGATGTCCTAACCATCCGGTTGTTAGGATTTCCTCTGCAATTTCATCAATGGTTTGAGGTGTCTTGTTCTATACAACCTCGAATAGATTTGGATTGTCATCCGAATCATCCTTGTCATCTTTTTTCCTTACATATTTCTTCCTTTGTCTCGGTGTTGGGTTCTTGGTAGTGCCCTTATGTTTCCTTGTTTGATATGTGAATTTTGGTGAGGGTCTTGTTATCTTTGCAAGTCATTTCTTTAAAGGTGGTAAATCTTTAGTTACTGATTGTGATCTGGTCTCTAGTGGAGACTCAGTCTTTATGATTTTCCCCTTTTGGCCTTAGTTTCCTCAACTTGTGCTTCATCAAACTCAGTGGCATCATCTTTTTCAGGTTCTTCTTCTTGACTGACTGAGGTATGCTCCTTGGTATCTTCTACTATTTTGTCTAATTCTTCATCTATGATAGAAAATTTTCTCTTCAATGTCTTTACTATCTTAGAATTTTTACTTCCCATCTTCTCAACTTGTAGACCAATAGTGATTCGGGTCTGGGCTTCATCATATGTGCCAAATATCATGGCAGATTTGTCAACTGGTTCATTCAATAATTTCTTAATAGCTTATGAAGAAATGTCAATATCTAACTCATAATCCAATACAGGTAGCCATGTTTTCCTTGGTTGTGTTGCCTTAATGAGAGTAGTATCGGTGTCAACTACAAAATGTATTTCATCTTTGTAATTTTCTACCAATTGCAATTTAATTCTAGTCCTCTTTTCTATCCTAGCTTTAAAATTAGCAAAATAATCATTCATGACTGGTTCAAAAATTGTGCCTAAGATTGTAATCATATCACCGATTTGCAGTGTAATCGGTCGGTTGGTCTTCTATATAACTATATTGACAAAGGAAAAAAAATTCTTGAAGGTAGAAGAATGTGCATAGTAGTAATAAACCAAACTTACATGTATTTGACCATGCTGATCTGATGATTTTCATGTTTTCTTCAAATTGCCTCTGTAACAGCTTAATGAGATCAAGTTGTAATCCTTTCTTAACAATCTTGTAAGCAATGTCAAAAGCTCCACATGCAACTTTGTTCAGTCTTCTGGACTAGAATATTTATATCCAATGACATATGCACCAAACCTGAGTTCAGGATCACTGATGGAGTTTATCTTCAGACCTCTTCCGTCCCACCTGGCTCCTGTTAGCTTTTCTATCTCGGTTCTCAGCGGGTGCCTTAGGGCTTTAGATTTATCAGATATTGGATACCCAGTTACTTCATGAATAACATCTTTTTTAATCTTCTTTGCTTCATCTAGTCAGAGCTTTCCATTGTGTACTCTGCTTAGAACAATGCAAATCCACTCAGTGCAAAAAACCTTTAGAAAATTTAGGGCATTGGTTAACCCTTTAACCTCTAGATGCTTATGATCATGCTTCAAATTCCCACATGTGCATAATGAATGGTATGTAGAAATAATCTTGAAACCCCCTATTTCACCTATCTTTTAGTGAATGTAAGCACACACATCTTGGACCAGCTAGACCCTAGACAGAATCGATGAAAACGTGCCTTTATCGTTGGGTTGGGCTACAAGATGTGGATGCATATTATAGTTTGGATCTGTGAAAGTGGAGTTCTTAACCAAAACAACCTTTTTCTCCTTCTCCATGTTTGCCTTCATGGTTTGAGATGAGGATGCCATGATTTTTGGTTTAGGGTTTGCATGAAAGATGCTTGAATGACTCGGTAAGTGTTGAATGTGTAATGACTAACCTCTATGTTTTTGAAATAGACTTTGAATCTCTGTAGAATGCTTGAAATACTCTGCTTCATATTTTCTCTCTTTCTCTTTGATTTTCTCTGTGATCATGGTGTGAATGAATGAGTTCACATCGATTGAATTTTATAGTAAATAGCTTTGGGTGGTGTAATAAATTCTCATCACCAACCTCTTGATGAACAAACATTATGCTTGATTAACACTTACAATACTTCATCTCGCTGATTGTACCAAATGATCAATCACCATAACAACTTGATTTTCTCACACATATTCACCGACTGACATTTCTAACTCGGTACATATTAATTGACTCAACTAGATAAAAGTAATAAAAAATATAATGCCATAGTGCATCTTAATTCATGCTAATTTTGCATTTGTATAATGAATATAGGAACTAATGTAAGATATAGCTTTAAAAAACATAGTTCTTTACCTGCTTGTATTTTTTAGGTGGAGACAGTGGAACCAACCAATCCATTGGATGAGGTGTCATTGACTATTGTACTTGGTCCTGCATTATCAATTGATGCTTTCCTCCACATTTGATTTTTGATCCTCACAATTTCTTCAATTGTATTATTATTTCCATAAGTATTTATTCGGTCTGCATAATCTCTTCTTAAGCGATTAACTTTGCGACAGTGAGAACATGTCATTCCAGAGTTTGACCAATTCCTAGACTTGGTTTGCCATTGGCTCATACAGTTTTCTACTATATGTAAATATTTACTGATGCAAGAGAACAAGGAGATGGGGCCTGAGGCTCACCCAACTACCAAACCAACTTGCAGAACCAATGTGAAAGCCAAACAACATAGTGAGAGAAGAAAACACAGAGATCCTTTATATTAATTTTATCAAAATCATTACATGCCGGGCTATAAAGCCTTCCCAATTTTGGCCAACTATTCAATGAATTACAATGAGATCTTCATACAACAGAGATCACAGACCTTCGATATCAATATCTAAACATTTGCTTCCTTTCTCTAAGAATGATTCCTAAACTAAGAACATACAACCTAATATATACAAGAGTCCATCACAATAGGTCGGCACTCAAATCCATAAGGGAGACCCAGATTTAGGTCCACATAGATCCCCATGAGAGATCCCAAATCAATTAAGCCATCAGAATTAACTAAAGAATTCAGCCAAAGATCCAACTTCCAAAATAATCATCTCGGGCAGATGAACACTGAAAATCAATAACCGTCGGTAAGAGCATACCCGAGCATCAAAAAACCCGATGGTAAGAGCATACCCGAGCATCAGAAAACCTGTCGGTAAGGACATCACCAAAACCCATCGATAAAGCATGAATGATCAACAGAGACAAGCATGCCCTAGAAATAGAACCCGAGTGAGAGAGATAAGCATGCTTGAGCAATAGAACTCGAGTGAGAGAGATAAGCACGCCTGAGTAGAAGAACCTGAGCGACAAAGAACCAAACTAAAGAACTAAAGCAAACATATTTTTGGTTGTGCAGGATTGCCAATGACCCAAGATGCTCCTGCATTAGACACCCCAGGTACAAAAAGATGTTCTCAGAAGCTAGATGAACATCTGTTGGGATTCAACACATATATCCCAAACTAGTTCTTTCCCTTCAAGTCCTCGACCGACACACTCTTCCCTTGCTTCTTCTTCTGCTTCCCTTTACCACTAGCACTTTCTGATCTATCTTCATACCTCTGTACACTTACGTCTGCACCATCCAATGCAATCATTTCATATCTACTACCAATGCTCAAGTTCCTCTTACCAAGCTCTGCATCCTTTGAAGGAATCACAATAGGCTTCTTTCCATCCTTCACTATAGTAAAATAATTTATTTTAGAGTCATGAATAGCCTCTCTATCATACTTCCAAGGTCTACCAAGTAAAAGATGACAAGAACTCATCTCCACAATGTCACATAATACTTTATCTTCACAAGTTCCAATGTGAAAACTCACCATGCACTGCTCTCTCACCTCTTCTAGATGACCAACTTGTAACTAGCTTATCCTATAAAGAAAAGGACACCTCAACCTCTTCAAACCAAGTTTCTGAACCATCTCCTTAGCAACTAGGTTATTAGTACTCCCTCCATCAATAATTACCTTAAAAAATTTACCACCAGACTTGGACACAGTCCTGAACAAATTCTTCCTCTAACAAGAGTCAGTCTACTTCGAGGGCAGCAAAGTTCTCCTAAGCAAAAGATCCACATTTTCCCCTTCAAGTTCATTCTCAATAACTTTTTTTACCATAGCACTTCAATGATTGCCAACCTTCTTATCTTCATGGGAACATTCATATGACCGATGTCCTTCTTCTCCATAGTTGTAACAAGTACCTATGAATACACCTCTACCTATTCTTATCCTTGGTTCAACAGGTTTTGGTTCATCTTCAACTTTTGGTTTATCTTTTACTGACTTCTCTTGCTTCTCTTTCCCTCGAGAATTACCATAATGTCTTATTTTCAACTTATCTTCTACCTTCAGTGCATACTGATAAGCATCCTCCAAAGATTCAATCTTCAACATACCAAGCTCATCTTGGATATTTATGTTGGACTTAATGGGAAGTAGTATTGAGAGGGGAGGGGTGAATCAGTACCTCTAAAACTTTTAACACTTTACTCAATTTATCATTAATGATCATTCAATTCTAATTTACCAACCATTACTATTATTCTTTCTTATGCATCTATTGTTTTTTCACAATCTTTACAATCATCCATAGAAACATTCATGAAATTGACAAACACATAACACAAGATATGGTATCACAGAAAACTCCTGTTAGGAAGTAAAAACCATGGTGGGGATGGCACCCACAAAACTAAACTATCTGCAGAATGGAAGGGACCCAGTTAAGGCTTACAATTTGATCACTTCTGATGATCTACCTTGTTAAGAATATCAAGGTGAAGACCTATTAAGATCTACTCTGTTAAGAGCTTTAGCAACACTGATTTAAGTGTGCACTCAGTAATGAGATTTACAATAGGATGGTTAAGCCCACATTTCTTGAAAGGATTTCATTAGTGTACTACACTTGTTAGAATGAGTACAAATGTTGACCTGACTGTATGCAATCTACTATTGCTGATTTACAGATCCATTAAAGTCTTTACAATAATAATATCACCTTGAGTGATTGATGAATACCTTTTCTCTGTCTGTCGGTAGCCTCTGTTCTATTCTTGAAAACTGATTTGAATCTATTTGTGTTCTTCTGCATGAATTCTCTATATGGTCTTTATTTTTTCTTTGTGGCTACTATCTTCATTGAACAACCTTTTTTTTCAATGGATTGAGCACCTATTTATACAAGTATTGACCTATCTTGGAATTCTTGATTTACAATGTTAACTCTCAGATCCAAGGTTTACAAATTGACCTTGATCTTTAGTTTGCATGTTTTAAAATAGTAAAACTAATTAAAAAAATAAAGATTACATTTCTTCCTCCACACATAATGGATTTAAAAGCAAATCAAGAAGTTATAAATACAACTTCAGTGATTTATCTGACATGGAAAGTCAGATCCACTTTTTGCGGGATGTAACTAACTATCGGTTCTTGGTTGTCGGTTTGAACTTGCAGTCTGTTGGCATTCCTTGATTGAACTAATCATCAATTTCCCTATATCTGTCAGGTTCCTCTCTTTTCTATATTGTCGGGTAGCACTGTTGTTATTCGTCGGGTATCATTTACCTTTTTGTCATCGGGTAACACTTAACAGTGTTTGTCAGGTAACATTGGCATCGGATAGTGTTGTGCCCTATCTGTTGGTGTAGAGTAAACCAATGGTGCAGATTATGTTTTTCTCTAAGTATACTAATGGAAAAATATAATGCCTTCAATCTCCCCCTTTGACATTAGTATCAAAAAATGATATGTGCATAATACTAAAATTATTACACCATGTTTATATCCTTGTCATAATATGACTCCCCCTTATTGTGTGTATCGGTATAGTGTATGTATATGTACATGTATACTATCTATTCTCTAAGTGTACATTATTTCCCCTTTCTTCCACTATACATATGATTTCCTCCTTTAAGTGAGGTGATGTACATATCAAATTCCCCCTTTCTTTGATACTGATTACAAAAATGTACAACTTACAATACGCCAAAATTGTGACAAAAAATGTGTAACTTACAATATGTCAAAGAAATTAGAATGGGTAACTTTGATATCTTCCATTAGTTTCTCCCAATGTTCTCTCAACTATTCTAGCACCATGTGTTGCAGCTCTAGTCTAGTGTGCATATCATAAATGTTGTTTAGTACAAACATTTCAGGGGTGACAATTAGAGTAATTGCCTATGTCATATTTTATTGTAGGAGTGTAAGTGTCAGTAAGAGCTTAACTTGTAGTTCATTGACCTCATATCTATATTTTATCTCCGCAAACTGAATGTCTTGTCTTTGTTTCCTAGCCTGTATGATATGTTGATTGTGCAATTTAAGTGCTTCTTTGGTGGTGGCTAGATTTTGTGCACTGGACTGAAGATCAACATCTATCTTTGCTATCTTATCAGTATAATCCTTAGTGAGTTGATCTAAAGTGCACAATTTCTTGATTAAGGTAATAACTTCTGATAAAATTGGGTCAATTGTACTTATCAATTCAGATAGCTTGTGATGCAGAGTGCAACAGTGGAAGGTTTGATCTTCTTAGACCTTTGAGGTCTAATGCTCCAAGATACTGAGACTTTCAATCAGACTCCAAGAAATGCCTCAACACCTTTCTTTGATTTTTATACACCTCTAACAATCCCAAGAACAACAACTAAGTTCACCAAGCACACTTTTGGCAACTTACCACAATGTTTATTAGTCTCTTCCAAAACAGGGCTACAAGACTGAATTTGACAAAATTTGAGATTTCTGATATAACTCTTCACTCAACTCTAGTCCAAATTATGGAATTTGAAGATGTTCAACAACCCAAACACTATCCCACAAGACCAACTCCTGGTCTACTCCTGCACTACAAGAATCTCCCAAGGAACACAGACCTAATAGGGCCCTAATAGGCTTGGTTTTCAAAGGAAGACCAATGAAATGGGTGCATAGATAGAAGATAGGTCTTTATATCTCTTCAAGGCCACCTGAGAACACCTAATACACCTTTGGATTACTCACTTTGTGCTTATCTAACACTAGGTAAGCAAATTCCTACAATTTAGGACCAAATACATCTTAATATTTGGCCTAGGGCTTGCAAGTATAAATCATTCCCTTCAACTTCTGACATCCTGCTTCTAGAATCATATAATACATTCCTAATTCTTCCATTTTCATTGGGTTTTGTCCAAATTGGATGGTACAGTCGCGATCTATAACTCCATTTGCCCAAAACCCTGCTGGAACTAGGGTTTCCTGGGAGTTAGGAGGAAAACAGCTCTAACTTGGACCACAGACCTCCAAATTGTCTCAGACCAAGTGCATTCGATAGTTAACTCAATAGAGTATCCTCTCCAATCATTAAAATTTTTCTCCCAATCTGTACAACCCGTGCAGAATTGAAATAACAGTGATTTTAAAGGAAAAAATAGGGAATTTTATTGATTTTGAATAAAAATGTCTACATCCAACAACCTCCCTTTTTGGGAAGGTTGAATGACACTTATATAATTGTGTTTCACTGATAAACTACCTGAGATTCAGTTGCAATCAGTTAAAACTCACTGATTAACAACTTTTAAGTATTTTTTTGTAAAGTTGCTTAGCAACTTTTTTGTTGTTTTGACAATTCTTATATAGAATGAAATCCTAAGGACTCTAGATTATCCTAGGACCTTATTTAAGGTATTACAACCTATTTCCCAATATATTCCTAACTACTCTAATCAAAATGTCCC
>MU214583.1:254872-282587 GCA_018584345.1 Thuja plicata | reverse complement strand
TTTAGTGGAGATGAGTATGAAGTATAGTGCCATGTTCATGCAATGGAAGGCTTAATAAATGCCTGGATTGAAACACTGAATCACTGAATTGCCTTGAATCACTGAATTGTTTGAGTGCTCTGCACCAGCTTGACCTTTTTCAATGAAACTTCTTGGCTTATCTTCTCTGTGAGCTTGAATTCATACTTTTGTTCAAGTCTCTCTTCCATTGTCTTCTCAGCATCGGTATTTTGAGATGTTATTGCATCTGTGAGTGTGACCAATTGATCAATGATTGGAGTTTGTTGATTAATATTTATGTCTGGTACAATTTCTTGAAGTATATTTATTGCTACTTCCAGTACCTTGGCCTCTTTTGCCGCTCTTTTTAGCTTGTCTTGAATGACCTTTCTCTCACATAGCTTTGCATATTTTTTCAATGCTGTCAGATTCAATGTTCTTGGATCACAGACTGGAATCTCAATGATTTCATCCAGAGTTACTGGATTTTTATTCTTTCCTTTCTTCTTCTTTGAGATTTGAGGGGATGCAGATGTATGAACTACCATAGCTAGTTCATGCGTTCGCACTGAATTTATTGGGGAAGGTTTTTTTGATGATGCATCTTGTGTTTTCTACTCTGTGGGCACCTGTCATTTATGTGAAGGCATCTCTTCATTAACCTTGGGTGTTTTTGCAAAATGTGCTCCGGTTTTATTTTCAATCTCATCCTTCTTCCCTTCTTCACCTTTCTCTGAAGGCTTGTCCCCTATTCCCTTTTGAGTGTTTTCTTTATTCTAATCAATAGATGAATTATTTTGATCATCGGTTGTAGCTTGCACTATAGTAGTATATGTTGTCTCTTTGGCTTCTTCATCACCCTTGTCTTTGGGTGTGCTTGTCTCTTTCTCATTTGATCCCTCATTTCCCTCTAGTATGTTTATTTCCTTCATTAGGATAAGCATGTTACTTTGAGTTTCTGCTTGGGATTTGTTAGCATTGGTGTCCTGCTCATTGGTAAGTGCCTTGTCAGTAGTGACATCCTCATCCTTTTGTATATTTTGTGCAGGGTCTTGCACAAGTGGGTGCAAGATTGATGTGTCCTATATTTTTTCATCAGCAATATCAACTATCTTGTCATCTGATGTCTTCAGTACTTGATGGCTTTGTTGATCCTTAAGTGTGATAAATATCACATCATCTTTCTTAAGTGTGATAAATATCACATCAGAATCATAATGAGTGATATCTTGGATATTATCATCCATGCCTGTATCTAAGTTAATAGGCTCATCATCACTTTCTTGATTGTCTAGAGCAATATGACGAGGACTTGCATTATCTGTCTCCTCCTCTCTATGAGGTGTGTTTGTGAGAAGTAATTTCTTCTCAACACTTGTTGACTCCACTGGTAGATCCAGGAGATGTCTCCATTTGGTCTCTATCATTGAATCCAACTCTATAAACTTTCTCTCTAGTACTTTGTAAGCCCTTATTTTGGCTACAAATTTACTTGAGTGTTTCTTTAGTACTTCTTGTATTTCTTCAAACTTAAATTCAAGAGGCATCAGTCTTACAAGAACTCTTTCTCTTGCTTCTCTTTCTATTTTCAAGGCATATGACCACTATTGGTATATCCTTTTACCTATCTCTTCAGGTATTTGATTTACAAATTCAGCAGGGGCATACTTGTTTTTAATCATTGATTTTATTACTGCTTCTTGTATTTTATTATGATCCTCTGGATTCAGTGTATCCCACTGCCTGATCTTTTTATCAGTCATTGTGCCATGGGTAGCAATTGATTTGGAAGCTTCATCTACCATTTGGTTTCTAAATTTCTTCTTTACTACATCTCATCATCATCTTTGGTGTCGTCCAAGTCAGCCCGTGTCCTGACAAACCTTTTTCTCTTCTTTGGTGGTGTGGTTTTGATAGGTTGTTGTCTTGTTCTTTTTGCTGGCTGCTTCCTTATATAGGTCCTTACTTGACCTTTCTTAAGTGGTGTGGTATCGGTTGCAGCAGTCTAACTTCTTATTCTTTTCTTCTTTCCAAGAGGTGGAGATGGAGGTGCATCAGATTCAGTAGGCTCTATATCTGATTTCCTTTCTTCTATTTCTTCACTGATGTTGCCCTGTTCATCAGTTTCCTCTTGTTGATCCTTCTCTTCCTCTTCAATAACTGATAGAATCTTCTTGAGATTCTTAACCATTTTATCTTTCTTGTTTATAGTCTTCTTGACTTCTAGGACATGTTTTATCTTAGATTTTGCCTCCTCATATGTACCAAACCTTGGTTGTTTCTTATCAATGGGCTCATTGAGCAGTGCCTCAATTGCACTTGTAGCTAGATTAATATTGATCTCATAGTCTAATGGTGATAACCAAGCTATTCTTGGTACAACCAGTTTGATATGTGTGAATTCTGTGTCTACCATGAAACATATCTCATCTTTGTTCTTTTCAACTAGTTTCTCAGGAATCTTTGTTCTTTCCATCATATTTTCCTTGAACTCAAGGAAGTATGTAGACATGACAGACTCAAATTTGTCTCCTAGTGACTTAATCAGCTCACTAATCTATTGGGTTATCGGTTTGGTAGAGTCCCATACAACTTTTCCTACTAAAGGAAAGTATTCTTGAAAGTAGAAAAATGTACACATAATAAGTGATCCAAACTCACATGTGTTGCTCTTTGCAGACCTGATTTTGATCATATTCTCATCTAGTTGTTTCAGTAGGATCTCACATAGATCCATATGAATTCCTTTCATTACAATCTTGTAAGCTATGCTTACTACTATTGCAGAAATGTTGTTCATTCTGCTAGCCTAAATTTTTTTGTAACCAATAACACATGCACCAAATTTTAACTCTTCATCAGTGATTGTGTTTACTTTGAGACCTCTGTTGTCTCCTTTTTCATTGGTGAGTTTTTTAACTTCTTTCATGGATGGATGTTTGTGTTCCCTAGGCTTGTCAATTATTGGATAACCAGTGACAGCATGAAGAACATCCTTTGTTATTTGCTTGGGTTGGTCTAGCCATAGTTTGTTGTCATGCATCTTGCTCAAGACTATCCTAATCCATTATGTCTTGAATTCCCCTGGGAAATGTAGGGCATTGGTTAACCCTTTGACCTCCAAGTGTTTGTGTTCTTCTTTCAGTTTTCCCTTGGCATCACATAGCTTATTAAAAGATTCATCCATTTCTAGATCACCTATCTCTATGATCTTGTAGTGAATATAAGACCTAACGTCTTCTATGAGCAAAACCCTAGGCAAAATTTTTGAAAATGTGCCATTTTCATCGGGTTTCGATGCAATCTCTAGATAGATCTTGTATTTAGGTTCTACACATGTGTTGTTCTTGATTAGTTTCACCACATTCTTCTTTTCATTCTTTGACTTAGCAGTTCTTGATGTAGTTGCCATTATTTTCCAGGTACTTAGGGTTTTCTTGAAATTAGGGCTTTTCTTGACAAAATAGTAACATAATTATTTTGATGTCTTTGGTACTTACTTTGATTCACAATGGTGATGAGGAATCTTTAATCTATGTGCTGAATCAATCTATAGACACTTCTTCTTTCTTCTCTTGAATCACTTTGATGTCACTATGCTTTCTCTTTAAATCACGGGTGAAAAATGAAGTTATCCCGTTGACTATTTATAGACTTTTTGACCTAAGTCTTTGCAATAAATGCTCAACAACTCGTCAGGATGTGAAGACGCATTTTTTCGGGAGGATATTTCAAATCATCGTCAGTGAAGACATGATGCTTTGGTCATTTGTTAACCATTTTGATTTTACCGATGGATATCGGTATTCTATCACGACCACTTCTGAACTTTTCTTTCTTATCGATGGTCGTCGGGTTACACTGGCAGTTTACCATTTTTACTAGTTGGCCGACAATTTCTCGTAAGTGTGAATAAATCATTATTGTGTTCATCGATGATTTTTGGTAAGTGTTTACTGATGGTATTGCATTCTTAAATTGGTAACAAGTACAGAAGTATGCATCTCCGATTCATGCAGATTTTGACTATCTATCAATTTATATAATGGAACTGATGCAAAATATAACTTAGTATAGTGTAGTTCCATGCTTACTTGTTCAAATCAAGTGGGGTTAGTGGTGTCACAAGAGCCATTAGATGGAGTGTCACCATTTGCATTGCTTGGTCCAGCTTCATCATTTCTTGAAGCTTTTATCCACATTTTGTCTCTTGCCCTCCAGATATCTTCAATGGTGTTACCATTGGGATATGTGCTTGTTTCTATCAATTTGTCTTTGCAATCTTTCTTGAGATGACCAAATTTGTGATAGTGTAAGCATGCCATTCCAGGGTTTGACCAGCCTCTAGATCTTTTGGTCCATGCTCTCATGCAGTTTGTAGTGATTTGACCATATCTGCCACATGTTGTACAGTTTGTCCAAGTTTTGTAATCCCATACATATTGATTACCGATTCTTTTTGGCTGATAAGGAACTTCTTTACCTTTTGGCTTCCATGCTTGCCTTTTCTTTTTCCATCATTCTTCAGATGTGTGCCCATTCATCTTGCATGTAGGACATTATTTTTCCATGTAGGTTTCCTTCTTTGGTTTTTCTATCTTGTTCTTGCATTCATAAGCCTTATGTCCTTTCTTGTTAAATTTATAACAGAATCCTATGAATGAAGATGTAGATGTAGATTTAGGAGTACCTTTCATTTTACCTCTGCATGTATTTGATGTGTGCCCTTGCTTTCCCTAGTGCTTGCATTTTTTCTTTCTTGGTCTTGGATTTTTGTAGAAATTCTTTGAATTTCATGATTCTCCATTTTCAGTAAAGCCTATGCCAGTGTTGTTGATGAGTCTTCATTGTCCTTCAAGAAAGTCATCCATTATTTTATTGCTTTCTTCAGCCTTTCTGATAATCTCATTATGTTGTTGCTGAATTCTAACCTCATGCTTTAGCTTTTCATTTTCTTCTCTTAGTTCACCGATAATTTGCATTCTCTTAATGAGTTCCACATTTATTCTGTTTGGTTCTTGACTCATAAGGATAATCTGATTTGTGAAATCATGGTGATGCTCAACATGTCTTTGAATTTCCATTTCATTTTCCTATAGTTTCTCTGAAATCTTCCTTCTATCATTAATAGCAAGTGTTATTTCTATTTCAGCTTGTCTGGCAAAACTCATCACATCAATCATTCTTACCATCTGGGTCTCTTGACCGATTTGCAGCATCTTTATTTGCTCTGTTAGATGTTTGTTGATCTCTTTTAGATTTTTGATGTTCTCTTCTGATGTATCTGATACATTACTTGCATTTGATCCTGAAGATTTAAAGAAATATGGAATTTCTTCTTCCTGATAGTCTTTTTCATTGTTCTTGGTAGCCATACCTTTTCTTTCATCCAACAACTCTCTCATCTTGATTCTTGCCTCTTTATACTGTTCATAGAACATCTATATCTCAAGCTTTTTGTTCTCAATATTCTTATCAAGTTTGTACTACTCCATTGTATGATCTTTTCTCTTAATCCTTTAAGCTTTTCAAGAAGATACTTAGCTCTGATACCAATTGTTGGACTTAATGGGAAGTAGTACTGAGAGGGGAGGGGTGAATCAGTACCTCTAAAACTTTTAACACTTTACTCAATTTATCATTAATGATCATTCAATTCTAATTTACCAACCATTACTGTTATTTATTTCTTATGCATCTATTGTTTGTTCACAATCTTTACAATCATCCATAGAAACATTCATGAAATTGACAAACACATAACACAAGATATGGTATCACAGAAAACTCCTGTTAAGAAGTAAAAACTATGGTGGGGATGACACCCATAAAACTTCACTATCTGCAGAATGGAAGGGAGCCAGTTAAGGCTTACAATTTGATCACTTCTGATGATCTACCTTGTTAAGATTATTAAGGTGGAGACCTATTACGATATACTCTATTAAGAGCTTTAGCAACACTCATTTAAGTGTGCACTCAGTAATGAGATTTACAATAGGACAGTTAAGCCCACCTTTCTTGAAAGGATTTCATTAGTGTACTACACTTGTTAGAATGAGTACAAATATTGACCTGACTGTATGCAATCTACTATTGCTGATTTACAGATCCATTAAAGTATTTACAATAATAATATCACCTTGAGTGATTGATGAATACCTTTTCTCTGTCTGTCGATAGCCTCTATTCTGTTCTTGAAAACTGATTTGAATCTGTTTGTTTTCTTTTGCATGAATTCTCTATCTGGTCTTTAGTTTCTCTTTGTGGCTACTATCTTCATTGAACAACCTTTTTTTTTCAATGGATTGAGCACCTATTTATATAAGTATTCACCTATCTTGGAATTCATGATTTACAATGTTAACTCTCAAATCCAAGGTTTACAACTTGACCTTGATCTTTAGTTTGCATGTTTTAAAATAGTAAAACTAATTAAAATAATAAAGATTACATTGCTTCCTCCATACATAATGGATTTAAAAGCAAATCAAGTAGTTATAAATACAACTTTAGTGATTTATCTGGCGTGGAAAGTCAGATCCACTTTTTGCGGGATGTAACTGACTGTCGGTTCTTGGTTGTCGATTTGAACTTATAGTCTATCGGCATTCCTTGACTAAACTAATCGTCGGGTTCTCTATATCTATCGAGTTCCTCTCTTTTCTGTACTATTGGGTAGCACTGTTGTTACTCATCAGGTATCATTTACCTTTTTGTCATCAGGTAAGACTTAACAGTGTTTGTCGGGTAACATTGGCATCAGATAGTGCTTTGCCTTGTCTATCGGTGTAGAGTAAACCGATGGTGTAGATCATGTTTTTCTCTAAGTATACTAATGGAAAAATATAATGCCTTCAATTTAATCTCAAGCCATTAACATACCTTTCCACATTTTCCTTAGAAAGTTCTCTATGCCCTAACCGAATTGTCAACTTGTAGAACTCCTCAGTACAATCTTCCATAGCCATCTCCTTCTATTTCAGATTCTGTAATTTCTTGAACAATTCAAGTTCATAGTCAGCAGGAATGAACTTGGCCTTTAGCTTTGCCACCATCAACCTCCACCAATTGATATTCATCTCACCTTCTTCTTCTCAGTCCCTCTACAATTCTATCCACCATAGAGCAACATGCCCTTTCAAATTAGTCTATGCCAACCTTACTCTAAGTGGATCTTCAATGTCTTCCATCTCAAAGTAGTCTTCCAACTCACTGATCCAATCAATCATGTCCTTGGGAGTCAATGTAACTAAAAAATTAGAAACTTCCATTATGTAGTTTGTACTCAACCTAGCACCAGATCTCTACAACTGACCATATCTATCTCCTCCAGATCTTGCCATCTAATCAATTCTGTCATCTCCACTAGATCCAGCAGCTTTAAAATATTTAGCAGCTTCTTCATAACCATCATCTATTCTAGGACCTCTCTATAATCCAATGATTTTGATACCTTCCATGATTTCATTCTTCATTACCGCCATCTCAGTTCTAAATCTTTCTGTTATCCATGCTTCCACTTCCTCAGAAAGATTTTTAGTTGCCCTAGGGTACAATATTTTTGGAGGCATCTCTCCAAATCTTCAATAACCCTAAGCTCCACAAGAAATAAACCAACAGCTCTGATACCACATGATGCAAGAGGGCAAGGAGATGGGGCCCGAGGCTCACCCAACTACCAAACCAACTTGCAAAACCAATGAAAAAGCCAAACAACACAGTGAGAGAAGAAAACACTAAGATCCTTTATATTAATTTGATCAAAATCATTACATGCTAGGCTGTAAGGCCTTCCTAGTTTTGGCCATATATTCAATGAATTACAATGAGATCTTCATACAATAGAGATCACAGACTTTCAATCTCAATATCTAAAAATTTGCTTCCTTGCTCTAAGAATGATTCCTAAACTAAGAACATAAAAACAAATATATACAAGAGTCCACCACAAGAGGTCAGTGCTCAAATCGATCAGGGAGAACCAGATTTAGGTCCACACAGATCCTAATGAGAGATCCAAAATAAATTAAGCCATTGGAATTAACTAAATAAGTCAGCCAAAGATCCAACTTCCAAAATAAACATCTTGGGCAGATAACACCAAAAATCAGCAACCATCAGAAAGAGCATACCTGAGCATCAAAAAACCTATCGGTAAGAGCATAACTGAGCATCAAAAAACCCATTGGTAAGGAAATCACTAAAACCCTTTGGTTAAGCATGATCAAGAAATAGAGACAAGCATGCCCAAGCAACAGAACCCGAGCGGCAGAGATAGGCATGCCTGAACAATAGAACCCGAGCGACATAGAACCAAACTAAAGAACTAAAGCAAACATATTTTTAGTTGTGTAGGATTTCCAATGACCCAAGATGATCCTGCATCCTTTACCACATGATGTACAACTACTCCAAGTGTTATAATCCCATGTATAAGCATTACCTTTCCTTGTCGATTGATTTAACTTTTCTTGTCCTTTAGGCTTCCAGATTTGCTTTGTGTTCTTCCTTCATGCTTGTGATGTATAGCCATTCATGTTGCAATTCTTACAGTAATTATCCATGTATGGTTTCTTCTATGGTTTTTTCAACTTGTGTCTACACTCATGTGCTTGATGTCCATGTTTATTACAACTATAGAAAATACCATTAAATCTAGGAGGGTTTCTAGGAATACCTTTTGCTTTGCTCCTGCAAATATTTGATGTGTGGCCTAGTTTTCCACAGCGATGGAAAGAAGGCTTCTTAGGCTTCAAAATTGAGTATACATTCCTTTTTTCAGCTTGATTTGATGATTCTCCTTGCTCGGTATACCCTAATCTGGTATTATTGTTCAGTCTTCTTTGATAGTTTAGAAATTCATCAATTCTCTTAGTAATTTCTTCAGATCTCTTAATCACTTCATTATGTTGGTGTAAAATCTTCAATACATTTCCCAATTTTTCATTCTCTTTATTCAATACACCAATGTCTTCTATTCTTCTTACAAGTTCAGTATTTACTCGGTTTGCCTCATGATTCATAGGAACCACTTGATTGGTGATCTCAAAGTAATGTTCAATAAATCTCAATTTCTCAGATTATTTTTCTTGTAACTTTTCAGTCATCTGTCTTCTGTCATCAACATCCATGTTTCTATCTTGTTCAGATTTATTTGCATCGTTCAAAACTTCAACCATTCTAACCATTTGTGTATCTTGACCAATCTGCAGTGCTTTCACTTGTTCAATAAGTTGTTGATTGCTCTTAGATAGATTTGATATGACTCCTTTAGATGCATTAGATATGCTACCAAATTGAGATCCAGATGTGTCAAATGGGTCATGAATCTCTTCTTCCTGATAACAAGTCTCACGATAATGAAGTTCCATATCCTTTCTCTTAATCAACATCTCCTTGATTTTTTCTTTGGCTTCCTTGTATTGTTTGACATAGATCCGCAACTGTAACTTCTGATTTTCAATAGTTTTATCAAGTGTATACCTTTCCATTGTAAGATATTTTCTCTTTAGTGATTAAGCCTTCTAAACAAGAGAACTAGCTCTGATACCAATTATTGGGATAATGGAGAGGAGAGTACTAAGAGGGGAGGGGTGAATCAATACCCTTACAAACTTTCAAACTAATCTTTGTAACCAAATGTTTTGTAATAACTGACTGAGTAGATTGTATACACCAAACATGTAGTATTGTAGATACCTAAAATTGACTGGGTGTTCTCTAAACAACCAAATCTACATTTTTCACCAAATTACTCCTAATCTCATCAAATTGCATCAAAAAGGATCAAAATCAAATGGACATTTATAAATCAAATTGGACAAAATCAAGTTAAATCAAAGGATTAATTAACCATGACATCAAATAATCAAATATAAGCCTAAAAGGGACAATCAAAAATTATATAATTGATTTTAATCAATTAATTGTATAGTTTAAATCAAAAATCAAATTGAACCTATTAATCCCTACATGGCTAATTTAATTAATTGATTGAATTAAATAATCCTAATATCTTTCAACATGAATTTGAGCAACTAATGGGAATTGAGAACACAAAGCACATGGCTCACTCCTAAATTTGCAATCTCAATCACTCATTTTGAACTTTGAATCTCAATCACTCAAATTTGTCTCTTTGTCCCAACCTTTGAGACAACCATTCAAATTCCCCCCCATTTGAAACCATTTGAAAGCCTCTCACTCAACCATGGCTTAACTATGATCAATTAAAAATACCCCCTACACTTGGGAAAATCCTATAAATAGAAGCCATTTTGAGAGCATAATATATCCTAGAAATTCAAATGCAAAGCACCAAACGTCTTATCATTTTCATAGAAATTTGAACATTTTGTGAGATTATCATAGCATTTTTGCATCATGAAGATCATTTTGATTGCATTTGAGTCCAATATTATCATGATTTGAGAGAATTGAGCTACATTTAGGCATTTATTTTCATCAAATTCTCATTCTAGGACTTTCATTGAAAGAGATTAAGGCTTAGAGCTTTTTCAACATGCTTAGATAGAGAGCCATGAGATGCTTATTGATTTAATTGCAATTCTTAGCTTAAATTTCCATTATTTTTCCATAGAATTGTAGTTAAATAAACTAATTTCATGAAGGTGTATTTTATTCACACACAAATGATGCCCACTGTGGGGATTTGAGCCTAAATTCATAGTTTATTTTAAGTTTTGTGTGTTTTTCCTTCACTTTTGTGATAATTTTCAGTTTGAAAGAGAAATGACACCTACGAGCAATCTAATGATGCTTTCTAGTAGAGAAGTGATGCCTGCAGAATTCTTTCTAATTTTGTCTTAAATTCTTTTGTCGCTTGTGAGATAAAGTGTGACACCTACGAGCATAAAGCGTCACCTCTGACTTGAGAAACACCGCCTACAAGCTGTCTGTCGACTCATGTGATCAATCTTTTAGCACAATTTAAAATTTTTGCAATGCTTGTCAATTCTGTTTTAATGCCTGTTCATTTTTAAATGTCACGTGTTAAGATTTAAATTTTGCTTGCAAAGTTTTAAATACCGCGTAGTAGAAGTTAAATAACGCTTGTTCGTTGTTATATGATGCCTATAATTTGTTGCATGTTATTGAGTTTAATTTGATATATTCTCTATTTTAAATCTCTGTCATTCTATTTTCTACAGATGAAACAACACTTGAAAGTGCATAAGCCAAAATTTAGGGTTACAAGGGCAAATAAAGAGGTAAGGATCCTAATAGAATACTCTAAAAAACTTCATAGTGAAAATCTTTTGGAAAGTTTAGAGTTAGAAGAATATTTATATGAACATTACATAAAAGTTAGTAGTGCATACAAGAAAAAGTCTCCTACTCTCAATTGACTTTATGCTTTAGGTTCTTAAGTTTGATTTTGACAAATTTGATAAAAAATAACTTAGTTGCATTTTCAATTTGATTTCAAGTTTTTCTTCACTTTGTTCCTTTGTGTTGACTAACTTGTTGGTGGAGCCGGAGTGGGAACTATCACCACTAGGTGAGAGAAAAACAAGCATCAAAAATCTCAAAAAAGCGCGTAGCCTTTGCTAGCTACAAAAGAGGTACTTTTCAAAACAAGCTTGCTTTCCCTTAACTTGTGGAATTTCATTTATACTTAGTATAACCCTATTATTGTCCATCTTGAACAAAACATTAGGCATATGCTCTCAACTTTTTGAAGTTGATCAAAAATCCAAACATGTTGAGTTTAGGATGGTAGAAAGAAAAGGATGAAAAATTAACTACACATTTCAATTTATAAGAACCTCTTTGTAACAAGGTTGAAAAAGAACAAGTGTTTTTGGAGTGTTTGGAACAAAGAAAAACAATAGGGATATGCTCTTCACTTTTTAAGTGAATCAAATTCCCAAACTTTTTGAACTAAGTTCATTTTTTGCTTTCCTATATATGCTAGTTAAATTATAGATTTAGAGGGCCTACCTCCCGAGTACATCCTTACAAGGACGGTGAGAGGGAATGACCCAAAGTGGGAGATAATCACTTAATCCATGATACTATCCAACCCACTATAAACAAACACACTCTTCCTTAATGGGTTTTAGTGACTAAATTGTGTGCAATTTTCTTCACTTCCTCGAGTAGTCCTTCGAGATTGCACAAAATCATACTTTTGTGCGTGTGGGAAGCCTGCAAGGGAGTGAAGAACTTGACATAGTTCAGAATGGAGGTGTTAATTAAATCCAAAATAAGTAGCAAGCCTACCTTTTAGAGCCAACATGTTTGAAATCCAAATCTAACTCTAGGTAGATTGCTTGGAATTTATTCTTGTGTTATACTTGTTAAAACGACCGAGAACATACATGTAGTGTTGTTTTAGGGACATGATGCAAACTTGATGTGTTTGTTGCGTTTGTATTTAATTTTCAAGCAAGAATATTATTTGGCAGACCTGATCATAATCTTAAAACTTTTAAAATCCAAAAAAATTGAGAAAAATAACTTTGATCTGCTAAATGCCATGTATGAACAGTTAAATAATGCCTGTAGAAAGTTTTGTGATGCCTACAACTTTGAAAAAATTCCTGACATCATTCAAACAATGCGTAAGTCACTGGAAAGTGACACCTAGAAAATTTAAACCAACGCCTATCAACAGGCGATGTCTGCTAACTGTAGAGTGCCGCGTAGACAAATTCCAATTAACGCATGTGAACAGTTAAGTCACACCTACACACAAGGAAGTGACAACCAAAAATAAAGAAGGGAAAACAATGGACATTTCCTGAGGGCTTGGAGAAAATTGGATTTCAATTTTGAGTACCCTTTTGGATTTTCCAACTATTTAAAAGTTCAACCTGGTCAGAATCCCCATTATTGGACACTTTGCGAAATTCATAAGGGATTGATCAATTAAAGTGAGAAAGCCAACATTTTTACGCAATTCATGTCCATGCCAGATTTTACTCAATCTCACTATATCAAGAACACCGTACAATCTGAGGGTTCATATCTAAGGCATGAGATTCCTTTTCCTAGTGATACCTTCACTTCCTCAAGATCAAGGTGAGAACCTGCAAGGGAGGTAGAACCAACTATGTCTTTCCCATTTGGAAACTTGGATCTTGATCAAATTAACTGCATTAACAAGGATATCAATAACAATGGATGTGGTGGGGTTAATAAAAATAACAATGGAGAAGGAGTTTACCCTAACAACCAAGGGTTAAACAACAATAATAATGGAGGAGGAATGGACCCTAATAACCAAGGGTTAAATAAAAATAACAATGCGGGAAATGTTGAACCTAATGCTGAAGAGGAAACTAATGAGAAGTTCAACGAAGCCATACAAATCCCATTCTTCATTAGACTTATGGAGAAAGTGTTGGATAGAGATAGGGAAAAGTAATTTTTAGACCTAGCACAAGTGGGTCTCAAACTCCCTCATGATTATGATGTCAATCAAATCAAACAAAAAGAAGCCAAAGCAAATCCTATTGATGTCATGAATAAACAATTTAAATTATTCCAAATGCAATTGGACACCATGAAACAAAGCGGGTTTCCTAAACCCTTTTCCACCGAAGCTTTGTGTCCTTTTCCATTTGACAAAACCCTAATTATGGTTCCATTCCCAAATAATGTTGTTTTTCCTAAATATGACAAGTATGAAGGAGCATCCGATCCCCAAGATCATTTAAGGGAATTTTGTGCATTAAGCCTAGAGTTCATGCATGACACAACGTATCTAATGAGGTTGTTTCCTAGAAGTTTAGGAGGCATGGAAATGGAGTGGTTTTCCAAGTTACCCTCTTGCATCTGCACTTTCAAAGAATTAGCCTCAAAATTTGTAACTCATTATTCCTACAATATCAAACATGAGGTTATGATGATAAAATTATGTAATACCAAGCAACAAGAGGGAGAAGGACTCCTAATTTTCTTGCAAAGATGGAGAGCAGTATTCACTAGATACCCTCAGAGTGTACCCAAAAAAGAGAAGATGGACATCTTTATTAATAGCTTGAGTAATGAGATGAACTATTGGTTAAAGTTACAATGTCCTAGGTCTTTCCAAGACCTAATTGAGAATGGGGTTACCATGGAAGAGGTATTGGTTAAAAGTGGATAACTTAAGCTTTATAAGAACAATAACAATAATACCTCCAATAACAATCAAAATAGGAATCCTCCTAACAATAACTGGTTTTAATCTTACAAGAGGATCTACTCAAGCTAACAATGTGACTCAAGAAACCAAAGTGCCTTTCAACAACAATACCAAAAATAATAACTTTGGGAATTATCAAGGGGCTAACAAGCCTAAGCCTTTCTTTGCACCAACACCTAAGAGGACTTTCAATTGCTTGGGTGAACCACCTGAAAATGCATTAAGGACTCTTATTGAAAATAATATTATTGATTTACCAAGGGCTCAACCCTATGAACAAAAAATCAAGCCTACATGGTGGAGTGAGTCTAACCATTGTGAATACCATAGGAATTGAGGACATAAGATGAATCATTGCATGCACCTAAAACATGTGGTGCAAGATCTTAGTGATAATGGTGTGATTAAGGTAGAAGGACCTCAAAATAATGAAGATCACATGAAATTTAAAAATCCTTTCTACAAGCATGAGAAAGGTGAATCTTCCAATGCTAACAATGGAGGGAACAATGGAAACAATTCGAGAGGCAACAAAAATGTTAACTTTTCCCATAGCTGTGACAATACTATTAATGCCATATTCGGACATGACATTACTATCAATGTGGTGGTAATCAAAGAACAACCTAACAAAGAGACCTCTAATGTTGTAACTCAGGGGAAAGCAACAAGAGTTACCCTACAAGGAAGTGCCCCTAAAATTTTTGGCCTTACTCCAACAACTACTTTGGGTAAACAACCATCTTCTTCAATAAAGCCTTATAGTTTGGTGGATCAACTACACAAATCTCCAGCCTGAATTTCTATATTGGAGTTGTTGAAACTTTCTCCTAACCACAAAGATATCTTAGAAAAATCCCTAGTGGAGACTAATGTTCCTATAACTTTTGAGGAAGATAATTTTTAAAATATGGTAGGACATCTCATAGCCCCTCATTGTCTTTCATTCTCTGAACAAGATGATATGTCCATTACTCACCCTCAAAATTTTCCCTTGCATATAGAAGTGTTAATCCAAAGGCATAGGGTCAAGAGAGTTCTCATTTATGGGGGAGCTGGTCTTAATATTTGCACATTGAACCTTGTCAAGTCTTTAGGGTTAGCCGAATCATCCATTGATCCTAAAAAGCATATTACCATTAAGGCTTATGATGAGGAAGAAAGATCTTCTAATGGCATGATTTTTATACCTATTAAAGTGGAACCTATCAAGAAATAAACCATATGTCAAGTCCTCGACATGAAACTAACTTATAATATCTTATTGGGGAGACCATGGATTCATGAGATGCAAGCGGTCCCTCCCACCTATCATCAATGCATAAAATTTCTATACATGGGTGAAGAGATCACAATTGGAGGACATTATAATCCATTTAAATATTGAAACACATTGAAACAAAGTCATGAGTTATTTATTCCTCACAATAGGGAAGTAGTCATCCCTAATGTTGCCATTGAAGAAGCTAAATAGGAAAGTTCAAAGTTAACATCAAATGCTACATCCACCTCAAACCCTAATCAAACTAACTCAACTACATCAACTAAGGGAAAGGAGAAGATGAGTTATGAGGGTCAAAGTTCACATGATAATTTAGTTAAGACTTCTACATTAAAGGTGGAAATTTTGAAACCTTCCAATGATGAGAAGAACAAGCCAAGAGGGATCAATACCAAAAAGATGAGTGAAATGATGCATAATTTTGAAAAGCAATGTAGAATAAATTCCAAAGGAGTGGGGGAATATTCCATTTCCCTATTTGATTTTCCAACTTCTCCGAAGACACATGGGAAACCATCAAGTGCTCATCCACCTCATAAATATAACTCTCATTTTGTAAGAGAGTGAAAAAACAGCCCTAGAAACATAGGACAATGAAGTGTTATAATGGCTCTACAAAGAGGAAGATACTTCAAACAATCCCATGGAAAGAGTACAACACATCAATATTCAAACCAAGAAACATGGAAAAGGGTATCAAACTACAAAAAAAATGGGATACAAGGGATGAGAACCCTTAGGAGTCAGGAATAGAGGATTTCTAGAACCCATTGAACCAACTTGGAGATCAAAAGAAGAGAAATCTGGAATAGGTTTTCAAAACAAAGGAGAAAGTTCAAGCCCAATGCATGATTTTCATGAACACGTACACATGGTAGGATCTGAGAGTGAGAATGATTATGGGGATTATGAGTGGGATTCCCTATCCGAAGAGTCTTGTCATGATAAAGAAGTTGATGTTATTCACACATATGCTACCATTCCTAATTTCACAAGTCAAGACAATGAGCATAAAGATTCAAATTATACACAAGTATTAAGTGAACCTCAAGAATCCAATGTACGTCAAGCATCTAGGAATAATCAATGGATAGGTGAACCTTGGGTACCTTTGTGGGGGGGGGGGGGGGATTCAAATGNGGGGGGGGGGGGGGTGATTCAAATGTTTTATTTAATCCACACACATTCTTTCCCATGGAAATAAACTAGGACTCTAGTGAAGGAGATTTCGATCCTACTTCCATGGAACATCTTGAGGAAGCCCATGTCATAGACCTAAGTGATACAATACACGAACCTTCAAATGAGGTCATGTCCCTAAACCCTTCAAATGACACTTTTCCAAATGAATCCTTAGCCCTAATGCATCCCAAACTCATTGATTGGGATTCATCCGAACCAAATGACTTATTATACTTTCCCAATGACCTTGCAATGGCCAAATACCTAAATACGATTGAGCCATCTTCTTCCACAAATGAATAAAATCTAGATATAATGATAGAGGGAGGGGTCTGACCTCTCAATCCACAAAATAAAAGAAAAAATACAAAAAAATGAAAAGGTCTAGTGGTGAAAACCACCATGTGGCAGTGCTAGAACCTAAAAAAGTAAAAATATCATATATTTCCAAAGCTGAAAACCCAAATGTGGCACCTAAGGAAGAGAGTTTGGATACCCTACCAGAACATGAAGATGAAATGTCACCCATCCTTATTGAACCAACAGAGAAAGTTAACATTGGCACCGAAGTGGAACCCAAGTTTATTCATTTAGCAACATCTTTGAGTCCATCAGAAAGGAAGGATTTTATCAAATTATTTCAAGAAAATAAAATTAAATTTGCATGGTCTTATGCCAAAATGCCAGGGTTAGATCCAAGCTTTATAATGCATCATTTAAATGTGAGACCCAGTGTGAAACCCATAAAGAAAAAATAAGAAAAATGCACCCTCATGTGGCACTTTTAGTAAAAGAAGAATTGGAAAAGTTACTCAAGGTTGGATTCATAAGAGTGATCTCATATGCGGAGTGGATATCAAACATTGTACCGGTCACAAAACATGACAAATCCATTCTATTTTTCATATATTTTAGATACCTTAATCTTTCTTTCCCAAAAGATGATTTTTTGCTACCTAGCATTGATGTTATAGTGGACTTAACAATGGGTCATTCTATGTTTTCCTTAATGGATGGATTTAGTGGATACAATAAAATTTTAATTGCACCTGAAGACCAAGAAAAGACATCTTTTACATTCCCATGGAGAACCTTTCATTGGAATGTGATTCCCTTCGGTCTCAAAAATGCCGGAGCAACTTACCATATAGCAATGACCACTATATTCCACGACATGATGCATACCTTCCTAGAAGACTATGTGGATGATATTATAGCAAAATCAAATGAAAGAAATGATCACTTACCAATATTATAAAATATCTTTATAAGGTTAGAGCAATTCAAAGTTATATTAAATCTAAAGAAATGTGCTTTTGGTGTGCAATCCGACAAACTCTTAGGTTACATTGTTTCTGCAAAAGGAATTGAGGTAGATCCTGAGAAAGTGCAAGCAATTATGGACATGGAAACTCCCAAGAATATTAGTCAAATGAGGTCTCTTCAAGGAAGACTTCAATATATAAGGAGATTCATTTCCCAATTGGTGGAAAAATGCCATTCATTAACAAGATTGCTACATAAGGACACCATTTTTACATGGGATGATGAGTGTGAACAAGCTTTCACTTTGTTGAAGACATACTTGGTGAACCCACCCATCTTGATGCCACCTATCAAAGGAAAAACCTTATTAATTTACATATCAGCAATGAAGAAATCTTTAGGGGTCCTATTGGCACAAGAAGATAATGAAGGAAAAGAAAGAGCCATTTACTACTTCAGTAGAACATTGATAATATATGAATTGAACTATAGATTCATGGAAAGAGATTGCCTAGTAGTGGTGTTTCCCTCTCAAAAGTTAAGACATTACATGTTGACGCATAAAGTGAAGTTAATTGCCAAAATTGATCCATTGAAGTATCTACTTAGTAAAACAGCTCTAATGGGAAGGATTGCAAAATGGGTAATGGTAGTTAGTTAATTTGACATTAAATACGTGGATAGGAAAGCAATAAAGGGACAAGTGATTGTAGATCAGTTGGCCGAACATCCTTTAGGCCCCATTTATTTGCAGGAATTGGAATTGAGTGAAAACCTTATTATCACAAAACCAGGTTTTGAAATCCTGGTTTTGCATCTTGGGGAATTGGAATTTGACTCAAAACCTTATTATCGCAAAACCAGGGTATGATTTCTAATTCCACCTATTTAGTGGGAAGATGATGCCACTCATTTTGGTGTCTAAACCCGGTTTTGCTTGATGAATCCAGGATTGCAATTTAGAGAAACAAACAGCGGATTTGCAAAAACGAGAAGTGTCACTCCCAAAAATGAGAAGTGTCACTCCCAATTCCTGCAAACAAACGGGGCCTTAGAGTCTACACATCCAATTCAAGTAGAGTTTCCTAATTCAAATATTGTTAATGTGGAAGCAAAGACATGGGCCTTATATTTCGATGGATCCTATACTCAAAATGGTTCAAGGGCAAGCATTCTTTTGATAACACCTCAAGGATACACAATTCCAAAATCTTACACACTATTGTTTCCTTGAAAAAATAATATTTATGAATATGAAGCTTTGGTCATAGGTCTCAAAATGGCCTTAGAATGGAATGTCAAAGAATTACAAGTTTATGGAGATTCTCAATTAATCATTAACCAAATCAATGATGAATACAACACCAAAGATGAGAAATTGATGCCATATAAAAGGATGGTGGATGAATGGAAAAAATATTTTTCCTTGATAACTTTTGAGCAAATTCCATAAGACAAAAATAGAGATGCTGATGCAATGACTACTTTGGCTTCATTACTCCAAATGCCTAATCAGAATGCGAGGTACAAATTCTTGGTGGAAGAGTTGGAAAAACCGGCATTTGAATTACCCAATACCCAAATAATTTCCCTTATTAATGGACATGACTCACCCTGGTATGAACCAATTTATACTTATCTTAAAGACCAAACCTTACCTTTGGACCAAAATCGTGCTAAAAAATGACATTTCATATGACAATCGACTCGTTATACCATCCTATCAAACACATTATATCGCAAGGGTCTTGACGGAATGCTCCTTAGGTGTCTAGAGGAATAGGAATCAAGATTAGCTTTAAGAGATGTCCACGAGGGTATTTGTGGGTCACATTTGAGTGGATTAAATTTAGCTAAGAAAATCCTTCGCATGGGGTATTTTTGGAAAACCTTACATCTATTTATCATACCATGGCCATTTTATCAATGGGGTTTCGATTTGATTGGCATGATTTACCCACCATCTTCCAATGGACATAAATACATCCTCACAACGATAAAATATTTCACTAAATGGGTAGAGGTTATTCCTTTGACAACTACAATGGGAAAAAAGATTTCCATGTTTATCCTTAATCACATTATTTGTAGATATGGTATTCCTCATGCCATCATCACAGACAACGAAAAAAAATTCAAGAAAAAAGATGTGGATGAACTTCGTGAAATATTTCATATCACTCACCATTCTTCCTCCATTTACTATCCTCAAGGTAATGGACAAGCCGAGGCTACAAACTGTATGCAATGAAAATCCCTGCAGCTGCACAACAAGTCAAAACATGCATATACATGATATATCAAATATTAAAAGCATGCAAGAAACTTGAAATACAACTAAATTCTCACTACAACCTCTGATGAGCTAAAACAAGTGCACCCAAGACTTGTTTGATTTTCTCTTAGAGATTTTTTAGGTGTGCTCTCCCAACACAATGCAATAAATCCCACTATGATGCAAGCTAGAAGATGGTGAAGGGATTGAGAGCAAGTATGAGGAACTTTCCCCAAGCTTCACATGATGAAGATTGAGAATGAAATAGAAAATCTAGAAGAAGATGCAAGATGAAATAAACAGATTGATTCCATTACCTAACATGTAATATCTAGATGACCTAATGCGCAAAGAAGCTAAATAGAATGAAGACTAAGACATGGTCAAGAAAATGCTCTAAAATGCAATCACTAGCTAGTTACTCTCTCTAGTTACTCTCATTAACTCTCATTAACTCTCATTAGTTGCAAATGAGGAGTGAGGCCTCCTTTTATGGATTTGCTATGAAAATTGGAGGGCTAAGATTAAGAGGTGGAAAATGAGTGGTTGAGATGAAGGGTTAGGTAGGGTTTTGGTGGGAGTGAAGGAGATTAAGAGGCAAAAGAAATGAGTGGCTAGAATTAAGAGGTTAAAGAGAGAGGAGTTGAGTTTTGAACTTAAAGCCAAATGAAGAGACAAGTGACAAGTGTCACAAGCTCATAATTTTGGAGTTGATCCATGAGAATGCACATGATTGGCTAGAGAAGGATTAATGAATTTAGAAATAAACAAAAATGTTTATTTAATAAATATAGGTAAAGCTCAAAATTAAATAAATAAAATTTATTTAATTTAACAGAGAAAAGGGTAAATGAATTATCTAAATAAATAATAATATTTATTTAAATAATAGAGGAAAAAGGCTTAAAATTAAATAAATAAAATTTATTTAATTTAAAAGGCTAAGTGAATTAATTAAATTAATAATTTAACTAATAGAGGGATTAAGACATTTTTTGATGTCTAAACAAACAAGAATATCCTCAAAATATTGAAAAGATCGGTTGATAAATCAGGAAGAGATTGGCACATTCAAATAAACCCAGCATTGTGGGCCTATAGAACTAGCATCTGAACACCGACATGAGCTGCACCATTCTCCTTAGTTTATGGGGCCGAAGCCGTTTTACCCTTAGAAGTTGAGATTCCTTTCCTAAGAGTTTCACTACATGGATTAATCAATGATGAGGATTATAGGGTTGCTTGACTTCAACAATTGGAATTGTTGGAGGAACACCAAACAAAAGCATATGATCATTTGAAGGTATATCAAAACATAATTTCAAGAAACTACAACAAACATATCAAACTGATAACCTTTCAAGTGGGAGACTTAGTGTTAAGAGAAAACCCTAAAAATCAAGTTGATAGAGAAAAGAAGGGAAAATGGGAAGCGAATTGGCTTGGACCATTTTTCATCACTTCTTCTTTTGGAATGAGAACCTACAAACTAGCTAATTGTGAAGGTGATGAGTTGCAAGAGCCCATTAATAACATCCATTTAAAGAGGTTTCATACCTAATTAGATGAAAGAGTATCAGATGAGTGTATTGGATGAGTTAGTATCCTCTTTGTACATGAGAAAAGTCAAAAATCCAAAAACATGAGAAAAGATCAAAATCCAAAAAAATCAGAAAGATCAAAAAATAAAAATAATAATGGAAAAGCAGAAAATTAGAAAAAGGAGAAAATTGAGCATGAAAAAAGGAAAAACATTCAAAAATCAGAAAATTGTTGTCTTGGTGAAAACCTAGCAAATAGGCACCTTGATGATATCAAAATTTTTTTTTTTTGAAAAAGAGAAAAGTACCTTGGTGAAAACCTAGCAATAGGGGCCTTGGTAGAAAAAAAACAAAAAAAGAGAAAAAAGAGCAATAAAACCAAAAGGTGAAAACCTGGAAACAGGTGCTTTTTGTTCCCTTAGGTCTTTCCTAGTTACATTTGTACATATTGCCTTTTTCACCATCTCATTTGTACATATCATCATTGCATCCATCATTTGTGCATAGTCATAATAAAGTCTCTCAGCTACATTGTTACATACTAAGTTTCATTTGCCCAAGCTTTACACATGGTTTCACATATCACTTGGGGGAAAATCATTGGTTTTGGGTACAAAAGGATTCATAAATACCACATCTTGGTCACATGATAGAAGTAGAGTTTTAGAACTTTAGAGGAGAGATATTTTGGAACCTTTGATGGATATTATTGTTCAACCTAAATAGTTTGATCACATAAATTGATCCTTGACCTTCATTGACTTATTTTATCAGGATTAAAAATCGACAATACCCTAAATGATCAGAATGTTTAGAATTCTTATTGAAAATCTTGATACATTGCAAAACAATTGAAATTTTTGATGATTTTCATTGACCTCTTCAGGTCATGTTCCTTTTAGCTAATCGATGATGTTTAGAATAGATTGGTGATGAGGAAGACATGATGTTTTTATTGACTTTTGTGTGGCTATTTTGAGGAAGATCCACCAACTTGTGTGAACTCGTCTAATGACATGGTCATCAAAGAACCATCGAGGACATTCATTTATGAAGGAGGTTTAACCTTTGTTTGTTTACACAAAAGGATACCTTGGCTATTTAGATCTTCCATATCTTAATACCAAAATCCACTTGCAACATTGAATCCGATGAAACCAGTATTCATACTCCCATAGTTGGTCATTCAGCAAGTGAGGGTTGTACAGGTTCTTAATGAGGTTACCAAATGAGATGAAAGTCATATTCATATTCTTATGGTCATAGTGGCACCAGTAAGGATTGTATTGAATCCTAGTTCCACAATGCTCAATGATGAAAATATATCTCTTTTACATTTCTTTCACAAAAATCAATGACAGTTAGTTGCATTGCATTGCATTTTCATGTTAGATTAATTGCATTATTTAGAGGATTTTTCCAAGTTCCAAGGGGTCTAATCATTTTTGGAGTTAAATCAATTCAATGGTTTCAAATCAATAATGTGAGATTATCTTTTTCATCCATCCATTCATTAATCATTAATCATTATCTTTATACATTATGAGAAAATCAAAGAAAAGAAGCATTTAATCATTATCCATGTCCATCCTAAAGATTGCATTTCATCCATAAAGTTGAATACATCATAATCCAAAAGATAATGGCATTCATTTTACCATTTCATTGCATAAACCATAACATCATGATAAGATCACAAACATATAGAAATAGTTGCATAAATAATTTGCATCCATTTATCTGTCATAAAATAAGACATTGCATTCATAGCATAATAAAAAGAAAATGCATCATAGAAATCATGTAGATCTACATATAAAGAAATATCACAACATCATAACATCATACATGGTGAATCAAAGATTCATCATAAATAAATGTCCATCATAAAAGAGTCCAACAAATCTGTATATCAAGATACATCGACAAAATGATCCATAATCAAAGTCCTGATCAATAAATACAAATGATAAATCAGTAAAATAGAAGAAAATCACATCTCAGATCTATCTCATGACCCAGTAGCAGCACTTGACCCATCACCTATACCTGTACCCCTGTGCCATCTAGATCTCTATCACTCAATCTATCTTGAGTAGTTAGTGGTGACTGACTCGTACTAGCAACATGTGGCAACTTTTCCATCATAGTCATAAACTATTGTAACATAGTAGTAACCTGATCTATCTATCTAGTTATAGCAGTCATCCCTACCTACAATGTCCTCACATCCTGTACTAGCACATCTACAACTGGAGGAACCTAAGGAGCCTATGATGCCTGTGGACCAAGAGGTACATGTGGGGTAACATGAACCTATGGATCTACCTAAGGAGGTCTCTATCTCTGTGGAGATGTTGGTCTCTGAGGAGGACCCTAACCCTATAGAGGAACCTATAAGGGAACCTTTCTAGCCATTTGTATCCATCTATGTCTCTACCTACCCCAATCTGTAGCTGGTCTATGATGCGCCTATCTCCATAAAGGTACTTGTGCCTATCTCTGCCTAGGCTACCCAAATCCACCACCTCAAGCTCTAACATGACCACCCCGCATCCAAGGTCCTTCAACTCTCTATCCCCAAGGAACTCTCTATCTTCATACTCTCCTCCTACCACAACCTCTATCACCCCCATCTCCACCATCATCATTAGAAGACTCATTTGCATCTAGAATAGGCTCCATAGGATCTGTGAATCTCGTAAACTTGTGATGAGAGAACCACTCTCGGTACTACACCGACATCCCCGCATCAGCAACATGGTTCAACATGTTCCATCTGATATATATCAATCAATCAATCTTGGTACAAGAAAACTGGTAATCCACATGCGCTCCCCACATAGATCTCTCTGCCTATACTCAGGTGTATAAAGCCATACCCTGAGGCATGTCCTACACTCTGTCGTACTGCCTCGAAACTCTCCCAAAGAAGAATATCTCTATCACAAGTGGTGATCAACCAATCATCCACCACGGTGAAAACATGTAGGGAATATCATCATCATCCTCCCACCATCCCTTGCAGCCAAGGTAAGGTCTCCATACTACCTGGTCAATATCATCAATGGTGCAATGCCAATACTCAATCTTTCCTAGACAATGTTGGAAAACCATACCATCATACAAAAATGAATAAGGCCATCCTTGGCCTAGAACTCGAGCAGTTGCAGGTCTCATAATCGGGATATGCTCCCATGTCCATAACTGTAAAAGAACTGCACCCACTAATATCACTGCACTAGATCTGTACACAACCTCATGCAAATCATGATATAACTACACTAACACGCAAGATCCCCAATCAAATCTCCAAGGATGTGCAATCAAGTCCTCCAAGATGCGACCCCATCCGAATGAAAATCCTCGACCTCATCGATCTGGTAGAAGTAAACCACCAATCATTGCACCCAAGATCACTGGAAAAGTGGGAAATGAAGAAAACTAAGCCCAAGTGATGGTATCATCTCTAATGGTGTCATCTCTAAACACCCATCTGCATGCACTACCATCATACACCTGATCATAGTAAACTCTCTCTCCTTGGGTAGGAATCCTAAGCAATCTATATGCATCCTCAGGCGTGATGATCATCTCACTGAGGGGTAGATGGAAGGTATTATGGTCAGAGTGCCAACACTCTACCATATCTATAATTAAACCTTGGTTTAGCTAAAACTGAGGGATATCAAGAAGGAATCCTAATCCACACTACTCAATAATTCATCTCTCCAGAACCGTCAGCTCATCAACCATATCAAATTTACAATGCATGACATTCCGTACATACAACTTATGGAAATGTGCCTAAATTTTTCAAACAAAGTGAATTATATTAGCATCTTTATATCAGTGGATCATTTCAAGTCTATCAAACAAATCAAATCTATCCTTTCTCTTTTTGAGCGCATCAACCTATTGTTCCTAACCTCTAGATCATGAGAAGGGAGAAATACATCAATTTTTCTACCCAATATAATTGGCACATCAAAAATCCATTTATATGATTATTATAACATCCTAAACACTTAGTAACATCATTGAAACACATCTATCTATATTGGAAATCAATCTGATAATCCAGATGATCAATCAAAAGCAGTTTGTTCATCCTAAAATCAGGGTTTTCATCAATTTTTCAACAAGCGTCACTTGGCTAAGTGTACACTTCATTTCAAGCACCACACATCATTTCAGCCATCATACACATAATTTCAACCATTGGAGGTGGTACTTTCTAGTATATGCAACATTTATCAAACCTAGGTGTCATTTAAAACTTCCTAGGCGATATTTAAAACATACTTTTGCCGAAGGGTTTGCTACGTGGTATTTTAATCATTGGATGAAAATTTTGACCTAACTACTAGGCAGTATTTTACCTCTCCTACATGTCATTTCTTCATGCGGAGATTGTGTTTAACTACCCTAGGCATCATTTCAACTATCCTAGGTGACATTTTGCAAAATTTAATTTAAAAAGCATATAAAAATGTAATAAATGCTATCAAACAATGTAATAAATGCACTAGGAAGGTCAAAACCACTTACCAAAGGTTCGTAATCCAAGGGTCTCTGATACTGGTGCACTCTCTTGAGCTGATGCTCATGAATGGGGACCACCATTGCTATCAATCTCACCAGGACCAGAGCAAAATTTTTAGGGTAAAAAGAGAAAATGAATAGTAAATTTGGGTTTTCAACCTATTTAAGCTATTTGATGATGCAATGGAAGATGGAGTGGGCCTAAAAAAGGGTTCACCAAATCCTCTTCACTGAAGGAATGAACAACAAAAGTGTCTTCTCTATGTTAATGTGCAAGAACACCTATCACAAGTGTTCAAAGGAATGGTTTAAGGTTATCACAACCCAATCGAAATAAGGAAATCCCAATCACAAGGAAGACCTATCTCCAGGAAAACTAATCACTAGTTTCTCCTCTTATCAAAATGACAAATTTGACACATTAACTCTGTCCATATATAAAGGAGTTCCAAATCACAAATTCAAATTTAGAGGCATTTTGTCAAACACTTCACAAATCTGTTCCACAGATATATCCTGTACATTTGTACTCATACATTTTGAACCAAACTATATTATTCCAATCCCACCATTGGGAATGTAGATAACTAGGTTTTCTAAACAATATCCAAGAGTTAGGAAGATCCAACGGTTAAATAAATAATTATGGTCTCTGTACTAAGTACCATTTCTGTTGTCCCAAAACAACCACCATTTTACCATTACCCATCTAGGGAATTACATAACTTTCTGAAAACAAATCCAAATAACTCCAAACCAAATGTAAATAAACCATAGGTGAATCTAGTTTCCAAATATATAAACCATTTAATTTTCCAATGGCTAAAACGTTTTATAGTACCAAATCAATGCCTGCTCTTCCATTGATGATATCTGAAAACCTAGTTTCACCAAAATGTTTATATCTTCCGCAAATATTGATGCAAAAAAATATAAAAACAAAGAAAAGAAATTAGATTCACATATCTTTCCAACTAATCCAATTATAGTATCTGGTTCATCCGTATGTGTTCATACCATTTGTTTCAACATGACTGTTATCAAGAAGTACCAAATCTGCAAACAACAACTTTCACCAAAATGACCATAACTTGTTCAAATCTTAATAAAAATGAACCAAACCAAAACCAAAAGGAATAATAATAACTAAAACATAAAATTACATCATATTTACATCATTTCCAGGCTGTACATGTCCGTACAATACCTGGAAACAAGAAGGAAACTGAAAATTCAATCAAAACAAGAACTTGAAAATGCTCCAAATTTGTTCAAAACATAAATCCTTCCTTCTATTCTGAATTGGTTCGACCATACATTTGTATTTAAAGACTAATTTGTAGTTGTGACCTATCAAATACCTTTCATAATCATCCCTTTTACAACTTTTAATGAAAGTTTAGAACTTTGCTTTACAACTTTTATGCAACTTGTGCATTTTTGACATTTATGCAAATACCTATTAA
>MU214583.1:225848-240814 GCA_018584345.1 Thuja plicata | reverse complement strand
CATGATGCCCTTTTAGTGATCTCTCCATCCACCTTCTTCCAAGCCTATTCCAAATTCAAGAACCCATTCAAGACTTGGTGTTGGAGATCTACAAGCAAGAGATTGAAGACATCCTACCATTCTACATACTACATATTTGGTGCATACATACTCGTGGACTCAAGGATTCAAATCCTCCACAAGGACTTTTACAAGCAAGGTGAATTCGTGCATTTACTTTGTTTATCTTTTCTGCAATTTCAATTACATATATTTGAGGTTAATTCCGAAACCAGGGTTTGACTAAGGCAAACCCCTCACCCCAACAAATAATCATCTTTTTCTTGCAGGTATAGGTTCAGGAGTGTAGATTTGGACATAGATCTGGATACCCTTTTCGGCTTTCTATCGGGCTCCATGAACAGATTCTCTGTCGGACTTGTGTAGGTCAAGGTAAACATTATTGGGTCAAGGTTGAAATTTTTGGGTCAAGGTCAACCTTTATCATAAGACGACATCAGAACGGAAAAAGATTTATGGGTTTTGTTCATCTCTGCGTTCCAGTTTCGGATCATACTTCAATTTTTACAGAAACAGTCTACAGACCTCGAAAAACAACATTCTTTGATCTGCAGTTCTTTAAGGTTAGTACATTTCTCCTATTTCTTCAATAACTATCATATATCATATCTATACATTCAATTAACAGAATTTAAGATCTTCCTCTTTGTTCTCTTTTCCAAATGGTTGTTTCATTTGTGCATTAATCCCTCCTTTGGGTTGATCAACTTGGATCTTTCATTTGTGCATTTGGGGATAAAGGTGGAACTTCTTATCTTCTCCCTAATCACAATTGCAATATACAATCAATGAAATTTAATTAAGTGTAAAGTAGGGTTAAGGAATTCAACACACTCTAAGCAAATCAAACAACAATTAACAAATAATCTCCTTATCCCCTTTTTCCCCCTTTACAATATATATATGTATGTATATATATACATACATATATATATATATATGTATAGATATATACATATATATAAATATATACATATATATATATACATATACATGTATATGTATATTCTTTCTTTGTAGCTCCCCTCGCAAATCTTGCACTTGCTTCTGTAAAGCTCAAAAATCTTCAAGATTGAATTCCTCCTTAGGCTCTTCCTGTGTGATCTAGCGAGTCTTCTTTGGATGCATCTTTGCTCCATAAATATCCAAAAATTTGAAATCTAACCCCTTCTCCAGTGATTGAAACTCTTCTCTAATACCACCTGGCATAGTCAAGGATGGAGGATCCAACGAAGGATTGTCCAAACTTGCATCCAATAACCATAACAATGGAAAACACCAAATAAATAGAAATATAATCAACATTCAACTTTCTATTATCATAGATAATCAATTACATTCAACATACTAGGATGTAAGGCCTTCCCGATTACAGCCAAATATAAAGATACTACTCAAGATCAACTACAGATCTTCTTTAAGACATACAACTCTCGATCCAAATTATGAGATCCAACACTTCGATCTACTTCCTCAATATGATGCCTAAGCTAAGAACAAAATACAACTTTAATAAAAAAAGGCAACCAATAGGTCGACCTACAATTAAAAACATTAGAGAAACCCCCCAGCCCAGATTTAGGTCCACACAATCCCCAATGAGATACCCCACATTAATCACACCACAGAAATTAAATGTAGAAGTCAGCCAGATCAAGATAAACAACTCAGGAAGAGATCACCGAGAAACAAAAACAACAACTCAGGAACAAAGATCACCGAGAAAAAGGAAAATGAATCAGGCCAAGCATACCTGAGTAACAAAAACCCAACTCTGAACAAGCATACCCAAGCAATAGAAAAAAAACTCAGAACAAGCATTACTCAAGCAACAGACACCAACTCAGAACAAGCAGACCCGAGCAACAGGAAACAAAGTACTTTACTGAGAAGCCTCCAAACAAGCTAAAGAACAAAAGCAAACATATTTTGTTTGATACAAGATTTCCAAGGATCCTAGGATGCTCCTACATCACAAATAAGTTCAAATTCATCAAAATGTCAATTCAATAGTCATATTCGGTCAATCACCAAGACTAGTAAAAAAGAATGATACTCAAAATTTAAATACACATTTGTCTCCAAAAATTCATTTAATATCCAAAATTTCATAAGGAAGTACAACATAAGGTAGTCGACCATATTGTTGATCATACCAATCTATCCATATTCAAAGAGAAATAAAAAATAATATCTGATACATCAGGATGTTGACCATCTTGTCATACATCTTACATCATAAATAGGAAATATACACTAAGTACAAGACCATAAGGTCATCTGAAACAAGTATGATGTATGCCATTGAACAACTCTCCATCTGCATGCTCTGGTCTCCTAAGACATCAAACACCTGTCAATCTACAAATATTGAGATGAGAGTGTGGTTTAGGTGCTTTTTTCACCCATCCACAGAGTGGTTAGCTCCCCCGAGGCTCATCCTGAAATGAAGAGCGCACCGACCCTACCTAAGAAGTCTAGCTACTCGATACTGATGGATCAAAAGGAATCTGGTGCAAGCTGTGAACTATCTAATTTCCTCATAAGTCTAAGTAGAACTAACACAAATATAGTAGGAAGATGGAATAAAACCAACACATTTAAGAAAACATGTGCAACCATAGCTTTGGCCAAAGAAATTTAGAACCAGACTTCTACTAGAAATTCAAAGAAAAATTTTTACCCTTTCCTAACTAATCCATATTCAGATCCCTTTCTGAAAAGAAAAAAATTCACAGGGAAATAAGTAAAATAAAAAAAAACATTCATTGTAACCATACATGACATATTACTTATTTATTTGATAACTTTTATGATAAACTTTCAGAATTTGTGAATTGCTCTACATCTTGACATTGTGATTCAAACTTAACTAATCCAATTATTGTCTAAAATTTTAAGTTCAAATTCATGACCTACTTGTTTCGTTCTTTCCATAGAACTATTGAAAATAAATATCTTTGTTCCAACCTTTATATACATATACACAAAAACAACAAGGGGGCCATAAGCCGTGCTATCTCTACTAAAACACAATAAAAAAATTAACTGCACACACAAGATATTGGAATTTCATTTGCCCAGTGTTTTTCCTAACAACATAAGGAAAGGTAAATTCACATCAAACAAAGACATTTTGTTTCAATATTTTAGAATATCGCTCCAATAGAAATGAAACACACACACCCACACACACACACACACACACACACACACACACACACACACACACACACACACATCAGCAGAACTTCTGACAAAAATTGACGATAACATATTATAAAGAAGAGTGATCATTTAAATCTCAATGACAAAAATGATTCATGTACACTACCACTAGGCTTACTATAATTAATATATTCCTTAACACTAGAGTTAAAGAAAAATCTAAGAAAGAAACTAAATGAAATGGTTTACTGCGATGGAGATCCTCTGGTAGTAAAAAGGAAGAAAAAAAGAGCACTTCTCATAAAAAAAAAAGAACATCTCTGAACAAGAGATCTCTTTCACTTTATATTAAAATCTAAACAAAACGCCACTACCCAAATAACTATATCAAAGCTTAATACTAGGAAAAAAATACTTATACTTGCAAAACCTGCTGTAATGAGAGGCCATTTCTTAGAATGGGTGGAAAACTGGTGTGGATTGGGTCTTGCCTATAAAATTGGCTAGATTACAAAATTTCTAATTAATGTGGTAAGAAATAACCAACACTAATAAATGAAGACTTAAGAAAAAAAAATACAAGCTCTTGCACCTTATATGTAAAAAAACTAATACCATTTCAAAATAAGGAAAAACTATAATCCTCACACCCAAAATTCTATATACACCTGTGGTTTCCAAAATAACTGCATCTTTGTTTAACTAAAACAATGTGTGTGTGTGTGTGTGTGTGTGAGAGAGAGAGAGAGAGAGAGAGAGAGAGAGAGAGAGAGAGAGAGAGAGAGAGAGAGAGAGAGAGAGAGAGGTGGGAACCTCTAATCTATTTCATTCTAATAAAACAACAGAATGACATACTATAAGGGAAGAAAATTAAATTAAATCAGACAAAGGAAGGGGAAGCATTTCAAGCACTATAATCAAATACTCTTAGCAAAGAATTTTGAGAAAATCAAAGAACCTGAAGATTGGATGGTGAAAGTTGTTCAAGAACTCTTCTTCTAACTTCCTGTGAAGGCCTCTATTCCTCTAGTTTCCTGTATTCCAATATTTTTTCTTCCTCTTCGTCACAATCACATGCTCACACTAATTATGAGGTAGGTGCCACTGCTAGCTAAATTCCCCAAAGAGAAATCTTTTTTATCTCTTTTCTTTTCAAAATATCCTTTCTCTGTCATCTCCTTCACTTCTCCCTCCATCCGTTTAGATTTATGGTCTCCCCTCTTATTGACCATTCTCCCACATTACCTTTCCAACTGATCCGTCTTCTTTTCCATTCTAACTGCATGCAATGTCCAGTTTACTAAGTGATATAAAATTCCTCATTAAAACCCACTCCCTCTCTCGACCACTTGAACTCTTCAAAGATAGATATTTATCTATATTAATTAAAACTAGAATTTCCAAAAAAACATCTTAGTTACATTCATAAATATATATAAATAAAAATATTCTTTTTAATTACTTCTAATTCAACCTCTAAACAAAGAAATAAAACAAAATTTATATAATTGCTATAATATAGGGAATGTGATTTCACACACTTTTTTTTACATTGAGATAAGGTAAGAAATAAAACGCTTTATTCTACATATATAATAGCATAAAGTACGACAATATTTATGTGGTGTGTGTAAAAGTCAAATCTTTTTTTATCACACCCCTATTGAGGAGATAACCTCCTCTACCTGAAACACACCCCCGCCTTCATTCTGCACAATCAACTCAACCACTAGATTGATCATCAGTAGGTTAGTTCATAAAACATAATCAAAAGTAAATTGTATCATATTCATTGCAATAATATTCATTTCATCATCAATAAAGTTTCCTCATTAAATCATAGAAACATCATGGCATAAGATCATATAAGACACATAAAAACAACATAATCAATTCAACTGCATGCATTTCCTTGTAAGATTCATCATTTTCATAGCAAATTTTCTACAATAATAACACTATTCACATAATCGACTTCACAATTCATAATCTAAAGACTATAAATCATTATATAAAATCATAACAATGTCGGCATAAGAAAAATAATGACTAGCATGTCTAAAAACATATCAAAACATATCAACTTAGGTCAAGGAGTGTCCGACTAAGTCCAAAAGATTCCATGTCGCTAACAAGTCCTATAAAATAGGAGTCTGTCAATTTGAGTTATGACATGACCTAACTTGCGGTACACCTCTGAAGCATTCACACATACAATATTGATCCTTGTTCTTGATTATGAAATCTTTATGTGTAGTGTTTAACGTTTCTCAATGTTTGAATGTTGGTCAATGCATTCCTTATGTACCCAAGAGTTTTGATTATTTAGTTTGTGTTCTCTAAATTAACTGTGAGGGTATTCTCTAGTGAAGATAACAAAAATTTAGTTAACACTACTATTGGATAAAACACACAATGCATATAATATATTAAGATAATAAATCAATTCATGTGACACATATAGAAAAAATAGTATAACGAGATGGAGATGGCCACAAGAGAAAAGTAGACAATGGAGGATTGAAACATAGACAGGATACTTCATCTAGTTCTGACCACTTTAGACTACATAGAGCACTGAGACAACTACTGGGACATAAACAAGAAGCAGGAACAACAAGAGCAATGCAATTGTGAACAAGCTAAACTTCGAGCATGCAACCAACAAGAAGGACATGAAATAGGGACTTGACAACCACTAACATATTGGCACAAAAATACCAAACTTCATTACACATCTTTTTTCACACAAACCAACAAGATCTCATGCAGATTTCTAAGCTTCTTCGAATTTCATGCCTCCCAACCATGAACAATGTCGCTAATAGTTTAGGGTTCCCAACAGTTGTGATCTTTTGTTCCCACTTGATAAATTACCAGTGTTTATTTTCTTATGGAAGCTAATAAAACATTAGTTTTCACCACTATTGAATAAAGGTTTAGTTATATTGGAAGTATGTTTACAATAAGTGGAACATAATAGATTTGACCATGTCCAACAATATTTCTTCTCACTATGAATGATATTTTTAGTTAGTCATATTTGGATGTTTTCAAATAATACTTACATCCGGTTTCATCATAACAATACACATTTATGATGGTCTTCAACTCTACCATTGAAAGGCTCAGCCAAAAAATCATGTTTTCCACAATAAGTCATGAACATGACATATTATCTCCCATTAGGCTTACACCCTATGCCCTTTATCCTTCCTTGTTGACTCGTGTTTCAATTTCATCGACCAAAAACTATTCTACAACCCAAACACTCCTCATGTCATAGACCAGTGTCTTACGAGGGCTTTTAGAGTCAACAAAAGCATATCAAAAGACCTATGAAAATGAGATGCGAGTCATACTTATTCAATAACATAGTGTTCTCCATAAGATAATGTTGTAGATATAAATTATATTTCTAAAACTATCACTTTGTGATGTTCTCTATAACACAATGTTGCTACCATATATTTGAATTATAGTAGAGTGATTGTAATAAATATGTGTATTGTTTGGCCTTCAAAGTAATCTTCAAGGTTAATAATTGTTGGCCTCTCTCTCTCTCTCTCTCTCTCTCTCTCTGATCAAGTTCTTCAAACTCAATTCAAATGCAATCTTGGAGCAATAATATATACATGAAATAAAATATTTAAGCATATCTGACATTTTGAAATGTGTTTTTCCTTTATTATACTTTAAGTTATATTTCATGTATATATTTTTAGGATGTTTGAGAGTGGTTTCAAATCTATAGGTGTTATTATTTATATTCTATATTTTTGAAGATTATATCAAATTTTAGACTTAGTAAAATTTGAGTGATCAGTATGCTCATATTAGTACTCTCTCTCTCTCTCTCTCTCTCTCTCTCTCTCTCTCTCTCTCTCTCTCTCTCTCTCTCTCTCTCATTCCTTAAACCTTAAACATTATATCCTAAGCTATAATTCCTATAGTTCCAAAAACCCTAAATCCTCTCTCTCTCTCTGGGAGAGAGCAAGGAGAAAGGATTATCCTTTCCCCTTGCTCTCTCCCTTTCCCTTGTCTCTCTAAAATTGAAACATTGAACCCTAAACCCTAAATAATTTATCCCTTTCCACCTCTATCTTTCCACCTCTCTCCCTCTTTCATTTCTCTCCCTCTCCTCCCACTCTCTCCCTCTCTCTCCTCCCTCTTTCTTATTTTAATCCATATAGGTCTATATGTTTCCTAGATGTGACTAAGTGAATGGGTTGAATATTACTATGAAATTAATCACATACATGGTGATGATGGTAAGATAGAGGTTGTAGGCTATAAGTAGCATCCATATGCATTACAACAACAATCATTAGTAATGTTGATCAAGTGCATTACTTAAAGTAATTCCATATTGCCTTAAGTTATTATGTAGTAAATCCAAATTGGTAGGTAAAATAAAGATGTAAAATGGTATATTGTTAACCTTGTTATCTCTGCTACAAGAGAAAAAAATATTGGTACATGAGCCTAACTCATAAATCAAACTGCATACTAATTAAATAGAACCTTAAATCCTTTTTCCCTTTCACACTTTATCTTTCTCCTTTTTCACTCAATCCCTATTTCCATTCTCTCCCTCTCCCTCACCTCTCTCTCCCTCTCTCCCATCATCCCCACCTCTCTCACACATAACAATACCATAGGCTCTTTCTATGTTTCATGCAAGCTTCCATTCTCCTCTATTTTCCCTTATCTCTCTCTCCCCCTCTTTTCCCCATATCCTTTCCACTGTCTATGACCCCCCTTACTATGAATTTCTCTCTCATATCCTTTCCAATTTATTCTATCTTTTTGTACTAATTGTACCATTTCTCTTTCCATTGAAAATATAGAGGGAGAATAATAAAGAGTGGGGGAGAGAGATTACCATTTGGGTTAGGGTTTACATCATGGTTATTATTAGGTTAATAGTAAGGGTTTTGATTAGGGAAAGGAGAGGGTTTAGGTTTATGCCATGTTTAAGTTTTGGGTTATGATCTTTCTTAGGATTGGGATTATAGTTAGGGTTAGGGTTAGGATTAGGGTTTATGGTTATGACCATTACTCAAATTATGGTCATTGTTAGGGTTGGGTAAGCGTATAATGTTTTGATTAGGATTTTGGTTTAGGGTGAGGATTATGGTTTAGGATTGGGATTATAGTTAGTGGAATAGTTAAGATCATGGTTAGTATTATGGTTATGGTTAAAATTTCAATTACCATTAAGATTTAGGGTTAGGATTATGGTTAAGGCTAGGAGTAGGGTTATGATAAGAGTAAGAGTTGTGTTTATGAAAAGGGTTGAGGTTTATTCCATGGTTATGTTTAGGTTTGTATTTATTTTTTTGGTTTAGGGTTAGGGTTAGGGTTTACTATAATGTTTTGATGCTAATTTGGCACCAAAGACTTCCCATGTACGACACAATACCCTCCAAACATGAACACAATGTATGTGCCACTCATACGATAGTTATATTTCACCTTATGGTGAGTATGTTTATCTTGTATAACAAGGACCATTAGTACACTTCTCCCACACGGGAAAGTACTGGTACAAAACTAGTCTTCAACCGTACAATGGTACCCACATGCAAAGTACCCCTTTGGAACTAGAATTTACTTGTATAGTGGTTATGTTACTACTTCTGTATGGAGTCACACACACATGAAGACAATCTCACCTTAATGGTATCACAGATGAATAATTGAGCATTATGTGTTATGGATTATATATGGTAGATGTAGAGATAAGACTTCACACATGCGAGAGGGAAAAAATGGTTCAATGATGGATATAATCACTAGGAACATGATAATTGCATTCTCAGGTTATGGAGATATCTCTTAGAATTACATCAAATATGTCTTCAATTGAAAATACTATAAATTCAAACCAACAAGAAGAATAGGGTGAGGAGTAACTCCCACTGAAACTACAAATGCCAGAATAGGGAGGATATTGCACCTCTAAAATGGAGAATGATGCAGAATTCCAACTGGAATCACACATACAAAGGAAACATAAAACTCACAATGATGACCTACAATTCTAAACATGGCCTTATAAAGGACTCCAAGAAGGTTCCTAAAGGGTTACAATCAGGTTTAAAATAGTAATTTATTACTTTTATTTTATAATTAAATTAATTAATTAAATGATCTAAAAGATATTATTAAATGTGGGACCACACAATCAATTAACTTAATTGATTCATCAAGGACATTACAGTCCTCCTGATCCAAGAATTACTTTCCCTCAAGCAATTGTAGACTTGGTCTCTAAGGTTTTTTTCTCTCCCATGTAGCATCTTCAATCAACATATCCTTCTAGAAAACTAGGTACTCCCTAATGGTGTGTGACCGCATCTTCCTCTCTCTGACATCAATGATCTTTGCTGGCTACAAAGAAAATTTTCTCTCTTCATTAATAAGTCAAAGTTCCTTAGAAACTATAAAAAGTTGAGCAACCGCCTTCTTGAGGCATGAAACATGAAATATGTTGTGAATAAGGATTCCTTCTAGAAGCTCCAATTCATAAGCAACTTTTACTCTATGTACCACTCTGTATAGTCCATAGAATCGAGGCTTCAAATTCTTGACACCCCTTTTCTTCAAGGAAGAGTGTCTGTATAGTTGTATTCGAAGGTATACCAGATCTCCTACTTCAAAATTTTTTTCAATCCTGTGCCTATCGGTATACATATTCTTCTGATTTTGATCCATATGTAGATTATCCTTGAGATCTTGAAGAATATCCCCACTCTCCTGCAACCAATCCTTGGCCTGTAATGCATTATTGTCACCTAATGCTAGATCCACAAAGGATGAAGCCTCATATCCATAAAGTGCCTTAAAGGGTGACATACCTATTGACATGTAGTAGGTAGTGTTGTAACAATGCTCTCCTAAATGAAGCCAACAACCAATTCTTTTTGTTCTTCTGCTATGTAGTTTCTCGGGGATCTTTCCAACTAATTTTTCATGAACTCTATCTATCCATCCATCTATAGGTGGTAGCTCATACTTGGTGAAAACTTTGTACCATCCAACTGAAAAAGTTACATCCATAAAATGTTGAGGAAATGAATATCCCTATCATTGACTGTGTTCCAAGGGAGAGCATGCAAGTGAAACACCTATTGAAAGAAAATTTTTTCCACCTGAGCTACTTGGAATCTAGTGGGAATAGAAAAGAAGTGAGAATATATATTCAAAAGCTCCACCAAAACATAAATGCAATCCTTTCCATACACCTTGGGAAGGATGCTCTCCCATTTCTAATCAAGTATTGGCAACAGTCGAAGTAGCCCTATAGGAAAGGTATGCTCAGATTTATTCTATTGGAAAGTTTCATCCCTCACATACTTTAGTACATCATCTTTGAGGCCCTTCCAAGCAAACCTTTCACAAATTTTCCTATAGGTCTTGAGGTACCCTGGGTGTCCTAACAAGGGTGAATCATGGAATTATCTCAAAATCTTCTCCTTCATCTTTGATTTGGGGGCCAAATAGATTATATCCTTATAGTATATGATTTCATCATCCATCTTGTACTTGTCATCTTGTATTTGACCATCCATCAACCAGCACGCAAAGTTGTTCTTGGAGTACTCGACCAACATATGGGCCTTCCAATCTGCCAAACATCGGTGAAAGTAAACATATGGAAGGTCTTCTTGATAGTGCATCTACCACCACATTCTTCTTCCCCTCCATGTACTCAATGTCAAAATTATATGCTTGGATTTTTCTCACCCATTTATATTGTTTCTCCTTCAATTCCTTCTACTCTAGGAAATATCTCAGACTATTAGGGTCTATCCTCACAAAACATTTTACCCAAAAAGGTATTGCTGAAACTTGGCCAATGTGTGCATGATGGTGAGCATCTCCTTATCATAGATCAAGTACAATTTTTCAACTCATGATATTTTTGGACTCTCAAATACAATGGGGCGACGATCCTGCATTAACATTTCTCCAATGCCTTCTCTACATCACACTCTAGGGTGAAGGCTCGAGTGAAGTCTAGTAGTGTCAATACTGAGCATGAACTCATGACCTCCTTCAACCTATCAAAGGAATTTTGTATCTTCTTGTCCAAATGTAAATCCCCTCTCTTCTCTGGATCTATCATTGGTAATCCTAACAGTGAAAACCCCTTCAAAATATTCTGTAGTAACTGCAAAGTCCAAAAAAAAACAACACAATCCTATGAGTCTCCTAGGTGGATGCCAATCAAGAATTCCCTGAATCTTATCATGGTGCACTTGGACCCCTTAGGTAGTGATGATGTGACCCAAGTACAATATCTAAGTCATACCATGCTAATATTTGGACCTTTTAGCAAACAATGAGTGTCACTCCATGATTCCTAATACTTCATCCAGATGTTTGAGATGCTCCTCCCACATCTTATTGTAAATAGGTATGTTGTCAAAGAATACCAACAAAAAATTACATAGCTTCTTGTTGAAGATGTGGTTCATGAAATAATGGAAGGTGTTTGGAGGATTGGTCAACCCAAATGACATGACCAAGAACTCATAGTGTTTGTAGTGGCAATGGAATATTGTCTTCTACACATCATGTTCCCTCATGCCGATCTCATGGTATCCAGAATGAAGATCAATCTTGGAGAAGTAAACTCCTCCATGTAGTTCATCCAATAGATAATTGATCTTGGGAATGGGGTATCTATTCTTGATGGTCTTCTTGATCAATGCTTGGTAGTCAACATAGATCCTGAGGGTCCCATCCTTCTGTTGGAAATACTGAGGGGGGGGTTGAATTAGTGTTTAACTAAATATTCTATTTTAGCAATTTGAACATAAATCAAATAGACAATATATGAAGTATAACATAATAACACATAACACCAGATATGTTTACAGGGAAACCTTGATCAGAGGAAAACACCGATGGGAATTAGTACCCACAAATGATTGTACTAGTATAATGAACTTGTTAAGGTTCCTTTGCCCTGTTAGAAGCAATCTTTACAATGCAAGTAAATTGACCCTGTTAGGAGTATTTTCAAAACCCTATTAGAGGTGGTTGGCTCACTGCCAGAGCTCACTACTCAATAAGATAAAGGCTGCAACCTTCTTGATAATAGATATATACTATATCCAAAAGTGAACTGTTGTATATGACACAATTGTCTGATCATTTTCATTTATGCATTGATGCTCTTAATCTCTTAAAGAGATCTATCTCATGCTGACATCTCTATACTTTTCTTCTATATCTCTTCTGTACATATTTCTTTGACACTTTCTAATACAACTTTACTTGTCATATATATATGTTCATGCCTGAATAGACATGACCAAAAAACAAGAACTTAGTCAGCCCAAAAACAACATTCACAACGTTCCCAAAAAAATTTGGCTTAAGCATGTTTAGAATAATGTTTAATACATAATAAAAAACTTATTACAATAGGCGCTTGGCCTTTACACAAAAAAATATTATATGCTAAATCAAAAACTGTAGTCGGCTTCATACTCTATTTTCTGAGATGTTAGTGCACTTAATCTTTCTGTAACTTCTCTATACTATTGTTCTGTACCATGTGTGTATAGACTTAACATATTCACATATCATGGATCTTATGTATGAATGCACATAACCTGATTTGATCGTACGCACATGCGCTGGTTCTCTAATCGACTGTATATCTCTATTTTGTCCTGTCTTCCATACTTAGCCATTTTGTTCTTCAAAGTTTTCTGTCAAAAATTTTGTATGACTTTGTTTCTATAATGAAAACACAAAACAAGTCATATTCTCCTTGAGAGTCAACTTTCCAACAATCTCCCCCTTTGTCATTAATGGAAATAAAGGAATGTGGCCAAGTTACTCAAACTTTGACTAACACCCAAAAAACTTTATATCATCCTTTTTTTTATTCAAACTTCTATATATAACATATATGATGACATGTAACTGATTGAATATTTGGTAAATGTTAAGTTGAATATGATGCAAGACATTAAAATAGTTAATGGTTTGTATTGTCATTGATGTCAACTTGATATCATCTATATGGTCATGTACATAATGCCAAAGACTTCAGAAAATCAATGGAACAAAGATTATGCTTTAAAAAATGAATCAAAGTCAATTATTCACTAAGTGATAGACAACACCGATGGAGTGCACACCATCGGTAAAGGCAAAGAAAAGTCACAGTGATACCCGACGAGAAGAAGACAGAGTTGCTCGACAAAGAAAAATCATAGGATGCCCGAAAATAGAGTTGCCTGATGAGCAAAATCCAATGATGCCCGACGGACAGAGATCCCGAAGCTAAATGGAGTTACATCGACAGAACTAGCAGTTGTCACCGACAACTAACTATAGAATTGACCGATAGAATAGAGAGTTTAGAAAATGACAAAATATCTAGCTGGCAAAGCTTAAGGATAGACTTAACTGGGTGTTTTATTTGTTTTATTCGCCCAGAGTTTAGTAATTTATTTAAAGATGATTTATATAGTTGGAAAGAAGATAACTATGAGATAAATTAGGAGTTAAAGCCATAAATCAGATTGGCTAGATTGTTTTTCACGCTAAGAATCAAGAATCAAGAATAAAGGAATATCATGTCTATATAAGAGACAAGCATAATTCTTTTCCAAGATAACAAAAAAAACAATCACATACTCGGAAGGGGAGTGAATAGAAAGAGGATTCTAAAGAGAAACTGATGAAGGATAACTTCATACAGTCCTGATCAATCAAGCTGAAGGAGAGCTAAAGAATTCTGCAGACACCGACGAACAGTGAAGCACAACATCACAGAGCAGAAATTGTGGAGCACAAGGAATTGAATTGGTACATTGATCAGAGAGGTACTGTACTTAAATAGATCTGAAAATCTGCAATTCAAGTTGCATTAGAAACAAGTCATAGTGTTTCAATTTAACCATTGAAGAATCAAGTCTCTTAACAGAGCAGGACTTAACCATCTTCTATAATTGAGGTATATCCTAACAGATTGCCAAAAAGTTTATCATGAAGATAGCATTGAGTGCCCGATACCGACACACAGTCTAAGAAGGAGGCTGATGCAGTTAGGTAGCACCAGATATGCCAGATACCTATTGTGCCCATAGAGGTTGATCAATATTGGTAGCATATACATGCCAGATATCAAGTGATAGACTCATATTAAAATCCTCTAACAAGGTCACACCTAAAAGTGTGTTTGTAACCTTTAACAGGGTTGGCTCCTAATAGGGCTCACTTCAAAAGAGTGAAAATTTAAGGTACCGGTCCCAGTGGTTTTTTCCCTTAACAGGGTTTCCACATTAAAATCTATGTGTTATGTGTATATAATTTATTACTTTATTGTTTTACATTTCACATATGCATTTTTGGATTGATTGGTATACTCTGCATATTTATTGAGTATCGGTAAATAAGTTTTGCTGCTTATTGGTTATCAAGGAGAATAAGGATAGATAAGGTAAAATAATAGATAGTCAATTACAATAAGTATTTCATGGCATGCATCTTGTAGGGACTTAATAATTTGAGGTGTATTGATTGGTGGTTAAAGATTAAAGGATAAATTTTTTAGGCCACTGATTCACCCCCCCCTCTCAGTTATTACTAACAATTGGTATCAAAGCTTGTGTGCTTTGAAGGAAGGTTTCAAGACCTAAGTAAAGATCACAAGATGAACAGACGAGATGTGCCCAAGTTGAACAAAGATAACTTTGCTTCATGGC
>MU214583.1:194115-222856 GCA_018584345.1 Thuja plicata | reverse complement strand
AATGACTTCATTCCTATCTAATAAGTATTGGATTCATAAGGACCAGTGAAAAAAATAATCTTTATTTGAAAGAAGATACTGATGCTAACACTTTGATTGCTGAAATATTTGTTGATGACATCATATTCGGAGGCAATGATATACTATGCAAGTCATTTGCTGATGAGATGAGAAAAGAGTTTGAGATGTCTATGTTTGGAGAGATCAAGTTCTTTCTTGGTCTAGAGATCATTCAACAAAGTGAAGATATTTTCATTACACAGTCCAAATACATCAAAGAGGTCCTAAAAATATTCAAGATGGAAGATTCCAAACCTATTGGAACACCGATGGCTACTGGATGCAAATTAACAAAGGAAGACAAGTCCACAGAGGTAAATCAAACTTTGTAGAGATCAATGATAGGAAAACTCATGTATGTTGTACACACTAGACCAGATATTGCACATGCATTAGGAATTTTTTCTAGATTTTTTGCTAACCCTAGGGAATCACATATGACTACTGTGAAAAGAAATCTGAGATATCTAAAGAATACTGAGGAATTTGGCTTATGGTATAGAAGAGAAGGCAAATTTGAACTAGAAGTGTTTACCGACATTGATTGGGCTGGAAATCTTGATGACGAGAAGAGCACAACTGGAGGAGCATTCTTTATGGGTGACAGACTTGTCACATGGATTAGCAAGAAGCAAGGATGCATCTATCAGTCTACTACGGAAGCAGAATATGTTGCTGCTACTACAAACTGCTCAAATATTGCATGGATCAAACAATTGCTGGAAGGTATGCATATGAAGATCTTAGAACCAGTGATTATCTATTGTGATAACACCAGTGCAATAAACATTTCCAATAATCTAGTCATGCATTCCAAGAAAAAACACATTGCAATCAAGTATCATTATTTAAGAGAACAAGTTCAAGAAAAAGAGGTGATACTTGAGTATGTGCAATCAAAAGAAAAATTGGTTGATATCTTCACCAAGCCATTGCCCAAGGATACATTTGAGTACTTGAGAAAAGGACTAGGGGTAAAACCCTTGTCTACCAGTCAGTAAAAGAATGAAGGCTGCATCAGCCTATATATTATCAGAATATCATTCATGTTGATGCAAGCAAAAAGATGAACTTCAAAGATACATCTATATACAGAGAGGTATACATTAGAACCGAGCACCAGAGCATATTGTTATATTGCTGATGGATAAGGGAAATTCAAGGAATATATTATGGATAAAAGAAAACAATTGTTTGACATCAATGTCAGATATTTGTAAGATATTTGTTTGGCATTGTTGTCAAAGGGAGATAATGTATCCATATTATCACAATAAATTATTCATTATCGGATTACTTCAAACAAGGAGAGATCATATCCAAAGGGAGAGAATTTGTATGAAGAAATCATATACAAAGGGAAAGTTGCTGACAAGAAATAGAGACATCAAAGAAGAAGAACAGTCAAAAGAGAGAAATTGACACAAGAAGAGAACACAGAACATTAGTACAAGAAACATAGAGAGCTACAAGAATCAAATCTAAGCTAACTTAGAGCTTACTGGCGGTTAGACATTTTTATCAGTTATCAAAACACACTATTTGGTAATTTGATGAATCTCAACAATTGTATTTCATATTGTATTAGAAATAGTATAGTGTGATAATATAGTATATTGCCATCAATGCCAAAGGGAGAGATTGATGACATGTAATTGATTGAATGTTTGGTAAATGTTAAGTTGAAGATGATGCAAGACATTAAAACAATTAATGGTTTGTATTGTCACTGATGTCAAATTGATATCATCTGTACGGTCATGTACATAATGCCAAAGACTTTAGAGAATCAATGGAACAAAGATTATGCTTTCAGCAATGCATAAAAGTCAATTATTCACTAAGTGATAGACAACATTGACTTAGTGCACACCATTGGTAAAGGCAAAGAAAAATTCATAGTGATACCTGACAAGCAGAAGACAAAGTTTCTCGACAAAGCAAAATCACAGGATGCCCGATGAGTTGAAAATAGAGTTTCTCGATGAGAAAAATCCAATGATGCCCGATGGACGAAGATCCAAAAGCTAACTAGAGTTACACTGATAGAACTGGAAGTTGTCACCGATGACTAACTATAGAATTGACCGACAGAACAGAGAGTTCAGAAAATGACAAAATATCTAGTTGGCAGAGCTTAAGGATAGACTTAACTGGGTGTTTTATTTGTTTTATTCACCCAGAGTTAAGTAATTGATTTAAATATTATTTATACAGTTGGCAAGAAGATAAAAACAAGTTAAATTAGGAGTTAAAGCCATAAATCAGATTGGCTAGATTTTTTTTCACGCCAAGAATCAAGAATCAAGAATAAAGGAATATCATGTCTATATAAGAGACAAGCATAATTCATTTCCAGGATAACAAAAAAAAAATCACATACACGGAAGGGGAGTGAATAGAAAGAGGATGTTGAAGAGAAAATGATGAAGGATAGCTTCATACAATCCTGATCATTCAAGCTGAAGGAGAGCTAAAGAATTCTGCAGAGACCAATGAATAGTGAAGCATAGCATCACAAAGCAGAAAGTGTGGAGCACAAGGAATTGAATTGATACATTGATCAGAGAGGTACTTAAATAGATCTGAAAAATATACAATTCAAGTTGCATTAGAAATAGGTCGTAGTGTTTCAGTTTAACCATTGAAGCATCAAGTCTCTTAACAGAGTAGGACTTAACTGTCTTCTATAATTGAGGTATATCCTAACAGATTGCCAAAAAGTTTATCATGAAGATAGCATTGAGTGCCCAATACCGACACACAGTCTAAGAAGGAGGCTGATGCAGTTAGGTAGCACTAGATATGCCAGATACCTATTGTGCCCATAGAGGTTGATCAATATTGGTAGCATATACATGCCAGATATTAGGTGATAGACTCATATTAAAATCCTCTAACAAGGTCACACCTAACAGTGTGTTTGTAACCTTTAACAGGGTTGGCTCCTAACAGGGCTCACTTTAGAAGAGTGAAAATTTGGGGTACCAGTCCCAATGGTTTTTCTCCTTAATAGGGTTTCCACGTAAAAATACATGTGTTATGTGTATATGGTTTATTAATTTATCATTTTACATTTCACATATGCATTTCTAGATTGATTGGTATACTCTGCATATTTACTGAGTATCGGTAAATAAGTTTTTATGCTTATCGGTTATCAAGGAGAATAAGGACAGACAAGGTAAACCGACAGACAGTCAATTATTATAAGTATTTCATGGTATGCATCTTGCAGGGACTTAATAATCTAAGGTGTATTGATTGATGGTTACAGATTAAAGGATAAATTTTTGAGGCCACTGATTCACCCCCCCTCTCTTTTATTACTAACAACATACACATACTCCTTATATACATTACTCCCCCTTTGAAATTAATGACAAAGGTGTCAAAATTGTAAGTCCTTGAATACTTAATTTGAATTTACATCTGGATAAGAAATCTGTAGATTTTTGATGTCTTGCTACCAGAATTCCTTTAGTGCATCAACGGTCTAAAGATGGGTGCACAAGGCATATGTATGCTTCTCCATCTTTGTCAGATCCATGCTAGGTCCTTGATCATATGTAGAAATAGTTGCATCTATCTATTTTATGTTCTCATTTAGAACAGCCAGTGAGGGTACAAGTGCATTTCTTAGTTGAGTCTACCTGGTTCTTATCTTGCTGATCTCCAACTTAGCCTTTTCAATCTTGTCTAACTACCCTTAATAGATATTGTTACATAGATTAATATCTTGTGAGGATGTTTCAATTTATTTCCTAACACTTCCAACCAAGATGTCAGCTTCCTCAATCTTTTTGATGTGCTCTAAGGTGAATTTCACCCAGTCCATGCAGTTTTCTATTATATTTATGCCTTTAGCTGCTAGTTCTTTCAAGATTGCTTGACCAATATTCAATGAGTTCAAATCTAAAGAGAAATTCTTTTTCAATTCGTCTAATCTTCCATTCTTGTGCTCAACTTCTACAATTTTAGTAGTAGAGTCTACTAAACTTGTCAAATGTGATTTGAAGCTTGTCAAGATGCTGTCAACATCATCAACTGACTGAATCTTAGCCATTTTCTTATCTGCTAGCACTAATTCATTCAGAATGTTCACTGTCTCCAAAAAGAGAGGGTTTCTCATGACTTGTTTTTCTTTGGCTTTCTCCATGGCTAGCACACTAATCTTAATCAAATCTTCTTCTTCCCAAGCATCTAGATTTGCTGAATCAGGGGTCAAACTTGACAACAATGATGGTTTGATAGATGGAGTATGTATTACATTCTGACTGGCATCCACATATTCACTCTTCACAGGGATTTCCATAGCTGGTGTTTCATTAGTTTTATTATCTTCCTCATTATTCAAATCTGTTGAATCTTTAGAGGGAACTTCATCTTGCTGTAAGGATGTGTCATCAGTGCATACCTTCTCTGTCTCTTCAGTGCTGACAAATGATTTTATAACTTTGTCCATGTCATTGTTAGAAGCAGTCATAGATATCTTAACATCATCAATCAAAATAGTTTCTTCTGAATCTTTGGCTATATCAGAAGCTATTGAAACAATGGGTGTTGAATCTTGTTGACTTGTCATAGGCGTATTTTGAATAATTGGTTCTTTGTTCTGTTTGGGAGGAGCTGGAGTTGCTTTTGCTGTAGGCATCATTGATGGATACATGTGTCTATCCTAAAATACTTGCTCAAATTCTTTTTGAGTCTCTTCACCAACCAGTTCATATTCTTTGTTCATGATATGGAGAACTCTTGTTTTGGTTCTGAGACGAGGCTTTACTAAATCCAACAGAATGACTTTATCATCATGTGAACAAATAGGAAGAATATTGTCTAATGTTTCTTCTCTTATCCTCATATCCTCTTCGATTTCTTTCCTTTTCAATACATCAAGTATGTTCCATACCATGTTTGGTATGACTATTTTAAGTTCCAATACTGTTCTTTTAAACTTAATCATGTGAGAGATGATCATAGAATGAATTTCTAATTTGTCTATCTCTTGGTATTTGTCATAGACATTCTTGATAGATTCTAGTCTTCCTTCATTAACAATTTTTTTCTTAAGGACTGTTAGACTAGGTCTAAATCCTACCTCAGTAGGGGCTTGAGTGTTCTCTACCTTTCTCCTTGTGATCCTTGACGATGGATGACTTTTGGGAACTTGTTTCTTCCTCCTAGACATGTTACTTGGTACTGAAGGTGGAGATGCTTCCAAGTCAATAGTAGTTGATGGCGTAGATGTCCCTTCATCATATTTCTTCATCTTCTTCTTGGGGATATCATCAAATTTTTCTATATTCACCTCTGCAACACTTTTCTCAAGTTATTTTGCAATCTTAGCTTGCCTAGCTTTGTCTAGGTCTTCTTTTGTAACACCATGAACTCTTAGGATGTTAGATGTGATCCTTGATGCCTTTCTTTTATTGTTTGCACTGTATAAGACATAATCAAATTGATTTTTCTTTTCTCTATAAGTACAACATCTAAGTTCATTGGGATCCTTGGGTGCAGATAAGAGACTTGTGCATAACCTTCCAAAACATGTTCTTCAACTTCATATCCGAGAGGGTGAATCCATTTTGTTCTAGGCTCAACTGCCTCCATGCAAGTATAGTCAGTTTCCACCATGAAGCATATGGTGTCTTTGTATTTCTCAAGTATCTTCTCTGGTATCTTGAACCTTTTCTGCATCTTGATCCTAAATGTTTTGATCTCCATGTCCATAGAATATTTCACGCTACTTTCTGATGTAGCCTTTACTGATATCTGAGACATAGTGGGTTTACTCTTGTTTAGGTAAATATTGGCAACTTTTCCAATAATGTGGAAGTAGAGATAGATGATCAAAGAGCCAAATCTCAATATTTTTCTTTTGTCATGCTTTATAGCTCTAATATTTTCAATCAGTTGTGCGTGCAATATTTCACATAGATTTTACTGTATATTAGCCTTCACCATTTTTATTGCTGCCAGGACAGTTGCTGTAGATACACTATTCATTCTGCTTGCATGCTGGAACTTATAACCTAGAATCATAGTGACTAGTTTGATGTCATCTACCTCAATGGGATCAACAGTCATTCCATGCCTATCACTCCTGGATAAGCATGCTTGTTCAACCTGATTCTTAAAATCCTTACCAGTGGGAAGAACTGGTCCAGTCTTAGGAAGTCTAGTCATATCATGAATTAGGTCTGTAGTAATGCAGACAGGAACTTCACCAATCCAATATAGGTCATCATGTATCCTGCTCTGTAGGATTTTAACCCATTCTGGCTCATATAACTTGTATGTATTAGAATACTCAAAGATAGGGTTATCAGTGAGATGTGCATATTCATATTTGAATGAATTATCTAGTTTCATCATTGAAGCCATAAGAGTAGCAATGTTGTTATCTCCAACTATTTCCTTCTTGCAATATATATCAATATATATATATATATATATATATATATATATATATATATGCACGAATGTCTTCTACATGCACAACTCCTAGTGGAGTCTTAGAAAATGCTCCTTCGACATCATCTAATATGTACTTGAATGGATGCTTCTTGAACACAAATCTTTTCCTTTCAAAAATGTCAAATACAATAGGGGTTGCCATACTTGTTTCTTGATTAAATAGGGTTTCACAACGATTCTAAAATGATGTGACTACTAGGGTTCCATTTCAATCCTTAATCCATTCACAAACCAATCAATTCCTTAACCTATAGTGCTTTGATGCTCAATGCTCATGTGCTCTCTGAATTCTCAATCTCGAATGCAAAGTGGGGTTTGAAGATCTTTTAAAAACTTATATAAAAGATTATTACATTTAATGCTCATTGCCGTAAAGTGGTTTACATAGATAATTTCAATCTTTGCTTTTGTTCAAGTTTAGACTATGCGTATATGCATACATCCTTATTTTGTCACCAAATGTATGAATTCATAGGCGCATACTCAGAGGTGAGTATACCAACCACGCAGGGGTTTAGAGCTAGAATAGCTCCCCCTAAGACCATGAGGGTCAACTAACCAGAAGTAGAAGGTGCATCCACTGAGGATGCATCTACTACCTTGTTCTCTTCATTATACTTCTTTACTTCAACCCAAATTTTATCTACATCTTTTTTAGCTTGCACAAATTTAACTTCTCCTGATTCTTCAAATAGTGAATTTTTAGGATTCTCTTGTCTTTGTGATTTTGACCTGCAAAACCTTGATATATGTCCATATTTTCCACATGAGTGACATATGATAGGAGGTCTAATGCTATTATTCATCATGTTGCACTACTTGGCTATGTGTCCATTGTAATTACATATCTGACATGTAATGTTTTGAAAGTTTCTTTGAGGTTGATTTCTCTGATTGTATTGAGTCATATTTCTTTGATTTGTTCTGTAGTGAATAACCCTGTGACCAAACTTATTACAGGAGTAACAATAACCATTAAAAGGTCTTACCTCTTTAAAATCTTTTTCCAAGTGTCCATGCTTTTTACAAGCATAACAAGTTCTGTTAACTTGCTTGAGTTCATGTTTAGGTGGTTCTATTTTAGCCTTTGCAAGATTCTTAGTTTTATTTGCTTCAGTAGATGTCTCTTGTGCTTTCTTTATTTCTTGCATTGAATTGATTTCAATTTGAGCTACACTGTATCTAGCACTAGTAGTATCACCTTTGAACATCTGTGCATAAAGTTTTGATTGAATTATATCAGAACTTGTGTGTAGTTTATCAATCTTGTCTTTTACTTCTGTTAATTCAGATTGTATCTTTTTCTTGATGTTTTCTAATTCCAAGACTTTCATGTTTTCTTGCATAAGTTCATCATCTAATTGTTTATTCTCTTTGGTATGTTCTTCAATAACTGTTAAGCTATCTGTAAGTTGATCATTAAGATCTTCAATCTTGTCTTTCAAAGACATGTTGTCTTCATTTAGCTTTTTGACCATTTTTCCCAGATCATTTGTGGAGCAATCTTTCAAATCTTTTCTTAATTTCTTGATAAGCATTTGAGAGCCATCAACCTTTAGTTTAAGTTCTTCATTTTCTTTTTCAGATCTATCAAGATCCTCAAGGGCTGCTTCAAGATTCTTTTTTAGATGTTTTTCTTCTGCTGAATCCATGATCTCCTCAAGTGGTTAAACTTTCTTTTAGAGGACCAAAGCTTTGATACCAATTGTTGGAAACACAGAGAGGGGGGGTGAATCAGTGTTTGACTAAATATTCTATTTCAGCAATTTGAACACAAATCAAATAGACAATATATGAAGCATAACATAATAACACATAACACCATATATGTTTACGGGGAAACCTTGATCAGAGGAAAATCCAAGTGGGAATTAGTACCCACAAATGATTGTACGAGTATAATGAACTTGTTAAGGTTCCTTTGCCCTGTTAGAAGCAGTCTTTACAATGAAAGTATAATGACCATGTTAGGAGTCTTTAGAAAACCCTGTTAGAGGTGATTGGCTCACTTCTAGAGCTCACTACTCAATAAGATGAAGGCTACAATCTTCTTGATAATAGATATATACTATATCCAAAAGTGAACTGCTGTATATGACACAATTGTCTGATTAGTTCCATTTATGCGTTGATGCTCTTAATCTCTTAAAGAGCTCTATCTCATGCTGAAATCTCTATACTATTCTTCTATATCTCTTCTCTACATATTTCTTTGACACTTTCTAATACAACTTTACTTGTCATATATACATGTTCATGCCTGAATAGACGCGACCAAAAAATAAGAACTTAGTCGGCCCAAAAACAACATTCACAACGCTTCCAAAAAAATTGGATTAAGCACATTTACAATAATGTTTAATACATAATAAAAAAATTATTACAATAGGTGCTTGGCCTTTACACAAAAAAATATTATACACTAAATCACAAACTGTATTCGACTTCATACTCTATTTTCTGAGTTGTTAGTGCACTTAATCTTTCTGTAACTTCTTCGTACTGTTGTTTCATACCATGTGTGTATAGACTTAACCTATTCACATATCATGGATCTTATGTATGAACATGCATAACTTGATTCGATCGTATGAACATGTGTTGGTGCTCTGATCAACTGTATATCTCTATTCTATTGTGTCTTCCATACTTAGCCATTTTGTTCTTCAAAGTTTGCTGTCAAAACTTTTGTATGACTTTGTTTCCATAATGAAAACACAAAATAAGTCATATTCTCCCTAATTGTCAACTTTCCAACACCTTCTTCTTCACCAAAACTACCGAGGATGCAAAGGGACACAAGTTGGGTCTGATCCATCCTTTATCAATGATTTCCTAGATTGTCTTCTCTATCTCTTCTTTGAACTTATTTGGATGGTGATAATAGACTTGGCTCCATCCTCCAACTTGATGGTGTGCTTGAAACCTCTATGTGGGGGTATACCAGGTGGACTATCTTTGAATACAAAATTGTGCTTTCCCAACACTGTCTGAAGCTCATCATCATAGTATTAGGCTTGTTTCCCACTCAAGGGTTTGGTTGAGACCAAGCATTGAGCCACACAAATGACATCATTATGTGTGAAAATTTCTATGAAAAAAGAAGATTGGGGTAATATTTTTTGAAAATAGGGGGATTCTTTAGTATGCCATGAATGCATGTGCTATGGTTCAGGTTCACTAAGTGAAACCCTCGTGCATGAACAAAACAAATAGTATCCTCTCTGAAATTTTTGTAACCAAATCTAACATTATTTGAAATTATGTGATGTAACTATCCACCAGTTTGGTCTGCTTAAGTTGTGCCAACTCATTGAAGTTGAGCTATGGATCCTTCTCGTCAAATAGGTCTATGAGTCTCTTTGTGAAATTGGCATATGAATTGAATCTATCGTGACCAAGGTTGACCATTCCATGGTGCCACCATTCATGAGCGATACCCTCCAAGTGGATCACTACAAATTTGATCACCTCATCTTTAGGCATGGGGTTGAGCTGGAAGTAGGTATATGCTTTCTGTAACCATGCTTGTATTGATTTTTTGCCAAACCCATCAAAATTAGATAGGTTTAGCTTTTCGATCTTCTACTTAATGTCATTATTGTGATGATCATGTCCTCTAGAATACCTCATTTGCAAGTCCACATAATCCTTGAAGGATAGTTCTACTCCAAATCTGACATCAAACCAATCTTTCATGAACTAATCTTGCATCTACAAGAATGTATGCTCTTGTTCTCCATGTTGATCAGTCCCTTGAGGAAATTTTTGCATTATAGGGTGTGTGTGGGAATGCTAAGTATGGGAACTCTCATTCACAGTATCATCTCTTTTCCCATTATTATTCCCATTTTTCTGTCCTTCCACCAAAATCTGAAGTGTTTTTCTAATTTTTTTTTTCCTTTTGCCAAAGTCTCACTGAGTTATTGTTGTCGTTGCACCAGGCTCTCACTGATTTTTTTTTGTCCTCTTGTTAGCTCCCATAACAATGTCATCATTTCGGTAGTTGAATCCCCCATTCTATCTACCACTTAGGATATTGTTTGCATCCAATGTTACCTAGCAAGGTGGGAAGATCACCAGCTCTGATACCAATGTAATATTCTGATGTCAATTTGGCACTGAAGACTTCCCATGTACGTCATAATACCCTCCAAAAAAGAACATGATGTATGTGCCACTCATACGTTAGTTATGTTTCAGTGTATAGTGTGTATTTTTATCTCATACAACAAGGACCATCAGTATACTTTCCCAGTTCCCCTGCATGGGAAAGTACCAGTACATAACCATACTTTAATTGTATGTTGGTACCTACATGCAAAGTACCCATTCAGAACTAGACTTTAATTGTACAGTATCTATGTTACTACTTCCATACGAAGTCATAAATGCTTAGGCAGACAATCTCGCCTCAATGGTATCACATATGAATAGCTGAGTGTTATGTGTTATGTGTTATATATGGTAGATGCAAAGATAATAATTCACACATGCAAGAGGCAAAAATGCTTCAATGATGGATGGAATCACCAGGAACATGATAATTACACTCTTAGATTATGGAGATATTTCTTAGGATTACATCAAATATGTCTTCAACTTAAAACACTACAAATTCAAACCAACAGAAAGAATAGGGTGAGGAGTGACTCCCACAAAAACTATGAATGCCAGAATAGGGAGGATCTTGGACCTCCGAAATGGTGAATGATGCAAAATTCCAACTAGAATCGTACATACAAAGGAAACATAAAACTCACGATGACCACGTAAAATGCCAAACATTACCTTATAAAGGGCTCCAAGAAGTTTCCCAAAGGGTTACAAGCAGACTGATACTTTTATTTTATAATTAAGCTAATTAATTAAAGGGTCTGAAAGATACTATCAAATGTGGGACCACTCAATCACTCAATTAATTCAGGAACATTACAGTTTAGCGTTTAGGATTAGAATTATAGATGAGATTATGAATATAGTTAGGATTTAGTCAGCATTATGGGTAGGGCTAGGATTACAATCTTTGATATATTATATGTTTTAATTGAATAATACTATGAGATTAAAAAGAGTTAATATTGTGCACGTGAATTGTTTAACAAAATGTCTCGTAGATGTGGTCTCATATATCCAAAATCTACACAAAATGGATTGGTTGAAAGATCTACATAAATTTCAATCTAATGGCACTAGAACGTGTAAGGCCACACCATCTATCCACGCATAATGGAAAATATATTTTTATCAAATATTATTAGTTGAAATTGCCTTTTTAAACATACATGAATGTAAAATGTAGAATATATTATAAACCTCCTAAAATTAAGATGGTTTATATAATTATTCATTTACTCCTAATGTATATGGTTCAAAATTTTGACGCAAGAATAATTGAATATTTACAAACCGTACATAATATTATCCCTAAACATTTGGAATGTTTCAATGCCTCCTACATAAGAGCAAGGGTAGACATGGTAAAAGATCAAATAACACAAGTCTAAGTAATATTAGTATTGAATTACATATAGAAAAGAATAAAGATTGTTAATTTTAATTTAATGATAAATTTATTTATTTATCATGTTTAAGATTTCTAATCATTTTGGTAATTACTAAAAGCTTCAAAATTTAAAATAAATAATTTTATTTAGTGATTTCATTCGTGTAGTCATTGTTTTATCTATGTTGAATTGATATAATAGTAATTAGGATTAAGATTAAATTGGATTTACCATTATAATTAAAATTAAGATAATTGTTCAATTAAATTTAAGATTATTATTAAAATAGTCATAGGGTTAGGGTTTAGTTATGACTACAGTTTATATTTATTATGTGTGTGTTTTCTACTTTAGTGAATTCATTCCTTGTAGATAAAGCAATATATTACTTTGGGTTGAGTTGTGTTTGAGTCCTACATGGGAGGTCTGTTAGAGTAATAAAGTGATTTCACTTATTAATTAAATCATCTTGATTTAATTATTAAGTCATTTATTGTCTCTATTTCACTTAAGCTAAATTTTAGGCATATAATAATTAATTCTTTATTAATTATTATTATACATCCTAGATTTTTTCCCTTTAGGGATTCGATCACCTTCATAAGGTTTGATCTCTTTGTATTTTTGCATTCCCTCTCTAAATGAATATTTTGTCTTTCAGAACTTTTTTGTCTCCAAGCTTTGCTTTTGTAATGGGTTATTTTGCATGCAGATGATCTTGGCTTATGAATTCTTTGAATTCTAGCATGGTATTAGAGCTTTGTTGTTACAACCCGTTCTCAAGTTTTTGAAGTTTTTGGAGCTCTGAGGGTTTTAAGATTTTTTTGCATTTTTTGTGTGGATCTGGAGGGGATGTATTTTTTGGGGCACTTTGGGGAAAAAAATGACATTTAAGTTGCGTCCGAAATGCCCCAAAACCCCCATTTTCATATAAGGCACGTCCTATTTGGACAAAATTGAAATTTGGGCCATATTTTTGCATGCCCTACCCTTAGCATGCTTTACGAGGCAAAAGTCTGTCTCAATTTTCGTGTGCCTCAATTTTCGTGTTATCTCAATTTCTGTGCCGCCTCAATTTCCATGCCACCTCAATTTCTATGTCGCCTCAATTTTTGTGTCGCCTCAATTTATGTGCTACCTCAATTTTTGTGTTGTTTGGTTACATGGAGGAGAGAGAAAATTGCAGCCCTATCTTTTTTTTAATATGTTTTAAAACAAAAAATTATAAAGTTTTTTTTTCTTTAATAAAAAAAACATTTTTTTTAAATAAAAAAATATAAATATTTTTTTTGTGTGTTTTTTAAAAAAAAAACATGTTTGTTGCATTTTTTTTTAAAAAACGTGATGTTTTTTAATTTTTTTTTCTTAAAAAAATAGTTTCTATTTTTTTAATTGTTTTTTCTTTAAAAAAATAATTGTTGTTTTTTATTATTTTTTTTTCATTAAAAAGTAATATTTTTCTACCAAATTTGGTGGGAAAATTTGGAGGCAGTCCAGATTTGGAGGGTTTTGCCAGTTTAGCCAAGCTCTTCCATTTTTGGCCGAGGTTTCTTTTGGTTCATTTGGTTTTTGACCTACTGGTGGTTGTTTGCTCATAACTTGAGCAAACGGAGGCATTTTTTGCCAAACAAGATATCGACGAAAAGCTGGTTCCGAGGTCATTCTAATTTTTCTAGTTTGGTTATCTGATTTTTTTGTCTTGCAGGGTTTTTTTCCAGTCAAATTTAGGGTTCCATTTTGTGCTTCGATCACTATATCTTGCTCCTCCGGACTCCATTTTTTGACTTCCGCATGTTGTCAGAACGCTGCTTCTGTTCTCCTTTCTTTTTATATGGGTCTCACACCTAGTTTATGATCCATGTATCTTTTATTCAGTTTTTTTTCTTTATGGAATTCTGTTGGATATCTTGGATGTTTCAGGTCCTTGGATCATTTCCTTTTCTAAACATTGAATACATATTTTTCTATATATTTTTTGCAAATGCACTGAGATAAAGTGGCATCTGATGCATGTTTTTGATCTTGCACATTTTGTGCCAGTTTATACTCGCACTACATTATAAAGTGTCATGGGGGGTTTGATGTTTGCCTTATTTTCAATCTACCTTTGTCAAGTGAGTGTTCCTTCCACAACATTAGCCTCATTATGTGTGTCAAGTGAGTGTTCCTTCCATGACACCATCCTTTATATGTGCTTGTACATTCTTCATCATGCAGTGTTTCTTGGCATTTTGTTTCAGTGTATCTTTCATGCCTCTCCCTGCTCAGCATTATGGGGGTATCTCCTATTGGTTCTAATGCTTCCTTGGTTCGATTGATCATCTCTTCAGGCTTTTTTTATAGTCTTCTCTACCTGGTCATGTTCTATTTTAGTGGAGGTTCAAGTAGTTACTTTTTGACAGTATTTGTAGCTTCATGCTTCAGAGGTGTTCTACATGTTCCTTCTCTTTTCCTATTTTCTGGGACTTTCTCTTGTTTGGAGGCTTCTTTAGTCCTTCACTAGGCTTCATCTCTTTTTGGAGAAGGATTTTTCCCGCTAGCTTTTCTCCTTTTCTCATGTTTATAGAGATTTGTGTACTTGGGTACCTGTTCAGGCCTTGTTGTCGGGACCCATTTTCTGCTTTCAATAGTTGTTACTAGGTTTTTAGCTTCTCCCTAAGTTTATCTTAAGGGGGGTGTTAGAGTAATAAAGTGATTTCACTTATTTATTAAATCATCTTGATTTAATTATTAAGTCTTTTATTATCTCTATTTCACTTAAGCTAAACTTTAGGTTATTATTATGCAACCTAGATTTTTCCCCTTTAGGGTTTTCCTTTTAGGGTTTTGATCACCTTCATAAGGTTTGATCTTTTTGTATTTTTGCTTTCCCACTCTGAATGAATATTTTGTCTTTCAGAACTTTTTTGTCTCCAAGCTTTGCTTTTGTAACAGGTTATTTTGCATGCAGATGATCTTGGCTAATGAATTCTTTGAATTCTAACAAGGTCTAATTTTATTCTATATTCTCTTCCCTAAATATTTTCAAATCAAACAAAATATATTTAATGTATGTTTTCAATCAATCATTGTTTTGTATATCGCATCGAGTTAATAATTATTATGGTTGGCATCAATCCTTAACATTATTCGTGACCCTATTTTTATGTTAATGTTAACCTTACTCTGTCCCTAAACCCTAATCCTAACCATAACCCTAAATCTTAACCCTAATATAAACCCCAACCATTACCATACTATTAAAAATAAGCACATGCAGAAGGATATCTCTCCACATATTTTTTATATTATTATTATTATTATTATTATTATTAATATTAATATTAATATTAATATTAATATTAATATTAATATTATTATTATTATTATTATAAGCTAGTTGAATAATATTGACATTAAAAAATAATTTAATATTGTGCACATTAATTGTTTAACAAAATTTCTCATAGATCATCTCATATATGCAAAATATGTACAAAATGGATTGCTTGAAAGATCTATAGAAATTTTCAAGCTAAAGTCGCGTAAGGCCACACCATCTATCATAGCATAATGGAAAAATGTTTTTATCAAATACTACTAATTGTAATTACCTTGTTAAACATACATGAATGCAAAATGTGGAAAATATTGTAAACCATTAGAATTACTAAATACTTTTCATTTATTAATATACAAATTAAAAATTTAAGAATAAAAAGTTATCATACTTTCAATTAATAATCAAAAGAAACATTATTCCATTATAAATCCTTCATAGTATGATGTGTTTGTACCTCATAAAATAAGTAGCTATTCCATTATATTTCCTTTCAGATCTTGCAAATCCTCCCATTGTTACTCATATTCCTTTTTTCACTTTTTTCCCACTACTATTCATAACTTTCCCACTATTGTTCTTTGTCTGTCTAACAATGTTGCCATATGGAGAGATTGTTGGCATAAATGATCTAGTTGATAAGGAAGTTAAGTGAAGTTAATATAAAGGTTAGATCAGTTATATTGTTTTTCATTTATGTCAAATAGTCAAATAAGAAAAGTATTAACTATCAGAGAGAGGGAAGTCTTATCGGCGTAATGAGGCTAGCTATTGGAAGTCAACAACTATCGGTTAAAAGGAGAAATCATGACACAATTGACAAGGAGGAAGAACATGGAATAGTTTAATAATATAATTAAGTTATGATCATTTTATCTAGGTTTAGGTTTTGTTGATTGATGATTATCTACTTAAGAGACAGGAAGAAGTTTGGTATCATGACGAAGAAGAAGACAAGATATTAGTTGAACAAAAGAACTAATTTGACAAGGATTATTGTAATCAGAAAAGAGGATATAGAGGATTGGAATGGTATGTTATTCTGTTAAGGAACTTTATTGGATCTAATATAGTATAGTTAGCTCAAACTATAGATCATTTTATAGGTTGTTACTCTCTAGGAATTATGATAGTAAAATCCCTTATCGAGCGACCCTAACAGGTCTATTATAAATCCTTTAATAGAGTGTCAATCTAAAAAGAGTGTCTAAAATCCTCTAACTATTTTACTCCTAGCAGGGTACAAGACTTTAACATGTCTCTAGGTAAATCCTATAACTGGGTAGCATTTAATAGTGCTTTTGTAACCCTTAACCGGACGTATTTTAAGAGAGTACAACATTTGTGGGAACTGATCTCACATTGTGGTTTTTTCCCTAATTGGGTTTCCACAAGATAAATACTGGTGTTGATTTTATCTAGATGTTTACTTTATTTTGCATGGATATTTAATGTTATGGTAACCGATAACACTATTATAGGTTAATTAAGTTGTAATCGGTAAATCTATTAAGATAGGATAAGAGATTGTTTTTTAAGGTTAAGTTGGTGATTACCAATTCAGCCCCCCACCCCTCTTAGTAACCTTTCCTATACCTACAATTGGTATTAGATAATTTGTTCCCTTGTTTGGAAGCTTAACCGCTTAGGGTAAAGATCTCAAGATGTATAGGAAGGACGCACCTAAGTTTAATAAGAATGCAGATGACTTGGGAATGTGGGCAAGTAGGTTGAAATTTCACCTTTTAGGACTCTAAGATAATGCAATGGAATTTCTCCCTAATGAATATGTATAGCCTTCTAGTGTACTTATCAAAGTAGAGAAGAAAGAGAATTTGATTCATAACTCTGTGATGATAAAGCTTGCAAGATCTTCCTTTAGCCAAGAAGATTTGGGATAAGATGGTACAAGTACATGGTGGAGATGAACATGTCTTATAGGAAAAGGTTGATGAAATTAAAGGAAAATATGATGAAATGAAGATGCAAGACCAAGAAAAAATTGCACAATGTGGAACCAATATTAAAGAAGTTGTCACATCCATTAAAGGAGTTGGTGGAAAGATGGAAGAAAGTGATGTTTTAAGTAAAATGCTCAGAACACTTCCACACAGGTATGCTATTAGATTTTATGTGATACAAGATCTAAGAACAATTGATAAGAGTAAGATCACAATTGATTCACTTATTAATAGGCTTACAACATTTGAACTAACTAATTTTGACAATAGCCAACCTACTAGTGAAGTTGCATTTCAAGATACAGCTAATGTTGGATCATCTAGAAAAGGAAAGATTGTTGTTTATGACTCTAACGAATATGAAGGATTAGCAACTAGGGAGAAAGAGTTGGAAGACCTTGAAGCTTTGATTTCTAGGAGGTTTCCTAAAGGTGAAGGAAGATACAAAGGAAAAATTCCTATTGCATGATAGAATTATAGACAAATCGATCACTTTGCACACAAATTTCCTAACAAACTGAGAAAGGAACATGATGGAGAAAAGAAAGACAAATACAAGAAATACAAAGATTTCACTCAAAAGAGAAAAAAGCTATGCTACATTTCTGAAGAAGAAGAAAATGATTACAATATTGAGGGAGATGATAATGATGAGGAAATAGTGTTTGTTTCAATAAAGGAAGATCTCTCTATCAACAATGTTGATATTGGAGAGGAAAAATATTTGATCTCTAATGTAAACTGTAACAACGATTGGATCATTGACAATAGTTGTACGCACTATATGACTAGAGACAAAGATAGATTCATAACCATGAAACAATGTAATGAAGGTATAGTTACATTTGGAAATAGTTCTCCCTGGATGATCAGAGGTAAAGGTATTGTTTCCTTAACTGATGATGTTTACAAGGCTGGTGGATTGAAATATAGTTTGTTAAGTGTGTCTCAGTTGAATAACAAAGGCTTCAAATTTGAGTTTAGTAATACAAAATGAAAAATATGTGAGAAGACAAGAAAATTGATTGGTACTGGTGGATAGACAAAAGGTAATCTTTTCAAACTAAATACTACAATTGGTCATTGTTTAATTTCTAAATTTAAAGAAAGAGATTGTGTCATGTGAACTTTGATAATTTGGTAAAGTTTAATAAAAAGAAAAGTGTTATAGGTATACCAATACTGAATAAGCCAGAGAATACAGTATGTAAAGAATGTTAGTTAGGTAAGATGACTAGTTCAAGTTTCTCAAGCAAAGTCTACTCTACAGAACATATATTATATTTGGTACACATAGATTTGTGTGGACCTATAAGTATAGAAAGCTATAATGGAGACAAATACTTTATATTATTTTTTGATGACTACTCAAGGATGATGTCAGTAATTTTTTTTAAAAGTTAAGTCAGATGCTTTTCATATGTTTTTTATTAAGTAAAATGGGTTTTAAAGGGTGCCTAAAACCCATTACAAAGATAAAGATATAGCATTATGCCCTAAAAAAAACAACAAGACCAAGAGCGAGATAGGCCACGACCAGGCTACAAAGAAACACAAAACTAAAGCAAAACTACTAAGAAGAAACCAACACACATGGATAGTTAGAAGAACCAGGGAAAGTAGTCAGGAGATATTCCTAAGTAGGATAGCTTCTTTGGTCTTGAGGATCCACATATTAGTAGAAGCTTCCTTTATCTGGTGAAGATCCATTGAATCTTCATTCTCCATCTTCTTCTTTGAACTGGCCCTAGTCCTCTTTCAAGGTCCATCTTCAAGCGTCTGCTCTTTATCCTCTTTTGTGTTCATCCCATATTTTCCTCATGGCTTTCCTTCCATTTTCTCAAGGAGAAACTTGATATTCTCACTAGAGGCCCTGAGGATGTGGAAGCTATGATCCACGATTCCTTTGAGAGTCTTCTCAAAGTGCAGCATTTTATTCTCCATCTCACTAATCCTGGTCACCATCCTATTATGATCCTCAGTAAACCTATCCCCATTTTTGTTGTTTTCCCCATTCACTTTGTTCCTAAGCTACCCCACTTCATGGAATAGCCATTTTATAAACCTATAGGTTGTCCAACATGCTATTCATGGCATTATTACGAAGGTTAACCTTCATTTCCTGCACATTATCACTAAGGAACACAAGAGCCAGGTCAATCAAATCCTCCACTTGAATCCTACCATCCTTACCCTTGATAAATTTAGGATTAACTATTTCCCTATTTATCCCTATCTTATTTTTCCTAACATAAAATTTACGCCACACCATCTTCCTCCCCTTCGCCGAAACATAGCAGTGATGCGCCTCATTGTCCAGGTCTTTCAATTTCTCCAAGTTGTGGGGATGGGTGAGTAGGGGAGAAGGAGATTCCTAGTATTTACCTTCTTTATCATCCTGGTGATCATCCTAAACCTTATCACAAGAGCCCGTAGGAGGGGTGTTCCAGTGAAACTTGGTCCTATCATCAGGAGTCTTTGAGCTTAATCTTTCAACCCTATTCTTGATCTTTTTGTTAGGATACCTCACCATTTTAGCCTCCCTTTCCTTTTTACCTTTACCACTGGAGGCCTCCTCCTCATCTCTAGTGTACATCCCTTCCTCATTGTCGTTATACTCCTCCTCAAATGAGACAATAATTCTAGCCTATTTTTGGGAGGCATTGCCACTTTCTCTTTTTTGGCAATGTGTTTGCTGGCAATTCTCTTCTTAGAAGAACCCTAAATATTCTTCTTAGTGTCAAAATCCCCTTGGTCCTCTAAATGCAAAACCTCACTATCTTCTGTGTCCGAGGGGACATAATCAGACCTAGAAGCCTCCATTCTTTCCTCTTTCTTGATGACAACCTCCCCCATGATTTGGGAGTTAAAGTGCTCGTAAATGAGGAGTAATAAGCCCTTGTGAAGAGAATGATTTGTAAAAAACTTATCCCTATAACCATTAATTATTAGATGATATTAGTTTTGGTTACTGATCATGCTGTTGATACTCATGTTTTGTCACTAGTTTCAACATATATTTCTATAGAGAAGACAAACTAACTACTTAACTGGAACGAGTGTACTGACACTGTACAGATGATTCAGAAGGATCAAAGTTGGATTTATACAGAAGGCTGAGTTATGAACTTACTCCTAAGGTTTCTTGACTTTATGTTACATTATGTGGATGTTACAGTTCATTTGGTGAAGACTATTTTTCTGGACTGCAACTGTGATTCTGGACAGAGAAGGTCTCTGTGTTTTGGGTATATCTTACTAAGGAAGATGTTTCAAAACTTGCAAGCTTATTGATAGAGATCTGACATATGATAGTGAAATGGGTTGAGTTTTATTTTTGTTTGGGTATTGATGATGTCAGTTGTGGTGTGTGTTCTGGAGAAGACCTATTTCCTGGCCGACTTCAGACTTGTAACATGTGGAAATTAATTATGAGAGTGGATTGCGGATCTGGAAGTATTTGTGATGAATTGTAAATGTTGTATAATTTTTATAGGTACCATTTGTATCTTAGCAAGGGCTTATGTAATTATTTGTATGATGGGAAGCCTTAATTGGCCGACCTAGTTAATTATGTATTAGGAAAGCTTAACTGGCTGACCTAATGGGTTATTGTAAAAGGGTATATATGCGTGATCTTTTCATTTGTGAAAAGTGTGGTAGAGAAAGAGAAGATCAGAGATTTGTGAAGCTACGAAGCTTGACTGGTGGATAGAGAGCAGTGTTGATACTTCATTGGAACTGATCAAGCAAAGATAGTTTCTATCAGACAGTTCACTGGATTGTGTATTTGCTATATATACTTGATGCAGATTGTAAATCCTTGAGGGTAGCTTTAACCTTCTTTGGGCGGTGTGCCTTGGTAGTGAGCCTACTATTTTCTTTGGCTCCTAATAGGGTCTATCTCCTAATAGGGACTGTGTACTATAATTTTGTAACAAGCTCCTAACAGGGCTAATATCTTTTAACAGGGATACTATACTCTCAATACATTTTTTGTGGGTGTTAATTCCCACTGGGGTTTTACCTTTAACAGGGTTTCCTCGTCAACAAATCATTAAGGGTTTCTATTAAGGATGATGAACCTATGCATGAGGATAGATGAGAAATTTCAAATTCAGGAAAGAATGTATGATTGTGGTCATATAATAGAAACAATAGAAGTTGCTACTGAACATGAACAACCCTTGATGATTGAGTATGAGACTAAAGAAGAAGAGTAGGCTGAAGCTACTGAGACATTAAAGACTCCAAGGTATGTCAAGAAAATCCATCTTGAAGATCAAATTATTGGTGATGAAAGCAAAGGCATGATGACTAGATCTAAAGTTAGAGATGAGATCTGTTTGATTTCTCAAGCTGAACCCAAGACTACTGATGAAGCATGTAAAGAGGAATCTTGGAATAAAGCCATGGAAGAAGAACTAGATCTGATAAAGAAGAACAATACTTGGGAGTTGGTTCCAATACCTAAAAACAAGAATGTGATGTGAACTAAGTGGGTTTTTAGAAAAAAAATGGATGAGGAAGGAACAGTGGTAAGAAACAAGGCTAGACTGGTATGTAAAGGCTACTCACAACAAGAAGGCATAGACTATGAAGAAACATTCACACATGTTGCTAGACTAGAAGATGTGAGACTATTCCTTGCTTATGCTACACAAAGAATTCAAAGTGTATCTGATGGATGTGAAATCTCCATTCTTGAATGGTCACCTAAAAGAAGTGTACAGTAAGCAACCTGATGGTTTTCCTATGACAGATGATGAAAACATGGTTTGTAGACTAAAGAAGGCACTGTATGGACTGAAACAAGCACCGAGGGCATGGTATGCAAGACTGGATAAACATCTACTTTATCCTGGTTTCAGAAAAGGTAATGCAGAAAGTAATTTGTATTTAAGAACTGATGAAGATGGAATCTTAATTATAGAAGTTTTTGTTGATGCTATCATTTTTGGAGGAAATGATAAAATGAGTAAGAAGTTTGCTAAAGAAATAGAGAATGAGTTTGAGATGTCAATGATTGGTGAGGTGAAATTTTTTCTTGGTTTGCAAATTAATCAGAGTAAGAATGGAATATTTATATCTCAGACCAAGTACCTTAAGGAAATGTTGAAGAAATTTGGAATGGAATATTGTAAACCTGTTGGTACACCCATGTATTAGGAAAGCTTAACTGGCTGACCTAATGGGTTATTGTAAAAGGGTATATATGATTGATCTTTTCATTTGTGAAAAGTGTGGTAGAGAAATAGAAGAGAAAAGATTTGTGAAGCTATGAAGCTTGACTGATGGATAGAGAGCAGTGTTGATACTTCATTGGAACTGATCAAGCAAAGATAGTTTCTATCAGAGAGTTCACTGGATTGTGCATTTGCTATATACACTTGATGCAGATTGTAAATCCTTGAGGGTAGCTTTAACCTTATTTGGGCGGTGTGCCTTGGTAGTGAGCCTACTATTTTCTTTGGCTCCTAATAGGGTCTATCTCCTAACAGGGATTGTGTACAATAATTTTGTAACAAGCTCCTAACAGGGCTAATATTTTTTAACAGGGATACTATACTCTCAATAAATTTTTTGTGGGTGTTAATTCCCACTGGGGTTTTACCTTTAACAGGGTTTCCTTGTCAACAAATCTTGTGTTGTGGTGTTTTATATTACTGTTTTATTATTTACCTTTGCTAATATGGTTAATAAAGTTTAAAGTTTGATAATCTATACTACAACTAATTCAGCCCCCCCTCTCAGTTGTCTTGTGGACTGTTATTCCTAACAATTGGTATCAGAGCTATTGGTCCTTAGAGAGAAATTTTAACAGATTGAGGTGATCCTAAAGATAACTTACTACAAGAAGCATAGTCTAAATTTTGACCCTGAAAACTTTGACAGTTGGTAGAACAAGATGAGAACACATCTGATGTGTCTAGGACTTGACTACTAGATGATCATAAAGAAGAAATAAAAGTTAACAACTAAGGATGAATTAGAGAAGGCCACTGAAGATGAAAAGAAGCTATTTTCATATAATATAGTTGCAAGAGAATCTTTAATCAACACTTTATTAGAAGGAGAATTCACTAAAGTAAAGGACTTGGATTTTGCACACAAAATCTGGACAAGATTGGAAGCACTATATGTTGGAGACAGATTTACAAAGCAAGCAAAGTTATAGAACTGGAAGACAAAGATGGAATCATTAAAGATGAGAGAAGATGAGAACATCAGAGCATATGCACAAAGAATTACTGAGGTGGTGACTGGTATTAGGGATTCTGGAGGAACTTACAGTGAAGAATAAGTAATTGCAAAGATAGTAAGATCTTTGACATCTGCATATGGAACCAAGGTTCAGGCTGTAGAGGAGATCATACCTTTGACACCAAACTTCACCAGAGATATTTTGATTAGAAAACTAACTACATTTGAGGCCACGAAATTGGGAGACACTTTACCTAAAGTTGAGTCAACATTCAAAGCAACCATGCACAAGAACAAGAAGACCTTAGCTAGAAATGAAAGCACAAGCAGTAATGATCTAAGAGAAGAACTTTGAGCCTATGCTGATGAATGGGAGAAGATACAGGAAGAAGAAAGGAAGCTAGATGAAATTGTTGCACTGATTTCCAGAAGAGAAAAGAGAGGTAAGGGTAAGTTTGAAGGCAAATTACCTTTGAAATGTTTTTCATGTAATAAGATCGGTCATTTTGCATCTAGATGTCCTACAAGAATTCCAAAGCACAAACCTAAGTTTTTCAAGTCTAAATTATCAAAGGATAAGGAATGCTATTATTCTAGTGAAGGAATATCTGATGATGAGGATGATAAATTTGATGAAATTGGATTAATTTCTATTAAGGATGATGAACCTATGCATGAGGAAAAAGAATTAGTATCTCAAGTTGAAAATAAATCTGAATGGGTCATAGATAGTGGTTGTTCACATCATATGACTGGAGATAAAAGAAAATTTGTAAGTTTGAAGAAGCATGATGGTGGTGTTGTTATATTTGGTGAAAATACTCCTAAACTTATTATTAGGGTTGGATCTATCTCATTGGATGGTAAGACTAACACTGACAATGTACTACTTGTTGATGGACTCAAGCATAATTTGTTGAGTGCTGGACATCTAGTGGACAAGGGTTATCAACTGAACTTCATCAATGGGAAATTTTCTATCAAGAGTAAAACAAGAGACTTGATAGCATCTGGTACTAAATCCAGAGGTAATGTATTTGAACTAAATACATATGAAGCTACTTGTTTTATTGCAAATATTGATGACAACTAGTTATGGCACAGAAGATTTTGTCATGTTAGTTTTGACAGCATTGTGAAGGCAATTATGAAAAAAGCAGTAAGAGATCTACCTAAAATTGTTAAGCCATCTAACACTATGTGTAGAGAATGTGTTATGGGAAACAGACTAGAAGCACTTTCAAGAGAAAAGCCTATTCAGCAAAAGGGAAGTTGGATCTTGTGCATACAGATTTGTGTGGCCCTACAAGAACAAGATCATACTATGGTGAAAGGTATTTTATACTATTTATTGATGAATTTTATAGAATGATGTGGGTTACATATTTGAGAGAGAAATCTAAGGCATTTGACAAATTTAATTTGTTCAAAGAAAAAGTCGAGAATGAATCTGGTTTAAAGATGAAATGTTTGAGATCAGACAAAGGAAGAGAATTTACATCAAAACTATTTAACACATTTTGTGAAGAAAATGGAATACATAGACAGACTTTAGCTCCTAGAACTCCACAACAGAATGGGATAGCATAGCGAAGAAATAAAACTATATTAGATGCTGCTAGGACTATGTTGCTGGAAGGAAATGTATCACATATTCATTGGAGAGAAGCAGCTGACACTGTTGTGTACACACTAAATAGAATTTAGATCAGAGAAGGTACAAATAAAACTCCTTATGAATTATGGTTTGATCATACACCTACTGTGAAATATTTTAGAATATTTGGTAGTAAATGCTATATCAAGAGAGATGATGAGATAGGCAAGTTTGATGCTAGAAGTGATGAAGTAATATTTCTTGGTTATTCTACTAAGAGTAAAGCATATAAATGTTTCAATATGAGATTGAGAAAACTAATTGAAAGCGCCAATGTGAGGATAGATGAGAAATTTCAAATTCAAGAAAGAATGTATGATTGTGGTCAGATAATAGAAACAACAGAAGTTGCTACTGAACATGAACAACCCTTGATGATTGAGTATGAGACTGAAGAAGAAGAGTAGGCTAAAGCTACTGAGACATTGAAGACTCCAAGGTATGTCAAGAAAAGCCATCTTGAAGATCAAATTATTGGTGATGCAAGCAAAGGCATGATGACTAGATCTAAAGTTAGAGATGAGATCTATTTGATTTCTCAAGCTGAACCCAAGACTACTGATGAAGCATGTAAAGAGGAATCTTGGAATAAATCCATGGAAGAAGAACTAGATCTGATAAAGAAGAACAATACTTGGGAGTTGGTTCCAATACCTAAAAACAAGAATGTGATGTGAACTAAGTGGGGTTTTAGAAAAAAAATGGATGAGGAAGGCACAGTGGTAAGAAACAAGGCTAGACTGGTATGTAAAGGCTACTCACAACAAGAAGGCATAGACTACAAAGAAACATTCACACATGTTGCTAGACTGGAAGATGTGAGACTATTCCTTTCTTATGCTACACAAAGACTTCAAAGTGTATCTGATGGATGTGAAATATCCATTCTTGAATGGTGACCTAGAAGAAGAAGTGTACATTAAGAAACCTGATGGTTTTCCTATGACAGATGATGAAAACATAGTTTGCAAACTAAAGAAGGCATTGTATGGATTGAAACAAGCACTGAGGGCATGGTATGCAAGACTGGATAAACATCTACTTCATCTTGGTTTCAGAAAAGGTAATGCAGACAGTAATTTGTATTTAAGAAATGATGAAAATGGAATCTTAATTATAGAAGTTTTTGTTGATGATATCATTTTTGGAGGAAATGATAAAATGAGTAAGAAGTTTGCTAAAGAAATAGAGAATGAGTTTGAGATGTCAATGATTGGTGAGCTGAAATTTTTTCTTGGTTTGCAAATTAATCAGAGTAAGAATGGAATATTTATATCTCAGACCAAGTACCTTAAGGAAATGTTGAAGAAATTTGGAATGGAAGATTGTAAACCTGTTGGTACACCCATGATAATAGGGAACAAACTAACTAAAAGTGATGAGACTCAAAGTGTTGAGAAGACTAAGTACATGTCAATGATTGGAGGTCTACAATATTTGACACACACTAGACCAAATATTACCAATGTAGTATGAATTGTGGCTAGATATCAGGCAGATCCTAAAGAAACACACTTTGCTGCTGTGAAAAGAATTTTTAGATATCTGAAAGGAACAGTAGAGTATGGATTATGGTATGAAAAATTTGAAGATTTTACTTTGTAGGATTTTACTGATGCTGATTGGGAAGGTAATGTGGATGACAGAAAGAGCACAAGTGGTGGTGCATTTTTCCTTGGGAAGAGACTGGTTTCCTGGTTAAGCAAGAAGTAGAATTGTATTGCTCAATCTACTGCTGAATTAGAATATGTAGTTGCTGCAATTAATTGCACACAAGTTGTTTGGATGAAACAAATGCTGGAAGATATTGGAATAATTTTCAAGGAGCTAGTGGTTATTCATTGTGATAACACAAGTACAGTAAACATGCTAAAGAATCCTATAATGCACTCAAAGACTAAACATATTTCTATCAAGTATTATTTCTTTTGGGAGAAGGTATCTACTAAGGAGATTAAACTGGAGTACATAAGCACAAAGGAACAGATAGCAGATATATTTACTAAACCTTTTCCAAAAGATGCTTTTGAATACCTCAGAGGCATGCTTGGGTTGATGGCCCCTCCCAGTGGTAATTAAAATGATGTAGATATGCATCAGTTTAGTGGATTTTTAGAGCTATATTATTCTCTGGACTTGATGTATGGATCTACTCCTTAGGGGGAGTGATCACATGAGAACACTATGGAGAACATTTGGGTAATCTTGCACCTAATTAGACATGAAGATTTGAAAAAGCTACTGAAGACTACAGATGAGTTATGGTACCCTTTGCCATTGCTACCAAAGGGGGAAGGAATCTATGAGAAAATCCCTATTGTTTTGGGAAATTTATGTTGAGGATATTGAGAAGATTGTATTGATAGAGAGTACTTTTGGGTTGATGCATATGGATTTTCCCATATGTTTCCATCAGTTCCAAAGGGGGAGATTGTTGGATGATATCAGTTTTGGTTACTGATCATGCTGTTGATACTCATGTTTTGTCACTGATGTCAACATATATTTCTATGGAGAAGACAGACTGACTACTTAACTGGAATGAGTGTACAGACATTGTACGGATGATTCAGAAGGATTGAAGTTGGATTTATGTAGAAGGATGAGTTTTGACCTTACTCCTAAGGTCACTTGACTTTATGTTACATTATGTGGATGTTACAGCTCAATTGGTGAAGACTATTTTTCTGGACTGCAACTGTGATTCTAGACAGAGAAGGTCTCTGTGTTTTGGGTATATCTTACTGGGGAAGATATTTTAGAACTTGTGAGATTATTGATAGAGAGCCGACATATGATAGTGAAATGGGTTGAGTTTGATTTCTATTTGGGTACTGATTACATTAGTTGTGGCATGTGTTCTGGAGAAGACCTATTTCCTAGCCGACTTCAGACTTGTAACATGTGGAAATTAATTATGAGAGTGGATTGTGGATCTAGAAGTATTTACGATGAATATTAAATGTTGTATACTTGCTATAGGTATCATGTCTATCTTAGAAAGGGCTTATGTAATTATTTGTATGATGGGAAGCCTTAATTGGCCGACCTAGTTAATTATGTATTAGGAAAGCTTAACTGGCTGACCTAATGGGTTATTGTAAAAGGGTATATATGAGTGATCTTTTCATTTGTGAAAAGTGTGGTAGAGAAAGAGAAGAACAAATATTTGTGAAGCTACAAAGCTTGACTGTTGGATAGAGAGTAGTGTTGATACTTCATTGGAACTGATCAAGCAAAGATAGTCACTATCAGACAGTTCACTGGATTGTGTATTTGCTGTATACACTTGATGTGAATTGTAAATCCTTGAGGGTGGCTTTAGCCTTCTTTGGGAAGTGTGCCTTGGCAGTGAGCCTACTATTTTCTTTGACTCCTAATGGGGTCTATGTACTATTGTGTGTGTGTATTTGTGCACCTGTTGCATGTGACACAACACTTCAATAAGTCATTCTGTTAGTGAGAAACAAGGGTTAATGAGCATATAAAACCCTAACATCGACCTATTGCTTTCTAACTAGGATGAGTGTAGCAAATAACATAAAATCCCTCAGAT
>MU214583.1:166936-191160 GCA_018584345.1 Thuja plicata | reverse complement strand
GGTAGAAGTGGTTGAGATAGGTTAGGTTGGGGTTTAAGGGAATATAAATGAAATGAATTAAACTTATTTAATTCATTTAAAATATAGGAATTAATTATTTAAGCATTTTATTGCTTTTTAATAATCACAGGGACTATAGCCATTTTAATTAAATTAAATAGGCTAGGGGAATTGGTTCATTTGCAAGTGGTCAATTGATTTAGGGATTCATTTAATTCCTTTATAATTAAATACTATAGCCATGTTTGAATTTGGTTTGATTTAATTGGCTATAATAGTTAATATAATTTAGTGATAAAAATCACCTAGGACATTAAATTTGATTTCAAAAGAATTATGCCAAGCACTAATAGGGTCATTTGGACGTAATTGGGGGTATGATAAAACTTAGGGAAAATAGGGTCCATAGTTGTAACAAACCAAATTCAGGTGATTACAACTATAATATTGTAACAAGCTCCTAATAGGGCTAATATCTGTTTACAGGGATATTATACTCTTAGTACATTTTTAATGGGTGTTAATTCCCACCGGGGTTTTACCTTTAACAGGGTTTCCTTGTCAACAAATCTTGTGTTATGGTGTTGTCTATTACTATGTTATTATTTACATTTGCTGATATGGTTAATAAAGTTTAAAGTTTGATAATCTATACTACAACTGATTCACCCCCCCCTCTCAGTTGTCTTGTGGACCGTTATTCCTAACATTAATATTATCATTTATGGAAGCATAAAAGTAGAATGGGATAGAAACTTGCATACAATATCTAAAGTGATTCATGAGGATGAAATGATGGGTTCTGATCCTATTAAATCTGGTATCCAGTGTGGCATAAGAGATGATAGCCCTTAGGAAAAATCTCCACATATTTTTAACCCCTTCAGGTTGATAATATGTCCCAATTTTGATGAGAGATTTCTTCTCTTTCTCATCCTTCACAAATTCATTAACCACAGAATCTGAAATTTTATGGTCTTTGTAAAATTTCTTACCCACAATGGGAATACTCATAATAGTACAGATAAATTCCTCTATGCCTATGAATATCCTCCCTTTATCACCAGGCTTTCCTTGTCCCATCTTTTCAAGAAAATTTAGGTAAGAGGTGGCTTGCCACCATGGAGCCTTTTTATAAATGTAGAAATTCCCCTTTTTGTAGGAATTTCCAGACCTCAGTCTGTCTCCTCCATTTCTCACTGTCATCTAAGGGATCTCTTCTATGTCTTTCACCTCCCATAGCAATATTATGGCTTGAACAAGTATTTTGATGGTTCAGATTATGACTGTTACGGCACTTCCTTGCCAAGGTATTCTAGATCTTTCTATTGTTATGCCTTAAAAGGTAGATTTTATCTTTGTGAGTAGGCACCAAGAAAGTGTGTGAATGGGACTTGGAGTAATTATTCTTCATGCCAATCCCATACTTCCCATTTATGGAAAAACCATTCAAAAAAATAGCATTAACTTTCATGATTTCTAATTTTAAATCCCTCCTTTCCCTTTATTCTGTCCTTTTCAACTAAATCCTTCACCTCACATGGGAGATCTTCACTGTGAAGCCATCTAACCATAGTATCACTTTTAACTGCTAATTTGGTGACCTAGTCAGTAGCTTGGTTAGCTTCCCTATACATGTGGGATATGTGTACTTTCTCAAAGGTATTCAGAAGATTACGAATTTCATCAATAATATTGGCATAAACCATGATGGGGGATGTAACATGTTTATGCAATTTATAATATTGCTAGAGTCTCCTTCCAGCCAAAGGTGTTTAATCCCTATATCATGGGCTAGTTTCATGACTTGAAGGGTCGCATTAGCTTCTGCATAGTGATTGGTTTGGGTGCTAAGAGGAAGGATAACAACATCAATACCTGATCCATAACAAATTTTAATCACACCATCACTTCATACCTTTCCTAGATTTCCCTTGGCAGTCCCATCAAAGTTAGCCTTTGACCAGTCTTATGGGGGATAGCTCTAGGTGTACATCTATCTTTTGTTGTTGTTCTTCTTAGGTTCACCATTCTTTTCTTTTCTTGCAAAAGGGTTAGTACCACCACAGGTAACAAAATTTTCCATTAACATGGTGGATCTTTTCATAAATGATTTTGGGAGGAGCACAACAGTTCCTAAAGATTCTATTGTTATGCTCTTTCCAGACTCCCCAAAAGAGGTGTTGCTTTTCATATGTTTAAAATGTATAAATCTAGAGTTGAAAAGAAAACTGGAAAAACTTTGAAATGTATTAGATCAGATAGAGGTGGTTAATTTGCTTATAACAAATTCAATGAGTATTGTGAAGATAATGGAATCAAGAGATAGTTGACTGCACCGAGAATGCCTCAACAAAATGGAATTGAAAAAAGAAGACACAGATCTATTATAGAATGTGCCAAAATATTTTTAAATAAAAAAGGAGTTGCACATAAATTCTAGAGAGAAGTTGTTAGCACTGTCGTATACACACTGAATCAGGTACAACTATGGAAAGGAGAAAATAAGACACCTTATGAAATCTGGTATGGTCGAACACCTAATGTTATTTATTTTAGAATATTTGGAAGAAAATTTTATATTAAGAAGGATGATAGAAATGGAAAGCTTGATAGTAGAAGTCATGAAGGAATATTTCTAGGATACTCTACTAAGAGTAAAGCATTCAAGTATTTGAACAAAAGAACAAATAAGATCATTGAAAGCGCATATGTAAAGATTGATGAATTTTCAGAATAGAATGAAGAGAATAGTGGAAAGAAACTAGAAGGATATAGTGAATTGATTTACTTTGAGCCAAAAAAGTTAGAAACAGAAAAAGAAATTATAGGCACCAATAATTGCACCGTTAAGTGACACAAATAACAGAAATGAATGAATTCAAACTATGAAACTTGTAACACTAAAAAATATAAGGATTAATCATAGCTTGAAAGATATACTAGGAGATATAAGTGATGGATTATTAACCAGAAGTTAATTAAGAGCCAAGAATACTATTGTCTACTATCAGAGATGGAACCGATATTGGTAAAAGATGCACTAAAAGATGAATAATAGATACAAGCAATGAAAGAAGAGATTGAACCTATTGAGAAGAAAAAAACATGGTCGTTATCCTAGACCTAAAGATAAAAATGTTATAGGAACAAAATGGATTTTCAGAAACAAACTTGATGAGGATGGTGAAGTAATAAGAAATAAAGCTAGATTGGTTTGCAAAGGTTATGCATAGGAAGAAGGATTAGATTATGGAGAGGCTTTTGCACCTGTCGCTAGATTGGAAAGAGTCATAATATTACTGGCTTACGTAGCATATAAAGGATTTAAGGTTTGTCAAATAGACGTTAAATTGGCATTTATGAATAGAATATTAGAAGAAGTCTATATTCAACAACCTGAAGGATTTTTTGTTGAATAAAGTAAGGATTTGGTTTGCAGATTGCACAAATCATTATATGGTTTGAAGAAACCACCAAAAAAATGGTATGAAAGACTACATTCATATTTAGTTAAGATTGGATTTGAAAGAAATAATGATAATAGTAATGTGTATTTGAAAACTAAAAGTGAAGACAAATTTTTGATCACTGAAATATTTGTTGATGATATATTTTTTGGAGGAAATGATTTGCTTAGTAAATCTTTTGTTCAAGAAATGATGAAATAATTTGAGATGTATATGATTGGAGAAGTAAAATTCTTCATTGGTTTACAAGTACTATAGAGGACAAAAGGTATTTACATAACTCAGTCTCAATACAATATGGAGATATTGAAAACCTTTGGAATGGAAGATTCAAAACCTGTCGGTACACCTATGGTAACTAGTTGTAAACTATCAAAAGAGGATGATTCTAAGGAAGTGAATGAAATATTATATAGATCAATGATTGGAAAGCTATAGTATGTTGTTCACAACAGGCCTGATATTGCACATGCAGTTGGAATAGTTGCTAGATTTTCATCTGATCCTAAGGATTCACATAGGATTACAGTTAAGAGGATATTCAAATATCTTAAAGGAACATAAAATTATGGTTTATGGTATGAAAGGAAAGGCGATTTTAATCTTCAAGCATATACAAATGTAGATTGGGCTAGAAATATTGATGACAGAAAAATTACAAGTAGAGGAGATTTTTATTTGGGAAGAAGATTAGTGTCATGGACAAGCAAGAAGAAGAATTGTATTTCACAATCTACAGTTGAAGCTTGGTATGTTGTTGTTGCCTTTAATTGTCAGTAAGTGTTATGGATAAAACAAATATTAGAAGGAATACATGAGAAAGTTGAAGAACCTATTGTTATACAATGTGTCAACACAAGTTCCATAAATATATCAAAGAACTTGGTAATGCACTCAAAAACCAAGCATATAGCTATAAAGTATCATTTTCTAAGGGAACAGGTATATGATAAAGAGGTAAGATTGGAATACATTCCTACAAAGGAAAAAGTTGCTGATATATTCACTAAACCACTACCTAAGGAGAGCTTTGAATAACTAAGAGGTAAACTAGGGGTCCTACCCCTATCAACAATTAACTAAAAGTAGATGTGGTGTGCATCAGTTCATAACATTCTAACAAAATATCTTAAGTATGAATTGATATATAGATGGACTACTCTATGGGGGAGCAGTCCAGGCAAGTGAAAGGAAAAAGAAAGAAAAATCATAAGACAGAACATTAAGCTTGATCACCTTTGGCATTATTGATAAAGGGGGAGAATATAGGAAGAAGAGAATAAGGAATAAGAGAATAGAGAAGTATGAAAGTAGAGGGATAAAGTAGAATAGACAAAACTAAAATATCAGTGCAGAATAAAGGTACAGATGTGGTTGATCACTAGAAGTTTTCCAAAGTTTGCCAGCAATGGAAAAGAGGGATATTTTTGGCATATGGAGAGATTGTTGGTATAACTACTCTATTTGATCAGGAAGTTAATATAAAGGTTAGATCAGTTATAGAGTTATTCATTGATGTCAAATAGTCAAATAAGAAAAGTATTAACTATCAGAGAGAAGGAATCCTTATCAGCATAAGGAGGCTAGCTATCGGAAGCTAATAGCTATCAGTTAAAAGGAGAAATCATGACACAACTGACAAGGAGGAAGAATGAGAAAATCATTTAATAAGATGATGAAGTTATGATTTTTGGATCTAGGTTTAGGTTTTGTTGATTAACATTTATCTACTTAAGGAAGAGACAAGAATAATTTTGGTATCATGACAGAGAAGAAGACAAGATATCGGCTGAATAGAAGAACTAATTAGAGAAGGATTGTTGCAATAAAAAAAGAGGATACAGAGGATTGGAATGTTATGTTATTATGTTGAGGAACTTTAATGGATCTGATATAGCAAAGCTAGTGCAAACTATAAATCATTTTATAGGTTGTTACTCTCTAATAACTGTGACGGTAAAATCCCTTATCGAGTGACTCTAACAGGTCTATCATAAATCATTTAACATGGTTTCATTCTCAAAAGAGTGTTTAAAATCATCTAACCAGGTTACTCCTAACAAGGTATACAAATTTAATAGGTCTCTAGATAAATCCCATAACTGGGTAGCATTTAATAGTGCTTTTGTAACCCTTAATCGGGCAGGCTCTTAACCGAGCGTATTTCAGAAGAGTAAAACATTTATGGGCACTGATTTCACATCGTGTTTTTTCCCTAACCAATTTTCCATGAGATAAATATTGCTGTTCATGTTATCTAGATGTTTACTTTATATTGCATGGATGTTTAATGTTATGGTAACTGATAACATTGTTATAGATTAATTAAGTTGTAAGGTAAATCTATTAAGAGAATATAAGAGATTGTGTTTTAAGGTTGAGTTGGTGATACTGATGCACCCCCCCTCCCAGTAACCTTTCCTATACCTATAGTCTATGATGAATCCTTCTACCTGATAAAACTTTCCTTAGTACTAAGAAACACTCAATATACTATGTGGACAAGGCTACAAGGATTAGAAAGTTTCATGTGCCACATCAGTAGGAATATATATAAGTATCCTCAATATAAAGGTTTTGTGCATGGAAAGAGCCTCATTAAACAAATATGTTACATCAGGAAGAGAATCCACAAGTCAGCCTGACTTCTATAAAATAATCATCATCAAGATGAGTTACAGTTCTACCTAATAAAACAAGCCTACTACACATAAAGAACTTATCAGAGAAACATCCCAAGTAAGAAAAATATTTGGTGGGTCTTTTCGATGGTAAGATTGAAGAAATATCTGCCCGATCATAGAATCACTTACAAGGGAAGATTCACATTAGAAATAAATCCACTTATTCATGGCAACTAGAAGAGAGTAGAAATATAACATGTAAAAAGGAAATGCCCCATCAAGGGGACTCATACTAGATCGTTCAATAAGAAAAAGAGAAGAGAGTTCTCACCTATGAAATTATGTTAGAGGAATATTTATTTGTCATTTTGACAAATGAGTTGACAGTCTCATCAACATAATCATATCAGTTTTCTCCCTTATAGGAAAAATAAAAAAGAGCAGAAGGACCGTCGAAGAGACATTACACCTCAGAGTGACCATTTATAAGTGTTGTAGATGGAACAATGGTAAAAAATTAAACCATATTGGTAAGAGGTATACCAGATCCTCCTAACGAACAAGTTGATGTTATTAGATAAACAATCCTTGTTAGAGAAATTTGCATTTTTCTTGATGATATCCTGGGTCTTGCTGATGGAAAGAAGAAATCTAAGATCATTAGATGGAATCTTGAATGCTCACCCTAAATTAACAAAGATCAATATGGAAATAACACTCATCAGAGATAGTTTTAACATCTGAGGGACTTCTCTTGTAACACAACAATTATATGGGTCACACTCATAATGATAAGACTCATTTGGTGTCAGAATGAGTTTCAAAATCTCCTTTTGAAAGTGTTAAAGAGTGAATGTGGAGATCTGAATCATCGAGGGGACATCCAATTTTGAAGGAACTTATTACTCAAGAGAGAGATAAAATATGACACAATGATAGAGGAGAAAGGGTAAAAGAAGACATGTTCCATTCAGTTAAGATATCCATTTAGAAGGACTAATCTTGTGTCTCCCTTATTATACAAGTCACTCCAATATGAATTAAAATCCACTGAAAGATTTATGCATAGGAAGGATTGCCTGAATGTCCACCTAATAGAATGAAGGGTTAAATTGAAATTTTTGGTCATTGGTGTAACATATAAAGTCAAGGGGACTTTTCTCATGATTATTTTATAGCATAAGTCCTAGCAACAAAAGAGAACTCTATGAAATTGGGAGGATATGTATATGTCTCTCTGAAATTTCCAAAGAATGTCACAAAGTAAAGTTCATCAGGAAGATATTTTATTTTGGTAGGAAGATCCCAAAGTGTTACCTATTTATCAAAAAAATGAAAAGTCGCACCAAGGAGACATTCAGGATCAAATAGACATTCTCGAGGTCTCAATAATCAAGAAAAAGGAACATTGACAAAGCTATAAAGAGAAATGGTGCCAAAGAGGAAAACTAGATTGGAGAGAGAGTTATCATGTCATATTGATAAAACCTATCAGATCGACACAATATTTGAAAATTTGAAGCATTAATTATCATTTCTGACATTAATGGTGGTAGAAGGGAAAACTTATATGAATAGAATGAAAGAGTGAGAACACAAAATAATTCATAATTGATCATCATAGCCAAGTTATGAGTAGATTTTAGGATCAAAAGAGCACTACAATTTGATAAGAAACTTTAAGGACCACTTCATATTGCTATCCAAGTAACCACACTAAATTTTTCTTTGAAAAATTTAATAATTTGCAAACAAATTAGGTTTTAGGGTTTTTTTTGTAAAACAATAATTTAAAAATAGAGAAGGATCTTGAGAAATCAAAACCCAAGAGACAAAAGAAGGAAGATAAAAAAACCAAAATTAGGAAGAAAAAAATAAAGGAAAAATTTGAACCAAAATAGAGTGAACCAGAACAAGAGGTACAAGGTGATCCAAAGAAAATGAAGACACACCAAGATATTCTTGATCAAATGCCTGGTGGGGGACCTAGATCACAAATAACTTTCCAAATAAACCCAACACTAAGAAATTAAAAGATAAATAGAGTAATCTTGAAGATATATTTACATAAAAAATGGGATATGACATGTTCATGTTACATTATAAAAGAAGGAACATGCATGAACTGGTTTTTAACCCATGCAAATTAAACCTTGGGAAGCTAGCTGATGTAGCACTAGTCTTGCTTCTTCTGAGACCTCTTCTAGGGTCTCCTAGGTCACTCTATGACCTACTAGGGTTCTTTCACTAACCATAGGATCCTTTGGTATCTTATCACAAGATCCTAACTCCTTCAACTAGTGAACAAAATGTTGTAGAACAAAACACTTCAAAATTTTCACCTAGACCCCAAATGGTCTTTCTTGCATCCTTGGCCTAAAAGGATCCACTTGATCCAAATTAACCAATGCTCAATCCAAAAAGAGGATTAGGAAATCCAAGGTGTCCATAGGACCGTTTCCAACACTTTCAAATACAATTTGCATCAAAATTCCAATCGAGTTCCAAGAACTCACACAATTGCTTCCAAAACATGGCTACAAGCAATTAGCCCTATTCAGCCACTTTTTATGCATTATCTTGAAAAATGTCTTAACAAGTTCCCAAATAGGCTTATGATCTAGACACCCTTTATAGAGACACTATATATTTTCTAGGTCTAGGGCTCTCAAGCTATCCGTATAGCTTTGCCTATAAACAAGGCTAAAAATTAGGGTTTTAAGGGTTTCAAAACCATTATGAAGGAAAATGATTTCTTGCTATCCAAGATACATAACCAATTCCTCAAATTAACTTTGGGGACCTCAAAACTCACCAACCTACTCCCCTCCAAGCTTTGGTTGAAGCTATGAATTCTTTCAACCCACCAATTAAGCTCTGCAACTACTGATGACCCCTAGCCATGCATCACTGGCTCGCCTAGGGCATCATCCCAAAAATGGCTGCCTTTCTTTCCTAGGCCCCTCCTTCCTTGTACAAATTTTACATGGATTCCACCACCATAATCCAAGATCTCGGGAAAATTCCATGGTGGAAGATGGAGTTAAGACCCCATTTACAGAAGTTGCCCAATACAAACCAGCGTCTGGACTAAAAACACAAGATTTTATACAAGCACTTAAAAATATTGAATCAAATAATATAAAACCACAAGAAATATAGTAAAAACCTAAATTATACTAAAAAAATCTTACAAAAATGAATTCAATCCATTAAACCACCTGATCACTTCAAATCACCTTAACAATCACTGTTATTAACATATACAGTCCATACACAAAATTTCTTAAACTTTCCAACCCTTCACACATCTCAAGGATGGTCATATATAGTTGACCCAAACACTTATTCATGAATTTTAGATAGTTATCTAACTGATTTCACTGAAGATGCAATCTTGTCATAAAATTTGTCAATGTTGTCAATGACAACATTGACAACTTTTTGCAACTTTTGAGTTTGGTCTTCAAACCTAGTCTAACTATGCCCAAACTTGTCCAATCCATAAAATATGATGAAATAACATCAAATAGGACCTCTAGTCCCTTGATTGGCTCCTTTTTCCACAAAATTCCAAAAACACCTAATTGGACCTAAATGGACCTAAAGGTCACTAAGGACCTAATAAGACCTATCCTCCTACAAACACTTCACACACTAGGACTCTTGGTCCCTTTATTCATCTAGTGGTCTAGCTAGAAACACTACAAGCCAAAATAAATAAGGATCAAACCCTAGGTTACATTTTCACAACTAGCCTACTTAGGTGCTCCTGCACCATACTCCCCCCAAAGGAAAAGTCAGGTCACTCCTATGGACAAAAGATCCTCTAAAATTCCCACCTTCTTGAAGTATACCTCTGCAATACATGAAGCATCTAACTCTAGTCTATCCTTCCACCGAATCAAATTCTCCATGTAGACTTTGTGTCTAGTAGTCTTCTTAACCCAGGAGTCCAGAACTTTGTCAGCCACCATTTGAAACTTGGGAGGTAAGACAGAAACCTCCACATCATCACTGACCACCTGACTATTTGGAGTGATCTCATCTAGTTTCCCTCTGAATGGTATCAAATCTTGAACATTAAAAACTAGAGATATACTCAAGTCTGATGGTGAGTCCATGTTATATGCATTAGCTTTATATTTTTCCAAGATCTTACAAGGTCCCACCATTTTCATTTGAAGTTTGGTAGGGAAACCCTTCTGTATCCTTGATTTGTTCAAGTGGACCATGACATAGTCACCCACTTCAAGCTAAACATCCCTCCTCTTCTCATCAACTTTTGAGTTCAGCTTATGTTGACTGTCTTGTATCTACTTCTTCACTTGGTCTTATATCTCTTTCATGGTAGAGGTGAAGTCCTCTGCATGGCCACTTCTGTATTCCATTCCACCTAGATCTCTAAGCTCACAAACACCCCTAGGGTACATGCCATAAACAACCTCAAACAGGATTTTTCTTGTCATTCTATTATTGCTATCATTGTAAGCATATTTGGCTTGGGGAATGACCACATCCCAAGTCTATCCATACTCCTTAGTTAGGCACCTCAATAGGTTACCCAACACCCTATTTACCACCTTAGTTTGGCCATTAGTTTGAGGGTGGTAAGTTGAGCCAAAAGATAGGTTAGTACCCAATCTTGTCCACAAAGTTTGCCAAAAATGGCTCATAAATTTCACATCCCTATTAGATACAATACTCAGAGGGAGACCATGGATCCTCACAACCTCTTTGAAAAAAAAAAAAGCAATGTGGCTAGCATCATTAGTAGTTTTACATGGGTTGAAATGCCCCATTTTGCTAAATCTATCAACAACTACATAAATGCTATCATACCCATGTTTAGTCTTGGGTAAGCCCATAATAAAATCCATACTCACACACTTCCATGGCCTATTAGGGATTGGTAGAGGCTCATAAAACCCTATATTACTCATTCCTCCTTTTTTCTTTATGCAAACAACACACTGCTCCACATACTTGGTGACATCTTTCACCAAATTTGGCCAATGGTAGAACCTTTGGACCAATTCCAAGGTCTTGTCCCTACCAAAATGACCACTTAGAGAGCCATTATGTTTCTCTTGGATGAGGTTCATCCTCATTGACCCTTTGGGTACACACAACTGATTTACCTTGAACAACAATCCATTATGTAAAGTAAAATCAGAGAAATTTCTATGAAAATGATTCTCAAAATAAAAACTTACCTTATAGGCCTCACCAAAATCCTCATCTGATTTGTATAGGTCTCTAAAACTTTCAATCCCAATACTATTCAAGTGAACTTCTTGCACTGTTAACAACCTCCTACTTAATGCATCTACCACCTTATTAAGTTGACCCTTCTTGTGCTTGATAGTAAAAGTGAATGCTTACAAGTACTCCATCCACTTCAGATGTTTGTTGCTCAACTTTTCTTGGGTTTTAACATAAATAAGAGCCTGGTTGTCAGTGAATACCACAAAATCTTTGGGCAACAGATAGTGTCTCCATTTTCTCAAGGATTGAACTAGTGCATATAGTTCCAAATCATAAGAAGAGCATTTCTTCTTAGCCTCATTCAATTTCTCACTAGAGAAGGAAATAGGTCTACCTTCTTGACTTGATACCCCTCCCACTACTAATCCACTAGAATCACACTCAATGGTAAACAAATTCTCAAAGCTTGGAAATTATAGGATTGGTTGAGTATCCACTTGTTTCTTCAACAAATCAAATGCTTTTCGTACTTCTACTATCCATCTGAACTTAGTTTTGACCCCACCCTTTATAGTATCCATCAAAGGTGCACATATCCCACTAAAATTCCTAATAAAATTTCTATAAAATTGGGCAAGGCCATAGAAACTCCTTACCTCTATGGATGTGGTAGGTGGAGGCAAGTTCAAGATAGCAACAAATTTGTCTTTGTCCATATTCAAAGACCCTTTGGACAAAACAAAGCCCAAGTAAACTAGTTCTTGTTAAAAGAACTCACACTTCTCAAGGTTAATGGCCAACTTCTCATGTAACCTTTTTAATACTGCCTCAACATGTCTGATATGCTCCTCTCTTGTCTTACTAAATATTAGTATATCATAAAGATATACCACCATGAACTTCCCTGTGAAGTCCTTGAGCACTTCATTCATGAGCCTCATGAATGTGCTCGGAGCATTAGAGAGGCCAAATGGCATAACAAGCCATTCATATAACCCATATGTGGTCTTGAATGTCATTTTCCATTCATCAACTTCCTTCACCCTGATTTGGTGATAACCACTCTTCAAATCCAGCTTTGTAAAGTACATTTCCCCACCAAAGCAATCCATAAGATCCTCTATTCTTGGGATTGGGAATCTATACCTTATTTTGATCCTATTTATATCCCTTGAGTCTATGCATAATCTCCACTTTCCCCCCTTCTTGGATGCTAAAACAACCAGGACTACACAAGGGCAAATGCTCTTCTTAATCAAGCCTTGATCCAAGAGCTCTTGTACTTGTCTTTCTACCTCCAAGTTCCTATATGGAGTCAACTTGTATGCTTCCTTGTTGGGAAAGGATGCCCCTAGAACAAAGTCTATCTGATTAATTATAACCCTCTTTGGTGGTAGGGTTACATGAGTTCCATCACTCACTATGTCTTTGTACTTCTCAAGCAATTCTTGCACCTCCATTGGTAATGGTTCCTTCACCAATTCTTCTACCTCCTTGGGCTTCAAAAAAATGGCATAAACCTCACTCTCATCACCCTTGACATCTTTTAAAAACTCCTTTCCATTGCATAACATAACACTAGGAGTTTTGGTCTGTGGATCTTCATCCTCTAATAATGACTAAATTTTGAAGGTCTTCCCTCATTTCTTGAAAGTGATGGAGTTCTCGTTCCCATCATACACTGCCCCATTATCAATTTCCAAGGCCTTCCAAGAAGCAAATGGAAAGAATCCATTGGTAGGATGTCACAAATCAATCTGTCTTTATACCCTACTATTGAGAACTCTACCCATGTTTGCTCATTGACCAGCACACTTTGGCCTTTGTTGAGCCATGTCACCTTATAGGGATTCACATGGGGTATCTTGGCTAGTTAAATCTTTACTAATTCCTCCTTTGAGATGATGTTATCTATGGATCCAGAGTCCACAATCACCTTACACACCTTACCAAGGATCTTACATCTGATCCTAAATAGTTCCCTCCTATTTTTGGGCTCATCCTTGATTGTTTGCCTTATTAAGACCCTTATGAACATTAGATTCTCACCCATCTCTGAATCTAGATGGTCTACATTAGGGGTTTTGACACTTGAAGTGTCCTCATGTGCATATGTTATCCTCTTATCACTATTTTCTGCAATAGTTTTGTCTGGACATCTATAGGCTGGATGGCCTAGTTGTCCACAATAATAACATTTCATGGTTGCAAAATAAGAATTACTCCTACCTCCTCTTCCTTTGTTAGGACCACCATGATTACCTCTACCTCTGTTATAGCCTCCTCTTGAACTTTTCTCAGTCTACTACTCTGTCAACTTATTCTCTCCTTGTGACCTTTTCTCACTACCCCTTCCTTGGTAGCCTCCTCTTTGACCCCTTTGGTCCATTCCTCTGACTCTATTGTTATTGTTGTTCTTGAAGGTAGAATCGCCTTTCTTATTATTATTTTCTTCCAACTTTATAGCCAATTGATGGCACCTTTTGATAGTGGTAGGTGTCCATAGGATAATCTCCTCTTGGATGTTCTACTTCAATCCACCCAAGTACCTATCCACTTTTATTGGCTCTTCTTCCTGAAATTTAGACCTTAGACACAATCTTTGGAATTCCTTAGTATATGAGGCTACACCTAGGTCTTGTTGCGTCAAGTTTTTCCTCTTCCTATGAAGTTGTATTTCGTATTCCTCTAGAAGATAACTCTCCTTCAATTTGGTCACCATAGCATTCCAATTTGCAATTGGTTGCTTTCTCATGCTTACCCTCTCATCCTAAAGGTATTTCAACCAAGTCAAAGCTGACCCTCTGAGTCTAGACTTGGCCACTTTAACCTTTTGGGCTTCACTTATTCCCTCACACTCAAAGTGATTCTCCATTACTTCAATCCAGTCCATGACTATTTCAATATCCATATTTCCTCCAAATAAAGGTATCCCTTCCAAATATTTTCCACTTGATGCCTTTATGGCCTTCAAGAAAGGTTCCTCATTCAATACTGGATCAGGTTCAGGAATGAAGTCTTCCTCTTCAATTCTCTTCTTACCCTTACTATTGGATTCAACTTCGTAGTCTTTCTTCCTAGAAACATCTACTAGTTCTTCCATCTTTACTCTCATCGCTTCCAAGGTATCCTCAAGGAGTCTATTTTTCTCATTTTTCTCTTTCATGTCCTTGGATAGTTCTATATTTTTCACCATCTTTGTAGAACCAAGGGATTCCACTTCTAACATAAACCAATCTTCCCAAGTTTCTCAACTTTCTCTGATACCACTCTGATGTAGCACTAGTCTTGCTTCTTTTGAGACCTCTTCTAGGGTCTCCTAGGTCACTCTATGACCTACTAGGGTTCTTTCACTAACCCTAGGCTCCTTTGGTATCTTATCACAAGATCCTAACTCCTTCAACTAGTGAACACCATGTTGTAGAACAAAACACTTCAAAATCTTCACCTAGAACTCAAATGGTCTTTCTTGCATCCTTGGCCTAAAAGGCTCCACTTGATCCAAATTGACCAATGCTCAATCCATAGAGAGGATTAGGATATCCAAGGTTTCCATAGGATCCTTTCCAACACCTACAAACACACTTTGCATCAAAATTCCAATCGAGTTCCAAGAACTCACACAATTGCTTCCAAAATAGGTCTACAAGCAATTAGCCCTATTTAGTCACTTTTTCTGCATTATCTTGCAAAATGTCTTAACAAGTGCCCAAATAGGATTATGATATAGACACCCTTTACAGAGACACTAGATATTTTCTAGGTCTAGGGCTCTCAAGTTGTCCGTACAACTCTACCTATAAACAAGGCTAAAAATTAGGGTTTTGAGGGTTTCAAAACCAGTCTAAATGAAACTTATTTCTTGCTATCCAAGAGACATCACCAAGTCCTCCCATTCAATTTGGAGACCTCAAAACTCACCACCCTACTCCCCTCCAAGCTTTGGTTGAAGCTATGAATGCTTTCAACCCACCAATTAAGCTCTACAACTGCTGATGACCCCTAACCATGCATCACTGGCTCACCTAGGGTATAATCCAAAAAATGGTTGCCTTGCTTTCCTGGGGCCCTCCTTCACTATACACATTTTACATGGATTCCACCACCATAATCCAAGAGCCTGGTAAAATGCCACGGTGGAAGATGGAGTTAAGACCCCATTTGCAGAAGTTGCCCAATACAAACCAGTGACTGGACTAAAAATACAAGATTTTATACAAGCACTTAAAAATATTGAATCAACCAATCTAACACCACAATAAATCTAGTAAAAACCTAAATTCTACTAAACAAAGATTACAGAAATGAATTCAATCCTTTAAGCCACCCGATCGCTTCAAATCACCTTGACAGTCATTGTTATTAACATATACAGTCCGTACACAAAATTTATTAAACTTTCCAACCCTTCACACATCTCAAGGATGGTCATATATAGTTGAACCAAACACTAATTCATTGGTTTTAGATAGTAATCTAACTGATTTCATAGAAGATGAAATCTTTTCATAAAAGTTGTCAATGTTGTCAATGACAACATTGACAACTTTTTGCAACTTTTGAGTTTGGTCTTCAAACTTGGTCTAACTATGCCCAAACTTGTCCAATCCATCAAATATGATGAAATAACATAAAATAGGACCTCTAGTCCCTTTCTTGGCTCCTTTTTCCACAAAATTCCAAAAACACCTAATTGGACCTAATTGGACCTAAATGGACCTAAAGGTCACTAAGGACCTAATAAGACCTATCCTCCTAAAAACACTTCACACACTAGGGCTCTTGGTCCCTTTATTCATCTAGTGGTCTGGCTAGAACCACTACAAGCCAAAACAAAGAAGGAGCAAACCCTAGGTTACATTTTTACAACTAGCCTACCTAGGTGCTCCTACACCATTGGCCATACCTAATGTCTTTGTGAATGTTGACCTGATACAACTTATTGTAAAGTACTATAATCCAAAAAAAATGATCTATGATAGTCAGGGTGCACCATTTGTACCTATTACTAGAGATTACATATCTATAGTTTTTGGGTTGGATGATTAGTGTGACTGATAAGGCCAAATTATGCCTTTATTTTGTATAACTTTAAAATACTCTGTTCTAGTTTTTGACAAAACATTTGAGAGCCTATCTAGTCAAAACTTGTGATAAAAGTCCAGATAGAACTATTAAACCATGGGTAGATGTTCTTGACATACTTTGCTAATATTATACATATAATGCAGTATTTCATAAAACCATCAGAATATATGCTCTAACATCTGGATATTTTATTTGATTAAGTTTGTTGCATGAATATTTCCGCATCATAACTAACTTGACAGGAGAGAAAGCAACTGGAGAGTGGTCGATTGTATTCAAGAAAGACCGTTGAGGACTAGCTACATCAGGAGTGATCGTTACAGCACCAGGAAACATGGCTGCTATAATGGAGCCATTATTCCAGGACGCGGGGATGTAGTGCGCCTATATTCCCTCTGCACTTTAGTATGTTGAATTGGTCATCCAAGTTTCATTACCCACACCGCGGGCTGTTGTATTTCCATATTCTTCTCCGGCATGTTTTCAGAAAGATGTTTTTCCTTTCTATTTTGTAATAATGTTCGATCCTCTATATATAGGGATTGGACCAATAGTTTGAAGTTAGATAGAAAATCAGAGAAAAGGTTTTTGGAAGAATATTGTTGTATTTTCACAGCAATCTATTTCCAGTTCCATGTCTTGTTTCTATGTAATGAGTTTTTGAAATACAATGAAATAGTTCTTGGTTTACATTCTGTGTTAATAGATTAGTATAAGTCAACCAAGTGGGCCCACTTGGGAGGTGGATTAGGTTAGAATAGAATAGATTTCATTTACAACATTTCCAGTATTTCAGATAGAAGTTACAATTTCTTCCTGCAACATCATACCTTGTGAGTGTTCCTACAACATCTGCGAGAATTGTTATAATGGATGTTCTAGGTTGAAAGTATAGGTTTAAGTAGAGTTATAAATTTCTAGCATTCATTTTAGTAAGGAGATAAATGTATTATTTTCCTACAACATTAGTGTAGGTTTCTTTTATGCTTTTTTACCTTCCTACAGCAGAAGCAGAATGAATCCTTAAGGAACCTAGTGCACATATCGTGCCAACCATTTCAAGTATATGTCCCTGGGTTGACAAGTTAAATGCACCTCATAACGGGAAAAATAGTCCTTAGATTGAATGAACCATTCCTAAGAAAGGCCTTGAGCATGATTATTACACACCTATTGTGAGGCGGTTCAGTGACCAAGAGATGATTTATGAGGAACATAATGATGTGTATGTCAGGATGGATACCACTTACAAGAGATGGAGGCTACCTTTACACAGAAAAAGGACAAATAATAATTAGCTTTCAAAGTTTGAGGATAATGACAAACCACCATTATCAATGGAATTATTTGAGGGGTATCTTAAATTCACTTACTATTCAGTAGGTTATGTCCTGGGTATTGAAGTGCCTAAACTTATGTCAATTATTCCCATGGTGATTGTAGCAGCTATACAGAGTCATGGTGCTTTCCCTCTTTGACTATAAATCTTAAATAATTAAAAAAATTTATGTAGGGTTGAGGGATATCCAAAATAAACCAAATTTTTTATATTTCAAACACTATTCCTTTCTCATTCACATGAACCTCTATGTTGGTCAAGAAATCAAAATGTGGCCATAAAAATTAAGGATTGTAGAGTTAGATAGTGGAGGGAAACCAAGGCCTGTGTAAATGAAGACAAAATTTTGGGACTATAGATTCACATGGTCTAGTTATGTAAATTTTGAGTAATACTTTGTTAAGACATTGTATAGATTCTTCTAGCATCCATGTGATTATTCTTTGTCACATAAGATCAAAAGGTTTCTTATACCTAAGGATTATGATGAAAGGTAGAAGGTGAATCATAATTGGGGAGATTGGTATGTATTTGTAGACTCCACAATGGTCAGAGTATATGGTTTTAAAGATACTCCTTTCCTCCTTTCAAAGACTGTGCAAAATAGGGTGGTATCATTAGAGATTGTGAGACAATTAGAATTTTCTACTTTAATGAATGTAAGTGCATATGGAAAAAAATCACTCATGTCGGGGACTTTACCTTTTGGATATTTTATAATAGTTTCTACTAAGGGTTATAACTTAATCTAGAATAAGATGGAACATTATGGCATGAATAAGGGAGCACCCAGGAAGAATTTTGATCCATAAGGTTTTATCAACATTATCAGGAAGGAGAAAAGTTTAAGTGGATATGGTCATTTGCATTTTATTCAAGATGATCTCATAAGGAATTTACATGAATTAGAGGCAATAAACACCATAAATAATTATAAATTGGTGGCGAAAGTTGAAGTGTGAAGGATGAGAAATTAATGGTATCATGGTTCCTTTTTGGAGATCAATGACTTGGTGGATAGAGCTAGAGCCATGGTATCTCATGTCAATGAGTTAATTGAGGGTGTTCCTCCTTTTGTATTTTATGGAATAGTTGTAAAGTCAAAAGAAAGGAAATATGTGAAGAAGGTAAATTGCCTATCCAACTTTTTTCTAAAATCTGTACATATCCTGATTGATTTATCAGGCTTAGAGATGGGCACCATATTAGAGATTCATTCACAATAGTCAATGGGGCAGATGATCTTGGCTTGGAGTAACTTTTCTAGCTCCACTTTGACAAGTAGTGCCACTTTAGGGTGCATCTTTCTAAGCTTTTGCTTGACAGGTTTGATGTTCGGGTCCACTGCTAGATGTTGAACCACCAAGTTGGGATCTAACCCTGGCATGTGGGAGTAATACCATGCAAACTTGTTGATGGATTCCTTTAATAAAGTGACAAGATCACTTTCTTCTGCTTCAGTTAGGGATGCTGCTATGTATGTGATGGCGGGATTTTCTTTGGTACCCAGGTTGATAGGTTTTTCTTCTTCAATGAGAATCTATGACTGTTCAGGCTTGTAATCACGAATAAGAGGAAGAGGAGAATCTTCATCCTCTGGCACCTCAAAGAGGTTTTCACCAGGGGCTACACCCTTTGTTTTTAATTTTTTATGATCGGATAGCGCCCTGGAGGGGTTTTCGCTAGGGGATCAATTTTTCTCTTTTTTATTTTTGTTTTCTGTTTCATTTTTGCAGCTAAAGTTCTCTTCCCCAAAGTATGCCTTTGGGTCTTGTTTGTAGACATATGCTGAGTCTTTCCCCTAGTCACTGCTTTGTTCAATTGCTCCCATGAAGCTTAGGAACGCATCCTCACTTTGGAACTCATCAACGTGTACGACACTTGGTTGGTCCCAATCTATGAGTTCAGGATGGTGGAGGGGAAGGTCAATGAAGAGGATGGAAATTTGTTGTAGTACATCATTTCCTAGGAAGTTTTCATCGTCAAAAACATCATCATAAGCTCTCACAACCTTCTCTTCTGGGATATCTTCGATGTCAGCGATTTCACCCAAGGATGAAAAAGAGGCAAAGGTGGTCGTTTCATTGGTGCCCCCATTTGTGTCAGAGCCCATGCCAAGGCCCAGGTGCTTTTGTAGTCAGGTAGGTATAATAGGATCTTTCATTCCTTTCTCTTCATAACCAAGGCCACCTCCTTGATAGTTCCATTTTTTTGTCACCAGTTTGTGCGTTGCGGGGTACTTATCTTTGAAGTAATTGAGGTGACTTGTGTCCTTGGGTGGTGGATCTTTATATAGCCATTGATTGATGTTTGGTGTCATTTCCTATCCAGTCAAAGTACCTTTTGATATAAAAGTGGTAGAACCAAATTGTAGTGCCTTGGTTGTCTTTGATTCTATCTTGCTTAGATTAGGTTGGTGGCCCTGAGTGTGAGGATCAATTGGCAGTGCTCCAACTATGAAGGCATCAGATAAAGTGTACTCACCATAACCTTTGTCATTGATCTTGACCGTGGATAAGGTGGAGGAGAGGATTATTTCTGGGTCTGAATGGGTTTGGGATGAACTGGTGATAGAGGTACCAATATCGATCCCAGGACAGTGATTGGAATGTGGAAAGGATGTTTCCAATGCATTGCAGTATGCAAAGGGCTTGGGATCTGTGTGGATGGTGATCTCAGTGCCTTTATATGGGAATTTGATGCACTGATGGTAGGTGGATGGGATGGCTTGCATAGAATGAATCCATGGGTGTCCAAGGAGAATATTGAAGGGAAGGTCAAGATCAACAACGTGACATAATGTATTTTGGATAACTGGGCCCACTTGAATGGGCAATGATATGGTGCCTTCAGAAGTACACTCCAAATTTTCATATGCCTTTATTGTGATGAGATCATTTGTTATATCATTTTCAGTGCAACCTAACTATTTTAAGAATTTTAGAGTGCACAGATTTAGGGCCGATCCATTATCTATCATGACCCGTTTAATGGCAAAATATTTAACCATAAAAATAATACAAAGTTGGAGATTATGATTGGTTTCTTCTGAGGGTATGTCTATTGGTCTAAAGGAGACCCCACAAGATGCAGATAGGTGTCCGACAAGGATTTGGAATTCAGTGAGGTTGATGTCGCTGGGAACACAGGATTCTTGCAAGGCTTTATTGAGGATCTCTTGATAAGTGGGTGATGTGCGGAGAAGATTCAGGATGGAAATTTGGGCTGGGGTATTCCCTAGGTGTTCCAAAATGTTGTGTTGGGTCCCAGTAGATGGGGTGGGACCGGCATCTATGACTATTATCCGACCTCTATGAGTGGTGATGGAAAATTGGTTATCGACACCCTTGACATGGATGACATTGATGGAGGAGTGTACTTGGGATATGCAGCCGATGAGATTATCATAGTTGATATAGGAATTGGTATAATATTTTCTGTCAGCATTTTCTTCTTGTTTACCCTTCCCCTGATCAGAGGACTATGTAGGATTGCATGGGCCTATACCTAAAGTGTGTTTAGGGAATGCATTTTGATAAATTTTAAGGCCTGCATTTGGTGATGATTGGGTAGGAGAGTCCACTTTGATCTCCTTGTGGTCAATGAGATCCTGAATATAGTGTTTCAACTTTATGCATTTGAGGGTGGTGTGTCCCTTAACACGGTGGTATTCATAGTACTCGTTGTCTTTATACCAAGTTGGATTAGGATTTGAGTCATCAAATGGCTTTTTTTTAGGATACATAACTTGGTTAGCTTGGAAAATCTTGTGGAAGATGACGTCTATAGGTTCACCAAAAGGGGTAACGTGCGTTATGGTACATTCAAAGTGAAAGGTCTTTGTTGTCCATGCAGGACTGATATAGCATTTGTCTAATTCATAGGACCTTGATAGTTGTGTTGATATGATGTCCCTAGAGGGGGATATATAGTCGCACCTTGAGGGTACATGTTTTGCTGGTAAGTCAGCTGAGAGTACATAGAATTGGGCTGTTGATACATGGGAGGAGTTTGAGGGTACATTGGTGGTGCTTGCTGATAAGTCTGGGTAGGTGCATTAGGACTAGCTACCACAACCTGAATGTGTTTGGTGTCGGTGGCTCCATCTGTTATCGTGTTTTTGTTCTTGTTCCACTATCGTGATCAATCATTGTTATGTTTTTCAGGCTGGGATTCTTTGTAGTGCTTGATGGTACCTTCTTCTACAAGACCTCATTCAAGATCCATACCTTTGATTCTGATGTCATGATAAGTTTGTATATAGTTCATGTGCATGTGATAGGAAAGCTTAGGATGGAGGTTGTTAATGAATATTTTAATAAGGTGTTGCTCTGGGGGTTGGTAAGACAACCTTGTAGTAAGACCTTGCCAGCACTGAAGATAATCGGCCAGGCTTTCTCATCCCTTTTGTTTGGAATTGCATAGGTCAAGGAGTGAGATTTCATTTTTGACATTATGTACATATTGGGCCAAAAACTTTTTAGATAATTCAGCGAAAGTAGAGACTGTGCCATAAGGGATTTTGTAGAACCATTCAAGAGTGGTGCCTCCTAAGCTTTTGGGAAATAGTCTCATGAGGAAGTTATTGCTATAGGCTACTTCTTGGCAGGCCATGCAGAATTGTTTCACATGACTCACAGGATCTCCCTTCCCCTGATATTTATCAAATTTGGGTGTCTCAAAATGCTTGGGGAAGGGTATGGCAGTGATAGATTGATCAAATGGATAAGGACATACCTCTTCAAACTTGAATGTTTTAGCCTTTGTCCCAGCCTTTAGCTCCTTGAGAGCATTCTTTATTTCCTCCCATTTATGATTGATTTACGGAGGAGGATTGCTAATCATGATTGCACGGTTTCCTTGAACCTAATATGGAATGAATGGCAAGTATGGAGGATTCTATGGGGATATTGTGGTGTTTGGTATGATGTTTGTTGGTGAATGTATATGGGCTGTTGTGGTGGAAGCTGTGGTTGAGAGGAATATTGCAGTGGAGGAGGTGTCAGCACTTGATAAGATTGTTGCAATTGCTAGAAATATGCTTGTACTTGCTATGGTGTTGGATAGGTGGGATGAGCCTATTGCACACTTGTATAGGATGGAGGATAAGTGTTTTGCGGCAGAATGCCCCCAGTGAGATCTTGTTGTGGAGGTGGAATTGTTTGTGATGCAGTGGAAGATGGCATGGCTATGTAATTGGCAGAATGAGTTTGGATAAAAGGATTAGCAAACTATTGAAATGGTTGTGCCATGAGGGGATTTGCCTCCTGCGTTTGTGGTTGTGGCTACTGTGTAGTTTGGATCGTGGGTTGTGCAGCTGCGAATGGGGTTGATTGGTTGTTGTTGCACTTGGGATGTGAATGGGTTGGTGATTTTCTACTGCAATTGTTGTTGTTGGGATGGTTGATGAATGGATTGTTGCTGCTTAATAAGTTGTTGTTGTTGTTATTGCTACTATTGGATAGGTTGTTGTTGTTGCTATTAGATAGGTTGTTGTTGTTGCTGTTGGATAGGTGGTTGTTGTTGTTGTTGGATAGGTGGGATGGGAATTTGGGGTACGATGAAGGGGTTTGTGGATGGTTGCAGTATGGGGGGATTTGGGTTGAACAACATTTGAGGTAAAAATGTTGGCATTCATTGTGATTGCGTTGTTGGTGGAGTAGGAAAAGTGGACCCTTGTGTAAATAATTGTTGGTTATATGCATTGGTAGGTGGCATGCCTATGGTGAAGAAAGGAAGAATAGGCATGGAAACTTGGGTGCTTTGATGCTGTGAATTGGTTGTTGCACTTTGAATGGGCTGAGGAGGAATGGGCAGAATGGTGGTTTGCTGTGTGCTAACTGGTGGTGGTGGAAAGTTTGCAACAAATGTTGGGATTGCTTGTGAAAGAGGAGCAACTGTGCTTTGCTGAGATGCCTGTGTAGTGATAGGGGGTATTGTTTGTGATGCTGATGTGGCATCAAGAGGTGGGGCTCTTGAGGTAGATGAGGGTGTTGTGTGCATGATGGAAGGTGGAATGGATGGATGTGTCTATGTTGGAAACCTACCTGTTGGGAGCACACTTAGACATGCAAACGTTAGAAGATATAAATCATTTACGCTACATTAACATGTCTAAAACATACTCTTAAAAAATAAGAAGACTCCACCATGACCTCCGATGAGCTGAACAAGGGCACCCAAGACCTTGTTGATTTGCTCTTAGAGAGGTGTGTGGGTGTGCTCTCCCAACACAATATCTAAATCCTACTATTTGATTGACTATGCAAACTAGTTGATTGAAATGAGTGAAAAACTCAAGAAACAAGTATTGACAACTTGTCTCAAGCCTCCACCATGAATGCAAGTGCAAGACTATACTATGATGAAGATTCAAAAGACTAAGCTAAGATGATATGCATAAGATAATAGAAATAAGTTCATTTGCCATTATCCTAACATGTAATCTCTAGATTCAACTATGAACTAATGAGCATAAGCATAAAATGCACTAAA
>MU214583.1:122776-135127 GCA_018584345.1 Thuja plicata | reverse complement strand
GAAAGATTAGGATCCATGTTCTTCCTCTTCTTAGTGGCTCGTGTGATAGGTGGCATGAAATGACTATCCTAAAGGAATATGAGATGCAAGATGTATGCAAGGATGCACCTAGGAAACTAAGGATGATCATGCTAGGATTAATATGTGTTCAGGATGATGGATGCACTTCTATGGATTAAGGATGACTTGATGTATGCAAGGATCAAGGGTTTCTTTCCCTAGTGTAGGATCAAGTGGATATGATTGTCTACCTAAGATAGACTTGTGGTCTTTGGTGGATGAGATTATTTGCTAATGTGAACCAACCTTTTGATCAAGGTGATGAGGTTGAAAAAGACAAAGGGGATTATCCTAAACAATGCTTAGTTTAAGGACATTCAAGGATGGGATTTGATTAAGATGTAGGTTTTTAGCAACTCAAGAGGGGATGCAATACCAAGTGAGGGATGTGATCAAGGATTCTTTGGAGGACAATTAGGATGATGCTAGGCTAATTAGGATTGATTTGATTAATGCAATATCATGCTAGGATGAGTGTGTGATGTGTTCCTAAAGATGACAACCTAAGGGAGGTCCTAAAATATAAGCTAAGTGAGCTTAAGAAGAGGAAGAACTTTTGTTTGTTGTGGTAAACCGACTAGTCATATTGTTCAAATCTAACAAAAGAAGAGTTTAGATGATATTTGCCCATGAAATGAGCAACCTTGTTGTTGTAGATCACTTTTTCAAATTCTTCCTATTTATGAATCTCTTGTTTGATAGAATCGATGATGTGTTGGCATTTGGTAGTCTCTCGGGTTGTGTTTTTCTATTCTCTTTGCACGGGTGGTAACAGAGTTTTCACCTTCTTATGTTTCTTGGAATCAGTCATGTCCTATAAATAGATCTAATTTTGGATGAATAGTTGGAGGTTTTAGGACATATCTCATAAAGGACCAAATTCTTTGCAAAAGGACATTGTCTCGCTAATCTGGCAAAAGTTTGATCTTGTTCTGATTTTCAATAGATTTGTTCCATGGCAAGAAACAATTTCAGCATAGTCAAACCAGAAAATAACAGGCATGTGTCTGAAAATAATCCAACAAGGGACAAAGCAACCTTGAAAGATACAAGCATGTGACAAATTTGAATGTTGGATATTCTATCTATGTTTTGGAGTTGTCAATGTTTTTCAAAACACTTCAAGCACAAAATCTACCTAAGGAATTGGCATAGCATGAAAATACTTTCTCCTAAGCTTAGGAACACACATAAGAGCTAATCAGAATATGGCCATCTCACCAAGCATGTAATGGCTCCAGTCATGACGCTATATTATCTGGTTTCAAATGCTTAGGGTGGCATGAATGTATGAGTGATCTTGGGGAAGTTACTATCCTCCTTGCACAAGCATTATCACCTTTCAGGGGTTTTCTGAGTAGCTTCTAAGCCTAGAGTGTTTAGTATGGTTCTCTGTTTGATTATATCCTCTATGTTTGTGCAAGCACATTTCAGGCATATAGCCCCATAGAGTGTCTTGACAAAAGTGGTCACGTAAATGTGATTAAGACCATGAGGCCGCACTTAAGTTAGACAAGATCTGAGTATAAGCTCAAATTCCAACCAAATCTTGAGGCTTTAACCCCAAGGAGTAAATTTGATTAACATGAGTTAAAGTGGTGTGGCTTACACCTCATTCTCACGTGGGTCATTCCTGGGAGATTTTTTCCTCAACCGGTAGGCCCATCTAAAAGATTCATAGTAACTTGAATTGGCGACAAAAAGGAGTCTAGATTTTTTATTTTCCCACAAGGGGAAAAGAGCATACTCTCCTCTCTAGTATCATTTTCTCTACAAGCATGCAAGACAAGTTTGTTCTGTCCCAAAAGATTCGATTGTTTAACACTAAGTGTGTATAGGTTTTTGATCTTCCCAAAAGGGAAGAGAGCATAATCCCCTAACACTCACTTATGATTAAACAATAAAATCTAACTAATTAGTGTAGGTGCCTAAAAAATATTAACACAAACATGATCATTTGGTCGATATAGATCTAAGGCAACCTGCAATACAAATGTGAGTAGTCTTAAGATTGCGTCTTTGACAAGCAGTGCTGCAAAACAACTAATTAGTAATTTCAAGTTTGGCCTTTGAAAAGCATTAAAAACACAATGACCACTTAACTTAGTACATGATAAATCCAATTTTGACAAAGCGTAAATGCCGGTTTAGGGCGCAGATGCTGATTCTAGTTTTTTCCTAAAAATCACAGAAAGCAAAAAATAGGCTAAAAACACAGAAAAAACCAGAGAGTGGCTATACCATTTGGAGATGCCAATTTGCAGAGCACAGACGCCGATTATGCGAAGATGCCAGTTTGTGAATCGTAGATGCTACTATACCTGCAAGTTCACAAAACACAACAAAACAACAAACAAAGTCACTTTTTCTTTCTTCTTAGTCTTTAGTTTGATCAAATTTAGCTATTTTGAGAGTTTTAAAACAATTAAAGGCTAGTGTTCTTTTACAAAGTGATCAAGATTCATTCCCCTACTAAATTTTTAACATTATAACTACTTGTAAAACTGATTTCTGCTAAAAAATAGAATGCTCAAATATTAAAAAGTAGTGGGAAAGACTGTGGATCTTGAAAAATTGAAAAGTTATGTTAACAAATCATCAAAATAGCAATTCCAGGTGGAGAATCCAGTCTAGGTCACAGACGCGGGTTCATTGCAAATGTCAAACGACAGTTCAGGGAGAACCAGCGTTTGCGCAGACGCCTCTACATAAAACACAGAAATGAATCCGCGTGCTTGGAAAAATTTGAAGAAAATAAAGACAAGAAGTTAGAAATTTTAGAGATGTGTGTCCCACCGGGCATGCCAGAATGTGTATGAGGAATTATTCAATCTGTTGGGAGAAAGCTCAAACATGAAAACATTAGTGGGTTAGCACATCAATTCAAGATCACATGAAAAAGTAAGCAAGCAACAAAGAACTCAACATAACATCAGATTGAGCTAAAAATAAGTGACCATACACCCTATTTTACTCATTTTGATTTTCTCTTCTTGATAGGATGTAGGTGTGCTCTCTCAAACACACAAAATACAATGGATCCCAATGCAAAATGCAAGATTGATAAGATGAAAGAATTCAAGAACTAGTATAAGGAACTAGTCTCAAATCTTTCAAAAAGGATGATACTCTAAGCTAGTTATGAAGATGATATGCATATGCTAGATGGAAACCAAGATTCATTCACCAAATTGAAGCCTAGCATGTGATATCTAAGTGATTTAAGAAAAAACTAGAAGCATATGAAAACATGAAATCAAGAACTATGAACTTCTAAATGCAAAATAACATGATAACAATGCAAATTGAGAGATGTAAAATGAAGAGGAGAAGGCCTTTATTTATAGAGTTTTTGGAGAGAGGAAGAGACTTGGATGAAGTGGCACATATGTGGCATCCACATAAGAGCCACATAAGGGACACATAGACTTGAAAAGATGGCCAATTTTGACTCAAAGTTGACATTTAATATTGAGTAGCTCAATATTTCAAAAGGGGAGACAAAGTTGTAAGAAGGAATTAAAGAGGAATGGGTTCCTATTTTGGAGAGAATTTCCCCATGTGGGTGAGCATTCCATTAGCCTTAAAAAGGTTAGGAATCATCCATTAACCATGGTTAAAGGACAATTAGGTGGGGAAGTATACTTAGGAAATGAGGTGATGGGAGTAGGGTAGGAATAGGGTAGGCTTTAGGGTAGGATTAATAGGTTCCTAGCTAGGGTTTTAGGGTATTATTCAAATCAAATTTGAATAAATTGTGGTTTAGAAGAATTAGGAAAATGGAGGATTGAATAAATGTAAATTTATTAAAAGGGAATTTTATGAGACAAATGTATTTAAATGAAATACATTAAAATAGTATTTAAACTATTAGAAAATGAAACTATTTAATTGACCAAATTAAATAGTTAGAGGAATAAGAGGGAAAAGAATATTAATATTTTTGGACGTCTACTCTTATTTATTATATTTTCATTCTAAAAGGGCTCAAGATTTAATATTATTTATTGGTTTATTTAAGTTCTTCAAATATTTAATCCTAAAATCAAGTTTCTAATAAGTACACTTTCTAATTCTAAAATAAATCTTTTGATTATGAATCCTAAACAGATACTAAAGTTTATTTTGTATCACATTTTCTCCATTAAAAACACTTTTTAAATTGTGAACATTTCTATTACAAATTTTAAAAATTAATTTAAAATCTAATCGTAATTATTGAATGATGGTTTAACAAATTTTGAGACCTCTTCAACTTTTTGTTAACTTGCTTTGAACTTATAGGGAATGTTTCCAAAGATATGTGCTCCAACTACTCTTTTGAAGAAAAAGGAAAAAATGTCTGAAAAGGTGGTCAACGAGGCATTTACCCTTTTTTTATTGTCTTTTAGGTTGATGGTGCTTACCTCATGTCAGGGAGATCTTTTGTATTAGGCCTAAATCTTGTTTTCTCCCTTGTGATATAAAAGGAAATTGGAGACCTTATTATGAGTTTGCAAGCTCTCAGATAACATAATAGTCATTTTAAGTTTGTTTATGTAATTTTAGTAGGTTAAGTCAAAGTATGCTTCTTAATTTTGGACATAAACAGTTTCCATGACAACATATACTTGGTGAAAGCTCTTGTAGATGCAAAAAACAATATGGAATCTGTTGAAGACAATTATTAAATTGTGTATTGTCATTGATGTTACACATGTATTTACACTTATGTAATTATGTTACACAAATGTCTACATTCAGACCGAGCACAGTTAGTGAATGGAAAGAGTTTTGTAGTGTTGACTGAGTCACTCAGGCATTTCAGTCATGGTCGGGCATCAAAGAAACTTAGTGTTAGCCGAGTTGATTATTCAGTGTCAGCCGACTAACAGTGGTTTACAATGTATAATTAATTACTTACATGAGGCCGACTGAATTATGATTTATTAATTATTTAGAAGTATATTCAAGCTAACTTGACAGGGCTTATCATATATATGGAAGGTCAAGTTGGGATTGAATGTGTGAAGAAAAGTGTAAAAGTTGAAGAGAAGAAGAACTGTGGAATTCTGTGATATGAAGAGTGAAGGAAAAATTAGATGGGATTCTGATTGATTATAGAACACTCAGAGCTGCAATAGAATATTTGATCAGCAAGGATCCAGTTATAATTAGAACAAAGATTTGAATCAGCAAAGACAATTTCTTACACATATAGGTCAATTCATTGTTACTATCTAACAATTGTAGTAGTGATCTCAAATCTCTTAACAGAGTAGACTTAACAGTGTTTTTCTAAATCCTCTCACAAGGTAGAATTTCTATGTTGAAGTGTTGAAGACTTCTAACAAGGCCACTCCTCATTGTGTGATTTAAATCCTCTAACAGGGTCACACCTAACAGTGTGTTTTGTAACCTTTAATAGGGTTGGATCCTAACAGGGCTCACTTCAGAAGAGTGAAAAATAGTAACTAGTTACATTGGTCATTTTTCCCATATTGGGCTTCCATGTTAAATCTTGGTGTCACCTGTGTAATGTTATTTGTTTCATGCTTTATGTTTTAGTACTTAAACACTAAAGTATAATTGCATTGGATATCATAAAGATTTCTTTAACACTTGAGTTATAGAAGAATATCTTAATAGCTGAGTAACAATTTTATATTGTTTAAGACATCTAAAGGACAGGGGATTTGTTTTGGAGTAACTGATTCACCCCTCCCCTCTTAGTTACTTATCTCATTTCCAACAATTGGTATCAGAGCATAAAGTGTTTTCAAAAAAGGGTTTCAAGGCCTAAGCTAAAGAGAAGAGATGTCTTACTGAAGGGAGATCCCAAATCCAAACAAAGACAACTTCCTTGCATGGAAAGAGCTGATGAAACTACATCTATCTACTAATGGAGATGTTGGTTTGCAATTTTTGGATAGCAAATATGTGGAACCAACAGGGACTATGACTATAAAATAGATGATGGAACGAAAGCTTCATAACATAATGATGATTGATATAGCTTCTTCACTCAGCTACTCAGAATTTGATGAAGTGAAGGACTAACCTATAGCCTATGATATGTGGAGGAAATTACAGGACATTCATGGAGGATATGCAAATGTAAAGCGAGCCAAAGCAGAAAGTCTCAAAGGAAAATTTGAATAGATGAAAATGAAAGGAGAAGACATTACAAGATACATTGAAAGAATCAAGAAGATTGTGAGTGCCATCAGAGCTGCAGGAGGAATAATTGAAGATAGAACAGTGGTCAGCAAGGTATTAAGAACTTTACTTCCTATCTATGCTATTAGAGTTTCAGGTATTCAAGAGATGAGGTGCAATAAGGATATAACTCTGGATACATTAGTTGGAAGGCTTACAACTTTTGAGCTGGACAACTTTGACAATTATTCTCCTAGCTCTAGCAATCTTGAGTCCGCATTCAAAGATAAATTAAACCTTGGTAAGAAAGACAGATACTCAAAAGGGAAGCAGATTGAAATTGATAGTGATGATGAATCCAATGATGAAGATCTAGATATCATTGAATCATTACTTGCAAGAAGAGTTGCCAAAGGTAAATACAAAGGTAAAATGCCATTGATTTGTTTCTCATGCAATGAGGTTGGTCACATTTCTTCCAAGTGTGCGAACACAGAAGACAAGGATGAGAAAAAGTTCAACAAGTACAAAGGCAATAAATATTTCAAGAGCTACAAGGACAAAGGCAATAATTCTTGTTATATTGCTAAGGATTCTGACAATGATGAAGAAGAAGATGAAATGGTTAATATTGTTATTAAGGATGAGTCAGATGAAGAAGATGAAAAGATAACACCTTTCTCACATATCAGTAAAAATGACACATGGATAATTGATAGTGGTTATTCTCATCACATGACTGGTGATAAGAAAAAATTTGAACATCTTGAACACTATGATGGTGGGAGTGTCATTTTTGGGAATGATGAACCCTGCTATGTGAAAGGAAAAGGTTGCATTACTCTGACAAAAGGAATCAAATGTGACAATGCTTATTGGGTTGAAGGACTAAGGAGAAATATACTTAGTGTAGCATAGCTGAACAACATTGGCTTCAAGGTAGAATTCATGAATGGTAAGTCCAAGTTCCTGGATCGTAAAGGGAACCTAGTTGGAACTGGCAGGCAAACAAAAGGTAATCTATTCTATCTTGATCTCACTGAAGGTTCATGTTTCATTGCACAAGTAGAAGAAATTTCGCTATGGCATAAAAGGTTGTGTCATGTAAATGTTGATAATATGGTAAACATAAGCAAGAATAAGAGAGTTAGAGGTATTCCTATTTTGAAGAAACCTGAGTTAGCAATATGAAAACAATGTCAAATCGGAAAGATGAGCAAGACAAGTTTCAAGAGAGAGAATTACAATACTGATGAAATCTTGGAATTGGTACACACTGACCTTTGTGGAACAATTGGAAAAACAAGCTATATTGGAGAAAAGTATTTTATTCTGTTTGTTGATGATCATTCTAGATTGATGACTGTCATGTTTCTCAGAGAAAAATTAGAAGCTTTTCAGAAATTCAAATGGTATCTTGCAAGATTTGAAAAGGAAACATGAAAGAAACTAAAATGTCTAAGATCTGATAGAGGAGGAAAAATCATTTCTAATGAGTTCAATAAATTCTGTAATGAAAGAGGAATCAAATGACAGGTATCTTCCCCTGGTACACCACAACAAAATGGAATAGTAGAAAGAAGAAATAGATCCATTATGGATTGTGCTAGAACCCTAATGATTGAAAAGAATGTTGCTGCCAAATACTGGAAGGAGGCCATCAACACTACAGTGTTCACCTTGAATCGAGTTCAACTGAAGAAAGGTAGTAACCAAACACCTTTTGAATTATGGTATGACTATAAACCTAATTTTCATTATTTCAAAGTATTTGGAAGTAAATGTTACATCTTGAAGGAAGGAAGAAATGGAAAAATAGATGCAAAAAGTGATGAAGGAATATTCCTAGGTTACTCATGTAAAAGAAAAGCATACAAATATTTGAATCTTACTACTCATAAATTCATAGAAAGTGTACATGTCAAGATTGATGAGTTTGCAAAAAGATATGAAGAGCAGAGCAGTAAAGAGCCTGAAGACTATAGGAACTTTGTGTATCATGAACCTAATACTATGGCTATGACTCGAGCAATGGTGATTGGACATTATAACTCTCAACCACTGAATATACTAACACAAACTGTACAACCTGAGTTGAAAATCGTGCAACTCAAGCTGTTGCTAAAAGAGACCAAGTCACAGACAAAGGGAACTGAGTCTCAGACAGAGGGACCCAAGTCACAGATAGTGGAACCCGAGCATCAGATAAAAGAACAAGAAAGAATGTTTGAGAATGGTAGACATAGTGGATCAAGTCCAGAATCAAGACTGAAGGATCCATTACTTTCTAGATATGTTAGAAAGCATCGTGCACCTAAGAAAATAATTGGAGATCAGACATAAGGTGTAATGACAAGGAACAAAATTAAAGGTACATGTTTACTAACTGAATTTGAACCTAGAATTGTTAAAGATGCATTGAATGATGAAATTTGGATAGAGGCAATAAATGAAGAAATTGAGCAGATTGAGAAGAACAAAACTTGGACTCTTGTGCCTAGGCGAAAGGACAAGAATGTGATTGGAACCAAGTGGGTTTTTAGAAATAAGATGAATTAAAATGGGGAAGTTTCTAGAAATAAGGCCAGACTAGTTTGTAAAGGATATGCTCAAGAAGAGGGTATTGATTATGGAGAAACTTTTTCTCCTATTGCAAGACTTGAAGGAGTCAGAACTCTTCTGGCATATGTTGCACATAAAAGATACAAAGTGTATCGAATGGATGTGAAATTTACATTTGTGAATAGAATCCTAGAAGAAGAATTCTACATTGAAAAACCTGAAAGATTTATTGATCCTAGCAAAAGGAATATGATTTGCAAGCTACACAAAACATTGTATGGACTGAAGCAAGCGCCCAAAGCCTAGTATGAAAGACTGCATGGCTACCTAGTAAATATTGGACTTCAGAGAACTAATGATAACAGTATCTTGTACATCAAAGAAGGACCACATAACAAAATATTGTTAGTAGAGATATTTGTTGATAAAATATTATTCATTGGATATGATGACTTATGCAGAGAATTCTCTGTAGCTATGAGTAAAAAATTTGAGATGTCTATGTTTGGTTAGATAAAATTCTTTGTTGGTTTACAAGTTCATCAAATGAAGGATGGTATCTACATTACTCAATCAAAATATATCAAGGAGATACTCAAGAAATTTGGAATGGAAGATTCCAAACCTGTTGGAACACCTGTGTGTACTAGACAAAAATTATCTAAGGATGATGATTCAAAGGAGGTAGACCAGACCAACTACAGATCCATGATTGGAAAATTGCAATATGTTGTTCATACCAGACCTGATATTGCATTAGCAGTTGGTATTGTTGCAAGATTTTCAGCTAATCCCAGAGACAATCGCCTAATGGAAATCAAAAGAATTTTGAGATATCTGAAGGGTACTAAAGACTATGGTTTATGATACAAGAAAGGTGGGAACTTTGATTTAAAGAAATTCACTAATCTTGATTGGGCTAGAAGTGTTGATGACAGGAAAAGCACCAATGGTGGAGCTTTCTTTCTTGGAAAGAGGTTAGTATATTAGACTAGCAACAAATAGAATTGTATCTCTCAGTCTATAGTAGATGCAGAATATGTTGTTGCACCATTGAACTGTTCAAACATCATATGGTTCAAGAAATTATTGTCACAAATGAAGGAAGAAGTGAAAGAACCAATTATTATCTACTATGACAACCCCAGTGCCATTGAAATTTCAAAGAATCTTGTGATGTACACCGAAACCAAGCATATAGCAATAAAGTATCATTTATTGAGAGAATTAGTACAAAATAAAGAAGTAAGGTTGGAATATGTGAGTACTAAAGAACAAGTTGCAGACATATTCACCAGGGATTTTTTTAGTGGTGATTCTTAGCCAATTGGTGAATATGTCCCGTCGGGCATATAAAATTTGGTGAAAAAATGTGTAGTGTACTGTTTGATCGGTTCGCCCAGATTTTATAAAAAAAACATATATTGGTCGGGTTGTTCGCCACTATTTGCATGTAATTTCACTACAGTAGTGGGGTTGTTTGCCCATTTATCTATTGTATATTTACTATTATTCACCACAGATTAAGGAAGGGGTATTTATCAAGGATCACCATTTTCCAAAGGCCCATTATCCCAAGTTAAACTTTTACTTGCACTAGGACCCAATTCACCATGCATCGTAACTCACCGTTTCCCAAGTTCCCACCCTATTTGCCTAGTCAATTACTTAAAATTACGCGGGGTTCACCAAATATTAGTTTTTATCATATGAAAATGTCGTCCCCTTCACCAAAATTTGAAATAAGAATTTTTATATAAGGATAGTTTCAAGAGATTTAGGAGTACAAAAAATCAGTTGATTCTGAGCTAACAATTGCGATCGGTAGCGAACCAGAAAGACTACAAGTCCTTAGTATCTTATAATTATTCAAGTAGAATTTTATTGCAGCCTTAATTTGTTGGAGATGTCATAGTCAAAGTTAAATAGGAAGAGGTCTATTGAAGGTGGAGAATCTGGAGATGTCTAAGAGAGGCCAACAAAATGCAGAAAAATATCTTCATACTTTGGCGGGGGAAGACATAATGGTGTTGGTCAAAGTGAGGAAGGTATGTCATTAGAGGAACCTGTACAACTTCAAGGTTATCAACTTACATAGGAGTCTATTCAACAAACTGGGGAACCTAATAAATCTGGTGACGAAGTTGTGGAACCTGATATCTCTCATGAAGATGACCTTGAAGATGAATTTCAAGTAAATAACTAGTACCAGGATGAATCGATCAACTTCAGTAATGATGATGTTTCAATTAACAGTAACACTAAAGGGAGAGGAAAATAAAAATAAAAAGTTGATTGTCAATGGGAGATGTCCAGGAGATTTAAATTTGATTGGGCAGCAAAGTATCCATTTATTGAACCCGTGGACAATCCAATTGTAGGTGAGCCACTAATAGAATGAAGATGTACGATTTGTAGTTGGAAGTATAAAAAAGAAAAGTGGTTACAGCTTAAATTGGACACCATAGAGAAACATGTTGGTAAGGTTTACGAAACCTCAACTGTAGATGGAAAGGAAATAAAAGTGGTAAGATATAAAAAAAAGGAACAATGTCAACATCAAAGGCATGCTGAGGAATATTATTTGTTTCAGAAATTTAAGACGAAGCCTGGTGAAGTTCAAGGTTCTATTAATGCTATTTTTGCAAAAGAAAGTGAAGTAGAAGAAAACGGAAAAGATGTTCAATCAAGTAATTTTTTCCATATTTTGAGAAGAGGGCATCTAATGATAGACTATCCAGAAATGAGTGGTTTGTTACACTTTTTGAAAGTTCCTAACTATCCTATCACTCATTGGTCAATAAACAATGGATGGGAATGGGCAAGTTGTATTGCCCAAGTTGAAATAGAGGATGTACAGAGATAAATAAAAGATTCAACCTTTATTGCATTGTCCTTAGATGAAGTTACAACAATAGATAATATGTCATGGGTATGCATGCATGTTTATACTGTATAGAATAATGTACGCCAACCACATCTACTAACTGTTGCAAAATTGAGGGACAATGCGACATCGGAAAATTTATTTCAATTAGTAAAGAGCCATTTAATTGAATATGGAGCTATGGATGAATTGATAATAGCAAAGAAGTTGATCTATGTTGGAGCGGATGGAGCTTTATTAATACAAGGTCAAAGGAATGGTCTTTGCACAAAGATGTAGGCTTCTTGTTCACCATATGTTGTTAGCATTCACTGTATGGCCCACAGTATGAATCTTGCTTTTAGAGTTGTGAAGAAGTTTCCTTTAGTAAACAAGGTTTAAGATTTAGTAAGAGAGTTGTACTCATATTTTTGTTGAAGTCCCAAACATTTTAGGGAATTTCAGCACTTTGTTGATGGAATTACCAATGGAAACAAGCTTCTAAAAGATGTTGATACCAGATGGATCTCCCAGCGCATCAATTTTTTTTCGAATATCAATCTTTGATTGGACTTATGTACAAAAATCATCACAATGTAGAAAATCAGAGATGTGGCGACCTGCTTCAGAGGTTAAGCAATATAGAGACACTTTTGACTTTAGCATCTCTTCTTCCCATGCTAGAAGAAATGATGTTCATTATGAAAAAATCCCAGCAAAGAGCC
>MU214583.1:90681-108732 GCA_018584345.1 Thuja plicata | reverse complement strand
GGTGGTTGTTTTGGGACAGCAGAAATGGTACTTAGTACAGAGATTGTAATTATTTATTTAACCGTTGGATCTTCCTATTTCTCAGATATTGTTTAGAAAACCTGATTATCTACATTCCCAACAGTGATATTGGAATAATACCATTTTTTTCAAAATGTATGAGTACAAATGTGCAGGATAGATCTGTTGAACACATTTGTGAAGTGTTTGACAAAATGCCTCTAAATTTGAATTTGTGATTTGGAACTCTATATATGGACAGAGTTATTGTGTCAAAGTTGTCATTGTGATAAGAGGAGCAACTAGTGATTATTTGTCTTGGAGATAGGTCTTCCTTGTGACTGGGATTTCCTTATTTCGATTGGGTTGTGATAACCTTAAATCATTCATTTGAACACTTGTGATAGGTGTTCTTGCACATTGACATAGAGAAGACACTTTTGTTGTTCATTCCTTCAGTGAAGAGGATTTGGGGAACCCTTGTTTAGGCCCACTCCATCTTCCATTGCATCAGAGGTGTTGGAGGTACACTTGAAGAGGAGATAGTGGTAAGTAAAATCTTAAGAATCTTATTGTCTGTATATGCTATTAGAGTTTCTGCCATTCAAGAAATGAGAGCAGTAGCAAACAACACAATTACTCTTGATAGTTTAATTGGTAGAATAATTTCATTTGAAATGAATAACTTTGACAATAGTGTCTTACCAAAACTTAGAGTCTGCATTTAAGTCTTCTATGAAAATAAGAAAATCCAGTCATAGATACTCATCTAGAAAAGATAGTGAAAGTGAAAGTGAAGAAGAAGATCTAGATGAAATAGAAGCACATATGGCTAGAAGAGTGCAGAGAGGCAAAGGTAAATACAAAGGCAAGTTACCACTTGTATGCTTTAATTGTAAAGAGATTGGACACTTTTCTACAAGATATCCTAACAGAAGAAAAGAGGACAGAAGTAATGACAAACCTTTTGAGAAGAAATTTGGCAGAGGTGATAACAAAGATTATAGAGGTTACTGAAAATCAAAAAGAAGAGATACCCGAGAGTACAAGGATAAAGGCAAGAAGGCTAGCTACCTACCTGCTTGCAAAGATGATGATACTGACACCGAATGTAATGAAGACATCGAGATGGTATTTGTAGCTGTGAAGGATGATTCAGATGAAGATGAAAGGTATGTAGAAACTGCACTCATATCTAAGGTTAGAAAGAATGACATCTAAATTATAGATAGTGGTTGCACTCACCACATGACCAGTGACAGAAAATTTTAACACTTTTGAGTATTACAATGGTGGTACAGTAAGAATGGTTAATGATACACCTTGTCTGGTTGAAGGTAAAGGAACTATAATGTTGAATAACCTGATTAAATGTGAAAATGCTTATTGGGTAAAAGGATTGAATTATAATCTTTGAATTATAATGCAAAGATCTTCAATGAATTAGAAAAATTGATTGGTACCGGTGAACAGACTAAAGGTAACTTATTCTATCTGAATGATACTAACACCACTTGCTTAATTACTAGAAATGAAGACATATGATTGTGGTACAAAAGATTGTGTTATGTGAATTTTGATAACATGATAAAGATAAGAAGAAGAATAAATGTAAGAGGCTTACTGATGATGACAAAGTCAGACAACATCATGTGCAAAAATTGTCAAAAAGATAACATGACAAAGTCTAGTTTCAAAAGTAAAAACCATACATCTGATGATATTCTAGAATTAGTCCATACTGATTTATGTGGACCTGTTGACAGGGTTTTGCTGACCGGGTCCGCCAACAGTCATAAGCTGTCACCGGGTATCGGAGGTACCGGCCAACTCTGCCTACAAAGGTTATCCAGAGAAATTAGACTCCCCAGGCCTTCAAGCACCTGGGTGTCGGGTCACGATGGTGCAGGGCTCGGTTGGAGGGAAGTGACTATTTTTGAGAGGGATAGCTGGTTTCTTCAACTCATTCTCTCTGGAGATTCAATAGGGTAAGGTTTCCCCTAGCATTCTACACTTAACAAATAAAATGAAAAAAAGATCCTACAGGGTTAGAAACACTTCATCTAACTATAGTCATGTTTAAACATTTAGAACATCAATAATACTCTAATATACTACACTAAATACCGAAGAAATATACAACCATCAGCTAGTATTTTATCAGTAGCGAGGCTAAAGAGGTCATTGATTTATTTTAACATATCAGAGTAGAAGACATAAAGAACATAAAACATGAAATACCATTAACTCAGAAGTAGGAGTGCCAACAACATTATTGCCAAGAATTATTCCTTCTTCATTAATGTCTCTTCCAGCAAGCACTGGTGCATGATACAATGGTAGCTCCAGGGGAGCGTTTAACTATTGAAAACAGAACAATGGAGCATTGAGCTCTATAACTAAAATGAGAAATCACTTTCTTATTACTGTGGACAACAAAATCATCAATTTTGCCGACCCTTGAAAATGGGCCGGTCTAGCTATTTATACAATTCTCTTCTAACCCTAACCCTATTTTACATCATGTTTTAATAAAATACAATATCCGGGGGCCGGTACTACCTGCACCACCATACAAAAGACCTTGAGACGGAATATGCCTGCTATGTCAGGAGAATGAGACAAGAATATACACAGGAAGAATCAGCCTCGAGAAGAGAGCCAAGAAGGAAAAGGAAGAAAGTAGGTCCCCTAGGGATCGAGGCTACATGCCTTATAAATGGGAAATGTGGTGCTCTGTCTCCAATATGCTAGGTGTACCTCTGAGCAGTGCCTCAAGAAGACCATCCTATCAAAAAACCAACTGTTGAGTCGATGTCCCCTTGATGTAGCCAACCACCTTCTAACAACCTTTATTAACCACTTCTAAAAGTGACCGGTCGGCCTCGGGGACCGGGACACGGATCACTTGAAAGAATACAAAATTTTGGATCTGAGACTCCAGGATCTGGGAACTTACGTCCCCAAAAGAATAAAGAATACCCAATGTTTGAGTTTTCCCCAGCCTCCGGAGAAAGCTCAAGGTTGTCTATTATCATTGAAGGCCTAAAGGAGGTGGGAGATGCCATCTTCATCTACCTCTCTTAGGCTGGCCCTTCGGTACTTAGCCACTTCAATTTGTTCCCCCAGGTACAGAACATTCTCCTTAAATTTGTCAGCCATTTTTTCCACGTCATGACCACTAAGCACCATACTAGTTAACTTTGTCATTTGGGCACCATCTATCCCCTCCGAGGATTGATACCAGGACTGCATCACTTCATCAAAACTTCCCAAAACTGAATCCTATGGTGTACATGTATCTATTCTGAGGGGGTCAGCCCTGGAAGTCTTTATTACAAAAGAATTATATAAATTGAAAGAATATTTTACCGAATTGACTTTATCCTGTAGAGTCCCCACTAGTTTCTTGGTTACCTCCAATGTGATGTCAAGTCTAGAGTGTTGGGTACTCACAAAATCAAATGACTCATCCCCTAGAATTCCAGATTCAAAAATCATTTCCTCTCCTAGGCTAAGGAGTTCTTCAAACTCCACCTTCCATGCTTGATAATTCTCGATATCACCCTCCCACAGGTTAATAAGAGTCTCTGCTTGGTGTATAATATGCCAGGCTGTATATAAGTCTGGGAGGGTGGATACCACGAAACGCTGGGTGTTTCCTATTTGCAGGGCGACCCACTCGTCCACTGCCTGGGCCTTCTTCTTCATAATTTGCAGGGAGTCTATGTCACTCTGCGGTAAATATTCAGAGGTGGAAGCCTCCAAAGGAGCGGCATTGATAGGTCGAGCAAGCTCGGTAAGCAACCCCATAAGGTTTGTGTTTTTTGCCTTTTATGCATTGAGCCTTTGGGCTTCCTTCTCATAACAGGCCTCTACTGCCCCAGCTGCCTCTTTTAGCAAGTCCACCTCACCCTGCTTTCCCCTTTTACCCAGTGATACCTCTACAACATTGTAATCTCCAGGCTCTACGGTTGCTTCATTGGCGCCCAAGGGAGGTGTCGCCACAATGGCGACTGTTTCTCCGCCCAGCCCAGTTTGAAGAGTATGAACTGTCTAGGCTTTCTTGGCCTTTGGTGGGGCCTGGACCTAGGCCATCATTTTGGCCAGGGAGAGAGGAACTCTGGGAGTGGTTGGAGATTTTCTTTTTCTGCTTTCTACAAACCACTGAGGCGGTAGGGGTGGATTTTCTGCCAGAACCTATTCTCTTAGTTCCTCCTCAGTGTCTTGTGGCTGTTGCTCCTCAGTGGCATAGACCTCATTTGCCCCTTTCCCTGTGCCCTCTTCTTTATCAACATCTCCCTCAGTAGCCTCCATCTCCTCAGCCTTGTCCTCTATATCGATTGCTCTGTCTGGACTTTGGCAGGCTTCCTCGGGGATTTGTTCTTCATACTGCTCTTCTTGTTGCTCTTCCTCTATTGCTGGGGCTTCTTCTTCTATGGGCACATCCTGTAGCAGTAGGGGAGGTGTTGGGCTGAGATTTAAAGTTTGGGCCATGGTAATCACCTGCCCAAAGGTTTCTCCCGGGAGTGGCGCATGGAACATGGCGGCTGGGGTTACGGTTATTCCCGAAGGTCTAGTTCCCCTAGCAAATGCCATTTGTTCATCTTTCCTTTGTTGGTCCACACCTAGACCCTGCATTTATAGATTTTTGGAGGTAATCTCTGACTCTGGCTCTCTTTCTTCTACCTGCTTTTCTTGCTCCCACGCAGGTTCTTGTTCAGGGGCTCCTGGGACTTCTATTTCTGGGACTTGTGTCCCTAATTGTCTGGTGTACCCCTGCAAGTTTTTGAACTCGTCGGTTGCAAAAATATCATCAAATTCCTCTTGTGGAGGGGGACTGGCCGAGACTTCGGCAGGCTCTATTTCCTTCTCCAGCTCCGGGGAACTGGAAGAGAGGATTTCTACTTGCTGGGCCTGGGATGCTCCCACCCCCGGATCTACCTTAGGATTTTTGCTAGGCCTCTTCTTTCTCCGGGTAACCAAAGGTGGCCCCACATCGCTTATTTCTATCACCTCCATGGGATCCACCCCCGTTGCCTTCACCATTAAGGCTGCCAGCGACAAGGAGGAAGAGGGGCGAATTGGCCCGGCCATGAGCGTTGGAGTAGCCAGCCGTGTTATTAATTTCTCCCTCATTTGTTGGGAGGCTGTCATTGACTGCTTTATTTTTTCCTTTATGGGGACTTCTTGCACAGGAGGGGTCGTGTCTATTCCTTTTCCTTTATCCACTCCCTACGAAGAAGTCCCGGCCCCCGGAGTTAATCTTGGTGTCGGGTGGGCCGCTCAGCGAGTACTTCCAGGGCACACCCTTTTAAAGTACGCATGAATTTGCTTGACCACCTCCTAAGTGAAGTCCTCAATTGTAGGCCCTTCCTGGGCATCCCAATTTACCAGTGGAAGAGTCATTTTATCGATCCTCTTTTCCTTGTACTGGGGGTTGATAGTGGGGGCGGCGTCTGAGAAGTCCTCTAGGAACCTCCAGAGCTTCAACTTATGCATCATGTCAGCCGTCATCCCGACGTAGTGTCGGCTCCGCACCTCCACATAATCTTGGCAATCTGCCCAAAAATCCTCCATATGAATGTGATGGGGCTCTGAAGCCCGGGGTAGTGCCATTGTAATCTTTCCGTGCGGATCAAAATTTTTCTGCGCCAAGTAAAATTCCTCCAAGTTGTAGCTCTTTAATTCATTATCTACCTCTTTTGCGGCAGCCAGGCTGCATGTGTAGTTCCCACAGATGATTGGGAATGGAATATTGGGTATCTTTTTCAAGGAAAAGAGGGTATGCACCTCCATTATTTGCCTACAGTATTCCAATAGCACGATCTTGTCCCCATAGTATTTGGGAAACTAGTAGGGTTTCCTGGAGAAGCCGGCGACCCTAATATAGGCGTGCTGTTGGAATTGAATGTAGTAATGTCTGTAATTCTGGACCAAATTCATCGCCTTTGAGGATAGGCAGTATCCTGCATCCTGGGTGGGTGTGAGTAGGTGATAATAAATGAACGCATCATTTACTCGGCAAAAACTGGGGAAGCTGGCCTCCCATTGAACTTGTGGGAAATGGTCCCACGGTGCCTTTTGTCCCAAGCCAATCCCAAGCATGCCGTCTGTAAGTAGGCCATGGGTGTGGGGCCTCTACTGCGCTAGGGCCCAGAAAACATACGAACTCATGTAGAATTTATTCTTCCTATCCAGTTGAAGGAACTGGGAGTCAACATGGTTGGAAATTATGGCCGCCCAGTCGAAGTATCCTCCCTTGGTGGAGATGCCGAGGAGGAAGTAATACATCCATTTAGAAAATTTTTGGGTGGAGGGCTTCCCAAAGACCCGGGCCAATGCTATCATTCCCATCTGAATGCTCTCTTTGAACTTGGAGCGGGGAATTTTTATCTTCATCCTTTTAGGGTCCCTCTTTGGAACCTTGAGCCAATGGGTATTCATGTATACCCGAGCGGCATCCTCCAGCTATGTGAATTGGGCTAAGTCATCCGTCCTTGTAACCACTGAGGCATTGGAAAATTGTGGGATTCCCAGACCCGCCTGAAATGTGTCTGGGTCGAGGGATACTAGAGGAGTAGGGTATCCAATTGGTTCTGTGGCTGCGAGCATGATAGCCCAAATAAAAGAGTTGTAATTGGAAGCCAGCATTAGGATAAGCTCTGAAGATTTCATAGAGCATGGGAAACAAGCCACCTTGAGGACTCTGGAGTCCCCAACATTGATTTCCAGCTGATCTCCAGCCTGTCGTTGGATGTACATGATCTTTACCAAGGCCTGCATTTCTGGCCATGTCCCGACGCTGGTATCAGTAATAAGTTTGACTTTGGACTTGATCTTTGAGCCCATAATGACATTGTCCTACATGAACTTCATGGTCAGGGGCATTTTCTCTAGGGCCTTTTCCATCTTGGACTTTACTGCCGCCCTGGTAGCCATCGCGGAAGGTAGCTCTGGACTTCTAGGTGGAGAGGATGCAGATGCTTCAGACATGCTTGGGAAATGAAACTCTGGGAACCTGTAAGGAAAAGCGACCATCAGAATGTATTAAAAAATAAATATTCCAGGGTCCGGAGATCTTACCACTGTGATGTCCCCTTTTCTTGAAAAGTTAGTTTTATTCAAAAAAGAACCGAAAAATATACGCATCACATGAACTTTAAGATTTTACTAAACATCCGGGTTTGGGAATTTTATCACACTTGGTAAAGACACAGGATGGAAGATGGTAGGATACCCGGAGCCTAGAGAAATAACCGTTGGTGAGGACGTGTAAAAGGAAAGTCATCAAGCCCACGTGGGTGCCACGTGCATAGGTATTAAATAGGAGTTATGGTGATGACGGCGGAGCCAACTGTCCGAACGTGCAAAAAGTGAAGGCCACTTAGCTGGAATTGATTGTGCACATGGGATATAAATGAGGGTCCGACTAGTTTTATGGAAGAGAGAGAAAACTGCCTATTTGAAACCGGCCGAGAGCCGAGTCTCAAACAGGTGGTTTTCTACCCCGAAACAAATTCATGGGCAAAAAAATAGCAACACAAGCGACTCGACCACATTGCTAAGCCACCTGGAAGGATATATAGGAAGGTCAAGGGATATAAACACAAAATATACACATATATACCTCACAGAATGATGTCCGCAGGAAACCAAGCAAGGCATAGACCACCTACAGCTTTATACATATTCTACAAACTGACCACTTCTGCGCAGAGGGCGGACAACCCTCTGGTAGAGCCGACCCACCAACGGGTGGCAAAGTCAAAAACAAGAAAAAAACAAAATAGAAAGACAACCGACAAAACAAATGACGAAGAAGAAACACCAGGCAAATGAAAAGAAAACCGGTGGGAATAGAGATACCAACCTGAGAATGCTGAAAGTTGGAGGAAAGGAGGAAGTTACCATGGGAGTTTTGTAATAGCTATAGCTATCAAATGATCACAACTGCCACCATGAAGCACTCACAATCACCTTGGAAAGGATAGAAGTGTTAAGCATTTATTATTGCTAACTCTCCGCAAATCACTCTGTAATCGCTCTGAGTGCTCGAGTGCTTTAATCATGATAAATGTGAAAGTGATAGATAACTTCTATTTATACCCATGGTAAAAAGGTCAAACCAACTCCTTCTGGCAATCCCCAGACAAGTAAACCTCCGGACCCCGGGCCCAGGGATTCCCCGCGATGATAATCCTAAGAACATCATGGTGAAGAATCCCGGAGTCCGGGGTCCAGTTCCTGACAAAAAGGCAACCTCCGGGACCAGAGTCCTGAAGACAAAAACCAAACAAACAAAACAAAACAATGGGGAAGAAAACCCTGAAGAAAAAAAATAAAGGGAGAAAGGCAAGGCAAGAGCCGCAAGCAAGAAATAAACAAGAGGGAAAAGGGGGGGACCCAATATTTTTCACACAAAATGTAGGGACGGGGATGCAGGGCATAACAAATGGTGACTATCTGGGACAAATGCCTTAGCGCATTTGAGAACTATAGAATCTCTGGTTAGCAAAACTAGAACAAGTAACTTTTTGAGATATCTGATAGGCAAAGAGCAACATATCTAAGAGAATCGAACCACATGGGAATTAATCCGTAGCCCTTCATTAGTGGTGTCGTGTTTGCTTTGGAAGGAAATCAAGCCGGTGACCTCTGGGAGGAGTAGAGAAGAGGCACTAATTACATTGAACCAGTAATCAATTTGCTCGTTTCTCCCGGAGGCCAGAGTTTCATCCTGCTTTCCTCTTTCATATTATTTTGTTTGTTTTCTAAGTGGGAAGGCGATACTTCTTTCACCATTAAGCTTAAGCTTAGCTAATTTTGATGGCAGTACTTCTTTCACCTATCCACCTATACTTAGATTGTTCGAAGGGGGGATAAAACTCCAGACCTGGAAAGAATTCTTTAGAGTTTCAGACCTGGGTCAATCAACCAGTACAACCGATCTACCCTCGGTGTGTCCAATTACTTGTTCCTTATATTACTTGTGTTCATTGATTGCCAGACTCCCAGAGACAACATCCGATGGAGATTGCTCAAAATGTGCCATAACCTGTGAAACAACCCCGGAGACTGGGCCGACTCCACTATGCTAAAGATAGATTCTAAAGTTCACCATGTTGCAGACATCGTACCAGAAACTAGAGTTTATGTGAAGCATTCTAATTCCTACAAGATAGAACAAAACACTGGGACCCCTGAAGAAAACCAAAAAATGAAAAACAAAAACAACAAAAGAGTACTGCCCCGGAGGGCAACCGACAAGGCTATTTACAAGATGGGGTACCTCACAACGAGGCACTGGGGGGGAAAAATATTTACAAGTGGAAGGCTTTACATATAATACAGCTTTGGAAAAACTTACCCTATTCGAAGTAGTGCTTGAGAAACTGTCCATTAATGGGCAATGAGACAAGTTCACCAGTTAGGGTGTTAAGGCGGTAAGTATTTTCCCCGCAGACTTCTGAGATTAGGTATGGTCCAAGCCAGAGCCATTGGAACTTGGTATGCTTCCCTTTCTTTTCCCGGGCCTTGTCCCACAGCAGGACCAGATCCAAAATCTGAAAGGCTTTGTATTGGGCCCTTCTATCAAACCATCATTTTACCACTGCTTGATGACACACAAAATGTTCAAGGGCTGCGTCTCACTGTTCTTCCATTCGCACCAGATTTAAGAGCTGAACCTCCACGATGTTGTCCCTGTTGCTAAATTCCTGCATAAACTATAAAAATGGGATCTATAAGTTAACTGGGAATACAGGGTTCTGACCATAAACTAGATAGAATGAGGATGTTCCCAGGGCAGCCTTGACACGAATGTGATCTGCCCAGAGGGCGAATTTCAACTTTTGATGCCAATCCTGGGGATTTTGTTCTAGCAGGTGTTTGATCACTTCAAGCAGATTTTTATTCATTGATTCAGCAACGCCGTTTCCCTGGGGATAATAGTTGCTAGAAAACTTTAGAGTGACCCTCTGATTGTAGGTCCATTTGAGTAACTGCGCCGAAGAAAATGCTAGACCATTTTCACATACCAAAGCAAAGGGCATTCCAAACCTTGTGATGATATTTTCTTCCAGGAATTTGATAACTAGGTCTGCTGCGTTATTTTTGCATGGTATAGCCTCAGACCACTGAGTGCTGTAATCAGTAGCAGTAAAAATGTATCGGTGATTGACAGATGATTTGGGGTTGATTTCCTTGATGAAGTCAAATGCCCACTGGGTGAAGGGCCTAGCCTCGAAGACTAGTTGTAAAGGCATAGCTGAGTTACGCTCACGATGCGCTGTGGTTTGGCAAGTGTGGAATTTTCTAACATGAGTGTAAACATCTTTGAATATACAGGGCCAATAGTACCCAGCCTAAAGGATCTGATGGGCAGTGGCGTTGGCTGAGCCATGCCCAGTTCCAAACTGCCCGTGGAATTCATTAATCACCTTTACAGCTTGGTCTCTGTCGATGCACCAGAGGTACACTCCCTTGTAATTTTTGTGGTAAAGCGTGGAGTTTTTTATCATGAAATGGGCACTTTTCATCCACAGGGCGCGGTGTTTATAGGGAGGTAATCCCTCCAGACATTTATTATTTAGTAACAAATATACCAAATCGGTATACCACGGGTCTTGGGTAATGGAATCCACTGTGTAAGTTTGACATTCTATGCGGGGAGTCTCTTCTGCCATTGCTCGACTTAGTCCCTGACCCCGGACTATCTTCATGGGCTGCATTTCTAAGTCATATTCCTAGAGGATGGCCATCCATTTCCCCCGTCTCTCACCCAATTCACTCTACATCAATAGAGACTTGACGGCCTGGTCCAGAATGATAGCATGTACCTTGCTCCGGAGAATATAATGCCAGAATTTCTTCACGGCGTGAACTAGAGAAAAGGCTTGTTTTTCTAGTGATGAATATCGGACTTTGGCATTCTTGAAGGGGGAGCTCATGAAAGCTATTGGTCATTCTTCTCCTTCAACCTTTTGAGTTAACACCGCCACGACAGAGTGCTGTGAAGCGAAGGAATAAATGTGAAACAGAAGGGAATAGTCTGGACTAGCCAGGACAGGTGCTTCCGTTATTGTCTGTTTGATCTGGGTGAATGCTCGCCTTGCTTCAAGATTCCACTCAATCTTGGTATCCTTCTTCATCATCTCATTGAGCAGTTTGACTATTTCTATGAATCTCGTGATGAACCGCCGTACGAAGTTGATCTTTCTGAAGAAAGATCGCATCTCTTTCTTGCTGCGAGGAATTTGTAAGTTTAGCAATGCTTCGACTCTCTCAGGGTCTATGGATATGCCCTTCTTGGAGATGATATGCCTGAGCAACTTCCCCTTGATGACCCTGAATATGCACTTCTTGGGGTTAAGGGATATTCCATACCGACGACATCTCTCGCAGATCTGAGCGAGGTGGGCAGGATGGTCATGCCTGTCCCAAGAAAAGATGGTCAAGTCATCCATGTAGATGATTATGCACCGATTTACAAGGCCCTCGAACACAATGTCCATGGATTTTTGAAATGTATCCCCCACATTAATCAGACCAAAGGGCATTCTCTTGTATGCAAACATCCCCCACTTGGTGGTAAACGCTATTTTCTCTTTGTCTTCATACTTAACCATGACCTAGTTATATCCAGAGTACCCATCCAAGAAAGACATCATCTGGGATCCATTCACTATCTGTAACACCTCATCCAATGAAGGGAGAGGGTGATTATCTTTCTTGGAGGCCTTGTTCAAGTTTTGGAAATCCACACAAAGGCGGATCTCGCCATTCTTCTTTCTCACAGGGACTAAATTGGCAACCCATGTAGTGTGCCAGATTGGGAAGATTATCTGAGCTGACAGTAGTTTTTCTACTTCTTGACAAATTAGGGGCTCAATCAGGGGGTTGACCGGTCGTTTCTTTTGTCGAAAGGGCTTAGCATCAAGTTTCAAGGGAATAGTGTGAGTCATAATGGATGTGTCATACGTTTTCAAGTCTTCATAACCCCATGCAATTACATCAATGTATTCTCAGAGAACTACGAGAATCTTCTCCTTCTCCTCAGGGGAACAGGAGGTACCAATGTGAATCATCTTTTCCTCACCGGGCTGGCCGATGTTGACCTTTTTGAACTTTCCTCCCTTGGAGGAGGATGACACCTTCTCCCGGGCCCGGGGGTCCGAGTCAAAGATTCGCTCCAGTGCAACCATCCCCTTCAGGATGGTGTTAGTAGGTAGGTCTATGATCCCATCGTCTTCATCACCCTATCAAGTATCATCATGGTCTTGTTCTTCCACTATATAATTTTCAAAAATGCCAACATTTGCCATGAAGGCCAGGATATGCTAATCGTCCTCAAAAACCTGAAAGTGGGTGATGTTGTCTGGAATGGACAGGGTGGGGACCATCTCAACTGAAAATCTCTAGAGTCGCGAGCCGGCCATTGGCTCAAGTGTGCTGGCAGAAATGGCGAGGGCATCTGGGACATAGTTTCGTCACTGGGGAATGAGGTCAATGCTGAAGGCATCGAAATCTTCAATAAGGCTCCAAGCCCGGTTGCGGTATGCAGCCAGCCTTTTGTCGTGGCATGTGTATTGATTCCAGACTTGTTTAACAATCAACTCTGAATCACCCCGAGCCCAGAGGTGGGTGACACCTTTCCTTAACGTAAATAAGAGTCCAAGGACCAAAGCCTCATACTCTGTGACATTGTTTGTACAGTTGAACTGCAGTCTGTAGGATGCAAGGAAGGATTTCCCTCATGGGTTGATTAATTTTACCCCGGCCCCGCAGCCTTGTTTGGATTGGGACCCATCAAACTTGAGGGTCCATAAGTCATTGTTCGTAATCTGGGGCTAGGGAAGGGGAGTAGCCTTTGGATTGCTGTTGGGAGATTTAGGAGGGGCTCCCTCCCGAACTACTGGCATGGAGGTAGAGTTTACCTCTGGAGGTGTTTGGACTTGGGATTCCTGGGGAGACGACACCAGAGGAGCATATCCTATAGGAACACTGGGCCTCGGGGAATCAAGTATATGCTCTTTATTCTGGAAGGTATCGAGGTGCCGGTTAGCGACCAAAAGACAGGGTCCACACTCAAGCTCTGAATGTTTCTGATAGTGTACTCGGCACCAAGTGCCAGATAGGAGTGTAGCAAGGGTTGCTGTGGCACCTTGAGAGTCGATCTCAATTCTCATCTTTTCTTCTAGGTCCTGGGCTCTCTGCAGCACTGCGGGGTCCTCTCTGCGGATGAAATCGAATGTTAAGATTTCAAAGGGTCGGTACACCCCCAGAGAAATCTCAGAGAAGAAGACCTCATTGACCCTCCCGACCTCGGTAAGGGCCTATTTCATCTAGGGTTCACTTTCGACCCAGATCTTATTCGATTCTCCCTCCCATAGAAGCCATAAATGGGTGAAGTCGGTCAAAAAGTATCCATTCAAGGACTTAGACCAATTCTGACTTAATAACATCCTGTAAGTCTCTGGGATGTCCACCACTTGAATGTCAATTTTGCTAGCTATCCTGGGGTCCTGGATAAGCTGTATTTGGACATTCTTCAATTCCCCTACCATTTTTATAGCAAATCTTATCCAGCTGGATCACTGCACCATTAGATGGGGTGGGATGGAATCTGAGCTTCTAAAAAATGGACAAGGGCATGATGTTACCTGAAGCTCCAGAGTCTATAAGCAGTTGTGTATATTTTTGCCTTGGATATTCAGGCCTAGTAGGAAGGGAGGATCCTCATTTTTCCCCTGAAAGATGGCCGCGTTAGCATCTTCGAACGAGACTATCTTGGGCGGGCAGCTGACAGCTTCCGGGTTTCCCAAGAGCTTCAGAAGAGACTTCTTCTGCTTGGGATAGTTTAGTAAGACCTCCATCAAGGTCATGGAGGTGGTGGTCTATTCTAACACCTTTGTAATGTCAAATCTTCCTCCCAAGAACTGGTATTTTTCTCGGTTAGGTCTTTTGCTTGGTTAGAGCTAGGACCTTTTGGAGTGGGTTGGTCAGTCATGTTATTCCAGGGAGGAGGGGTGTCTTTGATAGGAGGCATGTGAGCTGGTCCCAACCTGACTTTGACTATTATATGGAATCTGCGGATTGGTAAAGGCATTGTCCTTGAAGGGTGGGATAGATTCATTAAAGAATCCTTGCAATTTAGATTCATCTTCATCCTCCCCAGAAGTTTCGAAGAAGATGGTGTCACATGTGAAGGCACTGTGGGTTGGTTCTTAAACAGGAGGCTCTGGAGGGGTGGCATCATGCGACTGCTGTCTGTCTAGCTTGGAGATCATGATGAATTTTTCCAATGTGGCACAATTTATCTCATTGTGTGAACCTGTGTCATGCAATCTACACCAATTAGTCATGGGTTAGAAGTCTGCAACTGTTGTGAAATGTGATGGTCTAGCACCATTTTGGTTGGCATTTTGGTTCAGAGGTGGGCCTCTGGTGTTCGCATTATTATTCTATTGCTGTTGATTGGGCCTAGGCCCATTGTTGAAGTTTCTTCCTCTGGCGTTGTTATTTTGTTGGCTGGAGAAAATATTTCCCCTCTGGGAATTTGAGTTCTGGGGCGCATAGGACCCCACCTTTAGTTGACCCATATTCATAGTCAAGGTAGACAGCATTCACCGGTGGGATTCAACCTCGGTGGTCAACTGAGTGTTGGCATCACAATGTGATAGTTATTGTGGTTGGTTTCCCAGGAAAGCAGCAGTATTAGCCGGAGTTGAGGGCGGTAATCCTCCAGTCACAGATGACTGAAAGAAGGGCACTCTGGGCAGTTGCGTCTGAGACTATTGTGCCTACTACGGCTAATTCCAAGGGAAAGTCTCCAAGCTTGGTATCACCTGGTTCTGCATTGGAAAAACGTATCGGGCTTGCTAGTCTATCAGGGGTGGCGGAGGATTCATCGCCATTAAGGGGGCTCCCATCGCAAGATTGGGGTTGCACCCCCCAGCATACATTGTTCCGTCGGGGATCATGTTGAAGGGTGCACTCTGCCCAATCCTGCCCGGGGATTTTTTGAGACCATGGGATAGTTCTAAATCTAGGTTGTAAACTTTTGTCAAAGTGTCTCGGTCACCAGTGGTGGTTGTTCTCCAGAGGAGAGTGGCAACGAAAGGGTCCATCACATTAAGGTAAGTCTGTATGGTTACTTCTGGGGATGGAATGAAAGGGCCTGTGCACCACTTCAAGACTCACTGGAACCTATGGTTGAATGCTGCAAGAGGCTCATTGGGTTCCTTCTTGATGGAGATGAACTGGCTATGGGACCAAGCTGGGTCCACATGTATGCGAAAGGCGGCCAAGAAGGTGTCTTCCATGTCCTGCGAACTGTTTATGGAGTTGGCAGGAAGGTTAAGGTACCAGTTCAACTCACCTTGCCCTAAAGACAAGGGAAACATACGAGTCACAACATCTTCATGCTGGATCCGGTGTTGGTTCATGGCATCCTTATATGTCTATAAATTCTCTTCTGCGGTCCATGAGCCTAAGTGCTAATATTATGGGTAGATCTTCTCTAGGTGGGAGGGTAAGTCATTGATTGCACCCAGAAAAGTTCCCATTGGGGACCCGATGTTCCTGAAATACACGGCCATTGGGGGAACTAAATTTTGGGTAGTTTGGGCACTGGTTCCTGGGATCGCCTGAGAAGTTTGGGTATTCTAAAGTATGCTAGACCCCCAAACAATAGTGGCTGGTATAATTTTCGAGGTCTATTTCTTTCGAGTAGGAGGCTCGAGTTTGACAAACCTTCCAGGATTTGGGGTAGACCTAAGGATTCTTTCAAATTTTGCTGGGGAGAAAGACCTAATCCCGCTGAAGGCTTGACTCTTAAAACTATAACTCGGGGAACCCTCGGGAGGTGTAAAATTAGAATCTTGGGAGGGGGATGAGTTCATGCCCTCCTTCTAGTGCCAATTTTTGTTGACAGGTTTTGCTGACCGGGTCTGCCAACAGTCATAAGTTATCACCGGGTACCGGAGGTACCGGCCAACTCTGCCTACAAAGGTTATCCAGGGAAATTAGACTCCCCAGGCCTTCAAGTACCTGGGTGTCAGGTCATGATGGTGCGGGGATCGGTTGGAGGGAAGTGACTATTTTTGAGGGGGATAGCTGGTTTCTTCAACTCATTCTCTCCGAAGATTCAATAGGGTAAGGTTTCCCCTAGCATTCTACACTTAACAAATAAAATGAAAAAAAGATCCTGCAGGGTTAGAAACACTTCATCTAACTATAGTCATGTTTAAACATTTAGAACATTGATAATACTCTGATATACTACACTAAATACCGAAGAAATACACAACCATTAGCTAGTATTTTATCAGTAGCAAGGGTAAAGAGGTCATTGATCTATTTTAACGTATTAGAGTAGAAGACACATAAAGAACATAAAACATGAAATACCATTAACTCAGAAGCAGGAGTGCCAACAAAATCATTGCCAAGAATTCTTCTTTCTTCATTAATGTCTCTTCCAGCAAGCACTAGTGCATGATACAATGGTAGCTCCAAGGGAGCGTTTAACTATTGAAAATAGAATAATGGAGCATTGACCTCTGTAACTAAAATGAGAAATCACTTTTTTATTATTGTAGACAACAAAATCATCAATTTTGCTGACCCTTAAAAATGGGCCAGTCTGGCTATTTATATAATTCTCTTCTAATCCTAACCCTATTTTACATCATGTTTTAATAAAATACAATATCCGGGGGCCGGTACTACCTGCACCACCATACAAAAGACCTTGAGATGGAATATGCCTGCTATGTTAGAAGAATGAGACAAGAATATACAGAGGAAGAATCGGCCTCGAGAAGAGAGCCAGGAAGGAAAAGGAAGAAAGTAGGTCCCCCAGGGATCGAGGCTACATGCCTTATAAATGGGAAATGCGGTGCTCTGTATCCAATGCGCTAGGTGTACCTCTGAGCGGCGCCTCGAGAAGACCATCCTATCAGAAAACTAACTGTTGAGTCTACGTCCCCTTGATGTAGCCAACCACCTTCTGACAGCCTTTATTAACCACTTCTGAAAGTGACCGGTCAGCCTCGGGGACCGGGACACAGATCACTTGAAAGAATACAAAATTTTGGATCCGAGACTCTGGGATCTGGGAACTTACGTCCCCAAAAGAATAAAGAATACCCAATGTTTGAGTTTTCCCCGGCCTCCGGAGAAATCTCAAGGTTGTCTATTATCATTGAAGGCTTGAAGGAGGTGTGAGATGCCATCTTTGTCTACCTCTCTTAGGCTGGCCCTTCGGTACTTAGCCACTTCAATTTGTTCCCCTAGGTCCGAAACATTCTCCTTGAATTCGTCATCCATTTTTTCCGCGTCGTGACCACTAAGCACCATACGAGTTAACTTTGTCATTTGGGCACCATCTATCCCCTCCGGGGATTGATATCGGGACTGCATCACTTCATCAAAACTTTCCAAAATTGAATCCTCTAGTGTACATGTATCTGTGCTGAGGGGGTCAGCCCCAAAAGTCTTTATTACAAAAGACTTATATAAATTGAAAGAATATTTTATCGAATTGACTTTATCCTGTAGAGTCCCCACCAGTTGCTTGGTTACCTCTAATGTGAGGTCAAGTCTAGAGTGTTGGCTCCTCACAAAATCAAATGACTCATCTCCCAGAATTCTAGATTCAGAAATCATTTCCTCTCCCAGGTTAAGGAGTTCTTCGAACTCCACCTTCCATGCTTGATAATTCTTGATATCACCCTCCCATAGGTCAATAAGAGTCTCTGCCTGGTGTATAACATGTCAGGCCATATATAAGTCTGGGAGGGTGGATACCACGAAATGTTGGGTGTTTCCTATTTGCAGGGCGACCCACTCGTCCACTGCCTGGGCCTTCTTCTTCATAATTCGTAGGGAGTCTATGTCACTCTGTGGTAAATCTTCAGAGGTGGAAGCCTCCAGAGGAGCGGCATTGATAGGTCGATCCAGCTCGGTAAGAAACCCCATAAGGTTTGCATTTTTTTCCTTTTCTGCCTTGAGCCTTTGGGCTTCCTTCTCATAATAGGCCTCTAC
>MU214583.1:23857-90576 GCA_018584345.1 Thuja plicata | reverse complement strand
TAATCTCTGGGCTTTGCGGTTGCTTCATCGGCGCTCCGGGTAGGTGTCGCCACAATGGTGACTGTTTCTCCGCCCAGCCCAGTTTGAAGAGTATGAACTGTCTGGGATTTCTTAGCCTTTGGTGGGTCCTGGACCTGGGCCATCATTTCGGCCAGGGAGAGAGGAACTCCGGGAGTGGTTTGAGATTTTCTTTTTTTTCTTTCTACTAACCACTGAGGCGGCAAGGGTGGCTTTTCTGCCAGAACCTGTTCCCTTAGTTCCTCCCTGGTGTCTTGTGGCTGTTGCTTCTCAGTGGCATAGACCTCATCTGTCCCTTTCCCTGTGCCCTCTTCTTTATCAACATCTCCCTCAGTAGCCTCCATCTCCTCAGCCTTGTCCTATGTATCGATTGCTCTGTCTAGACTTAGCAGGCTTCATCGGGGATTTCTGCTTCATACTGCTCTTCTTGTTGCTCTTCCTCTATCGTCGGGGCTTCTTCTTCTATGGTCACATCCTGTGGTAGTAGGGGAGGTGTTGGGCTGAGATTTAAAGTTTGGATCGTGTTAATCACCTGCCCAAAGGTTGCTCCTGGGAGTGGCGCCTGGAATGTGGCGGCTGGGGTTACGGTTATTCTCGAAGGTCCAGTTCCCCCAGCAGATTCCATTTGTTCATCTTTCCTTTGTTGGTCCACCCCCGGACCCTGCATTTCTAGAGTTTCATAGGCAATCTCTGACTCTGGCTCTCTTTCTTCTACCTGCTTTTCTTGCTCCCACGTAGGTTCTTGTTCAGGGGCTCTTGGGACTTCTATTTCTGAGACTTCTATCCTTGCCTCTCTAGTGTCCCCCTGCAAGTTTTTGAACTTGTCGGTTGCAAAAATATCATCAAATTTCTCTTGCAGAGGGGGACTGGCTGGGACTTCGACAGGCTTTGTTTCCTTCTCTGGCTCCGGGGAATTGGAAGAGAGGATTTCTACTTGTTGGGTCTGGGATGCTCCTACCCTCGGCTTTGTCTTATGATTTTTTCTAGGCCTCTTCTTTCTCTGGGTAACCAAAGGTGTCCCCGCATTGCTTATTGTTGCCGCCTCCATGGGATCCACCCCTGTTACCTTCACCATTAAGGCTGCCAGCGACGGGGAGGAAGAGGGGCGAATTGGCCCGGCCATGAGCGTTGGAGTAGCCAGCTGTGTTATTAATTGCTCTCTCATTTTTTGGGAGGCTACCATTGACTACTTTATTTATTCCTTTATGGGGAATTCTTGCACAGGAGGGGTCGTGTCTATTCCTTTTCCTTTATCCACTCCTTGCGAAGAAGTCTCGGCCCCCAGAGTTAATCTTGGTGCCGGCTGGGCCGCTCGATAGGTACTTTCGGGGCACACCCTTTTGAAGTACGTATGACTTCGCTCGACCACCTCCCGAGTGAAGTCTTCAATTGTAGGCCCTTCCTGGGCATCCCAATTTACCGGTGGAAGAGTTATTTTATCGATCCCCTTTGCCTTGTATTGGGGGTCGATAGTGGGGGCGGCGTCCTATAAGTCCTCCGAGAACCTCCGGAGCTTCAACTTATGCATCATGCCGGCCATCATCTTGATGTAGTGCCAGCTTCGCACCTCCACATCATCTTGGAAAACAGTCCAGAAATTCTCCATATGAATGTGATGGGGCTCTGAAGCCCAGGGCAGTGTCATTGCAATCTTTCTATGCAGATCAAAATTTTTCTGCGCCAAGTAAAATTCTTCCAAGTTGTAGCTCTTTAGTTCATTATCTGCCTCTTTTGCGGTGGCCAGGCTACATATGTAGTTCCCACAGATGATTGGAAATAGAATATTGGGTATCTTTTTCAAGGCAAAGAGGGTATGCACCTCCATTATGTGCCTATAGTATTCCAATAGCATGATCTTGTCCCTACAGTGTTTGGGCAACCAGTAGGGTTTCCCGGAGAAGCTGGCGACCCTAATATAGGTGTGCTATTGGAATTGAATGTACTAATGTCCGTAATTTTGGACCAAATTCATCGCCTTTGAGGATAGGCGGTATCCTGCATCCCAGGTGGGTGTGAGCAGGTGATAATAAATGAACGCATTGTTTACCTGGCAGAAACTGGGGAAGCTGGCCTCCCATTGAACTTGTGGGAAATAGTCCCATGGTGCCTTTTGTCCTGGGCCAATCCCGAGAATTCCATCTATAAGTAGGCTATGGGCATGGGGCCTCTACTGTGCTAGGGCCCAGAAAACATAAGAACTCATGTAGAATTTCTTCTTCCTGTCTAGTTGAAGGAACTGGGAGTCGACATGGTTGAAAATTATGGCCGCCCAGTCAAAGTATCCTCCCTTGGTGGAGATGCCGAGGAGGAAGTAATACATCCATTTAAAAAATTCTTGGGGGGAGGGCTGCCCAAAGACTCGGGGCAACGCTATCATTCCCATCTGAATGCTCTCTTTGAACTCAGAGCGGAGAATTTCTATCTTCATCCTTTTAGGGTCCCACTTTGGAACCTTGAGCCAATGGGTATTCATGTATACCCGGGCGGCATCCTCCAGCTGTGTGAATTGTGCCAAGGCATCCGTCCTTGTAACCACTGAGGCCTTGGAAAATTGTGGGATTCCCAGACCTACCCAAAATGTGTCTGGGTTGACGGATACCAAAGGAGTAGGGTATCCAGTTGGTTCTGTGGCTGCGAGCATGATAGCCTAAATAAAAGAGTTGTAATTTGTGGCTAGCATTAGGATAAGCTCCAAAGATTGCACAGAGCATGTGAAACAAGCTTCCTCGAGGACTCCAGAGTCCCTGACATTGATTGCTAGTTGATCTCCAGCCTGTCGCTAGATGTACATGATCTTTACCAAGGCCTGCATTTTTGGCCATGTCCCGACGCTGGTATCGGTAATAAGTTTGACTTTGGACTCGATCTTTGAGCCCATAATGACATTGTCCTGCATGAACTTCATGGGTAGGGGCATTTTCTCTAGGGCCTTTTCCATCTTGGACTTTACTGCCGCCCTGGTAGCCGTTGCGGAAGGTAGCTCTAGACTTCTGGGTGGAGAGGATGCAGATGCTTCAGACATGTTTGGGAAATGAAACTCTAGGAACCTGCAAGGCAAAGTGACCATCAGAATGTATTAACAAATAAATATTCTGGGGTCCAGAGATCTTACCACTGTGATGTCCCCTTTTCCTGAAAAGTTAGTTTTATTCAAAAAAGAATCAAAAAGTATATGCATCACATGAACTTTAAGATTTTACTAAACATCCAGGTCCAGGAATTTTATCACACTTGGTAAAGACACGGGATGGAAGATGGTAGGATACCTAGAGCCCAGAGAAATAACCGTTGGTGAGGACGTGTAAAAAGGCAAGTCATCAAGCCCACGTGGGCGCCACGTGCATAGGTATTAAATAGGAGTTATGGCGATGACGGCAAAGCCAACTGTCCGAACGCCAGAAAAGTAAAAGTCACTTGGCTGGAATTGATTGTGCAAATGGGATATAAATGAGGATCTGACTGGTTTTATGGAAGAGAGAGAAAACTGCCTGTTTGAAACCGGCCGAGAGCTGAGTCTCAAACAGGTGGTTTTCTGCCCCGAAATGAATTCATGGGCAGAAAACCAGCAACACAGGCGACTTGACCACCTTTCTAAGCCACCTGGAAGGATATATAGGAAGGCAAAGGGATATATACATGGGGACGAAGGGATATATACACCAAATATACAAAAATGTACACATATATACCTCACAGAATGATGTCCATAGGAAACCAAGCAAGGCACAGACCACCTACAGCTTTATACATATTCTACAAACTGACCACTTCTGCACAGAGGGCGGACAACCCTCTGGCAGAGCTAACCCACCAACGGGTGAAAAAACTAGAAACAAGAAACAAACAAAATAGAAAGACAATTGACAAAACAAATGACGAAGAAGAAACACCAGGCAAACGAAAAGAAAACCGCCGGGAACAGAGATACCAACCTGAGAATGCTGAAAGGTGGAGGAAAGGAGGAAGTTACCATGAGAGTTCTGCAATAGCTACAACTGTCAAATGATCACAACCGCCACCACGAAGCACTCATAATCACCTTGGAAAGGATGGAAGTGTTAAGCACTGATTATCGCTAACTCTCTGCAAATCGATCTGTAATCACTCTGAGTGCTCGAGTGCTTTAATCACGGTAAATGTGAAAGTGACAGATAACTTCTATTTATACCCATGGTAAAAAGGTCAAACCACCTCCTTCCAGAAATCCCTGGACAAGTAAACCTCTGGACCCCAGGCTTGGGGATTCCACGTGACGATAATCCTAAGAACATCGTGGCGAAGAATCCCAGAGTCCAGGGTCCGGTTCCCGACAAAAAGGCAACCTCTGGGACCGGAGTCTCGAAGACGAAAAACCAAATAAACAAAACACAACAACGGGGAAGAAAACCCCAGAGAAAGAAAACAAAGGGAGAAAGGCAAGGCAAGAGCCGCAAGCAAGAAACAAACAAGAGAAAAAAAGGGGGGACCCAACATTTTGCACACAAAATGTAGGGACGAGGATGCAGGGCATAATAGGACCTATGAGGACAAAGAGCTATTATGGAGATAGATATTTTATTCTCTTTGTTGATGATTACTCTAGAATGATGATATTTATGTTTCTAAAAGATAAATCTGAAGCATTCAAGATGTTTAAATGGTATAAGGCTATGGTAGAAAAATAAAGTGGTAAGGATTTAAAATGTTTGAGATCAGATAGAGGAGGAGAATTTATATCAGATAAATTCACTAATTTCTGTAATGAGCATGGTATAAAAAGATAGGTTTCTGCACCAAGAACACTACAACAAAATGGGATTGCTGAGAGAAGGAACAAATCAATATTTGATTGTGCAAGAACACTGATGATAGAGAAAGACATCACCCAAATCTTATGGAGGGAAGCTGTCAGCACTTCTGTCTATACACTTAATAGAGTACAATTAAAGGACACAAATAAGACACCTTATGAGCTATGGTATGGTAAAACACCCAATGTAAGTTACTTCAAGATCTTTGGTAGTCAATGTTATGTCTTAAAGGATGATAGAAATGGAAAGCTTGATGCCAAAAGTGATGAAGGTATTTTTCTAGGGTATTCTACCAAAAACAAATCTTTTAAATGTCTTATCAAGGCCTCTAACAAAATAGTTGAAAGTGCAAATATAAAGATTGATGAATTTGAAGAAAAGAATGAGCTGGAAAGCACAAAAGAACCAGAGGACTACAACAAGTTTGTATATTGTGAAGAACCAAACACTCTGCCTGAGAAACAGTGCTTAATCCCAGAATAATAGAATGTTGCAACCGATGGTCAGACTGCTATTACCGACGGTCAGGATAATAATCAAGATAATGTGCAAAGTAATGAAGAATAGAATGAAGATCAAAATAATGATCAAGCTGATACACACAGATCTGTACCTGTACTTGCAACATATGTAAGAAGGAACCATCTAGAGATCCAGATCATAGGAGATAAGAAAGATGGTACAAGAACAAGAATTAAGTCTTTAACCTTAAATTGTTTAATTTGTGAGTTTGAGCCAAAATCTGTCAATGCTGCACTAGATAATGAAGAATGGATAGGTGCTATGAATGATGAGATTGAGAAGATTAAGAAGAAAAAAATATGGTCACTTGTGCCAAGACCAGATGACAAGAATGTCATCGATACAAAATGGATATTCAGGAATAAGCTGAATGAGAATAGAGAAGTCACAAGAAACAAAGCAAGACTAGTATGCAAGGGGTATACACAAGAAGAATGTATAGACTAGGGGGAAACCTTTGCACCCGTTTCTAGGCTAGGAGTAAGAATACTACTTACTTATGCTGCATACAAAGGATACAAAGTATATCAAATGGATGTCAAGTTAGCATTCCTAAATGGAATACTTGAAGAAGATGTATACATTGAGAAACCAGAAGGGTTTGTAGATCCAAACAAGAGGAAAATGGTATGTAGAATTCAAAAAGCCTTGTATGGATTAAAACAAGCTCCTAGAGCCTGGTATGAATGACTTCATTCCTATCTAATAAGTATTGGATTCATAAGGACTAGTGAAAACAGTAATCTTTATTTAAAAGAAGCTACTGATGGTGACACTTTGATTGCTGAAATATTTGTTGATGACATCATATTTGGAGGCAATGATATGTTGTGCAAATAATTTTCTGATGAGATGAGCAAAGAATTTGATATGTCTATGTTTAGAGAGATCAATTTATTTCTTGGTCTATAGGCCATTCAACAAAGTGAACGTATTTTCATTACACAGTCCAAATACATCAAAGAGGTCCTGAAAATATTCAAGATGGAAGATTCGAAACCAGTTGGAACACTAATGGCTACTGGATGTAAGTTAACAAAGGAAGACAAGACAACATAGGTAAATCAGACTTTGTATAGATCAATGATTGGAAAACTCATGTATGTTGTACACACGAGACCACATATTGCACATGCAGTAGGAATTGTTGCTAGATTTTCTGCTAACCCTAGGGAATCACATATGACTGCTGTAAAAAGAATTTTAAGATATCTAAAGAATACTAAGGAATTTGGCTAATGGTATATAAGAGAAGGAAAATTTGAGCTTAAGGTGTTTACCGATGCTGATTGGGCTGGAAATCTTGATGACCGGAAGAGCACAACTGGAGGAGCATTCTTTATGGGTGATAGACTTGTCACATAGATTAGCAAGAAGCAAGGATGCATCTCTCAGTCTACTACAAAAGTAAAATATGTTACTGCTACCGCAAATTGCTCAAATATTGCATGGATCAAATAGTTGCTGGAAGGTATGCATATGAAGATCTTAGAACCAATGATTATCTATTGTGATAACACCAGTGCAATAAAAATTTCCAAATATCCAGTCATGCATTCCAAGACTAAACACATTACAATCAAGTATCATTATTTAAGAGAACAAGTTCAAGAAAAAGAGGTGATACTGGAGTATGTGCAATCAAAAGAACAATTAGTTGATATCTTCACCAAGCCACTGCCCAAGGATACGTTTGAGTACTTGAGAAAAAGACTAGGGGTCAAACCCTTGTCTACCAGTTAGTAAAAGACTGAAGGCTGCATTAGCCCATATATTATCAAAATATCATTCATGTTGATGCAAGCAAAAAGATGAACTTCAAAGCTACATCTATATACAGAAAGGTATATATCAGAACCGAGCACCAGAGCATATTATTGTATTGCTGATGGATAAGAGAAATTCAAGGAATATATTATGGATGGAAAGAAAATATCACTTGACATTAATGTCAAATATCTGTGAAAGGGAGAGAAAGTTTTTATATTATCACAGTCTTGAAAAAAATAAGAAAGATTATCCATTATCAGATTACTCCAACAGGGAGAGATTATATCCATAGGGAGAGAGTTTGTATAAAGGAGTTAATACAAAGGAAGAGTTGCTGAAAAGAGATAGAGACATCAAAGAAGAAGAACAGTCAAAAGAGAGATATTGACACAAGGAAAGGATGCAACACATCAAAACAAAAAAAAACAAAAGAATAAAACCTAAGCTAACACAGAGCTTACCAGCAGTTAGACATTTTTATCAGTTATCAAACAAAGATTGGTAGTTTGATGAATCTCAAAAAATTGTATTTCATATTGCATTAGAAATAGTATAGTGTGATAATATAAGTTTGTTGCCATCAATGCCAAAGGGAGAGATTGATAATATGTAATTGATTGAATGTTTGATAATGTCAAGTTGAAGATAATGCAAGACATTAAATCAGTTAATGGTTTGTATTGTCATTGATGTCAACTTGATAGCATCTGTACGGTCATGCCAAAGACTTCAGAGAATCAATGGAACAAAGATTATGCTTTCAGCAATGCATAAAAGTCAAGTATTCACTAAGTGACAGATAACACTGATGGAGTGCAAACCATCGGTAAAGGCAAAGAACCAAAGTCACAGTGATACCCGACGAGCAAAAGACAGTGTTGGCCGATGAAGAAAAATCACAGGATGCCCGATGAGCTGAGAATAGAGTTGCCTGACAAGTAAAATCTAATGATGCCCGACGGATGGAGATCCCAAAGCTGAGAGTCACAAAGATGGAACTGGAAGTTGTCACCAATGACTAACTACAGAGTTGACTGACCGAATAGAGAGTTCAGAAAATGACAAAATATCTAGCTGGCAAGAGCTAAAGATAGACTTAACTGGTTATTTTCATTGTTTTATTCAACCAGCGTTAAGTGATTAATTTAAAGAAGATTTTTACAGTTGGAAAAAAGATAACTACGAGATAAATCAAGAGTTATGCTTTAAATTAGATTGGCTAAATTGTTTTTCATGCTAAGAATCAAGAATCAAGAATCAAGAATCAAGAATCAAGAAATGGTGAATATCATGTCTATATAAGAGACAAGCTTAATTCATTTCTGCATCACATGAATGGGGGTGAATAATAAGAGGATATTAAAGAGAAACTAATGAAGGATAAATTCATACAGTCCTGATCAATCAAGTTGAAGGAGAGCTAAAGAATTTTGTAGACACCGACGAATAGTGAAGCACAACATCACAAAGCAGAAAGTGTGGAGCACAAAGAATTGAATTGATACATTGATCAGAGAGGTAATGTACTTAAATAGATCTGAAAATCTATAATTCAAGTTGCATTAGAAATAGGTCATTATGTTTCAGTTTAACCATTGAAGCATCAAGTCTCTTAATAGAGAAGGACTTAACAGTCTTCTATATATCGAGGTACATCCCAAGGAGTGCCAAAAAGGTTGATTCAGGAAAGTAGCATTGGACTTTCCAGATACCTATTGACAATCTAAGAAGAAGGCTGATTCAAGGATGGTAGCAAGATTTTCCTAAAGCCTATTGATAGTCTAAGAAGGAGGCTGATTCAAGGAAGGTAGAAAATAGATGCCCAATACTAAGTGACAACCTCTATGTATAAAATCCTCTAACAAGGTCACACCTAACAATGCATTTGTAACCTTTAACAGGGTTGGATCCTAACAGGGCTCACTTCAAAAGAGTGAAAAATTTTGGGTACCGGTCGCAGTGGTTTTTTCCCTTAACAGGGTTTCCACATTAATATCCATGTGTTATGTGTGTATGGTTTATTACTTTACTGTTTTACATTTCACATATGCATTTTTGGATTGATCAGTATACTCTGCATATTTACTGAGTGTCGATAAATAATTTTTACTGCTTATCGGTAATCAAGGAGAACAAGGTCAGAAAAGGAAAACCAATAGACAGTTAAATCATTATTAGTATTTCATGGCATGCATCTTATAGGGACTTAATAATCTAAGATTTATTGATTGGTGGTTAAGTTTAAAGATAAGTTTTTGAATCCACTGATTCACCCCCCTCTTAGTTATTAATAACAAAGGTAACATTTATATGTTGAAGTGTTGAAGACCTCTAACAAGGCCACTCCTCACAGGGTGATATAAATCCTCTAATAGGGTCACACCTAACAGTGTGTTTTGTAACCTTTAACAGGGTTGGCTCGTAATAGGGCTCACTTCAGAAGAGTGAAAAAAAGTAACTAGTTACATTGGTGGTTTTTCCCATATTGGGTTTCCACGTTAAATCTTGGTTTCACCTATGTATATGTTATTTGTTTCATGCTTTATGTTTCAACACTTAATCACTAAAGTATAATTGCATTGGATATCATAAAGATTGCTTTAACACCCAAGTTATAGAAGAATATCTTAATTAATTGAGTAACATTGTTATATTTTTTAAGACATCTAAGGGACAAGGGATTTGTTTTGGAGTAACTAATTCACCCCTCCCCTCTCAGTTACTTATCTCATTTCCAACAAGAATCAAATACAATGATTTTCTATGTTGTCCTCACATAAGTTTCTTTTTTTGGATTCAATGATATATATATATATATATATATATATATATATATATATATATATATATATATATATATATATCAGTAACTTTCAGTATATATTTTAGAAAAATCAAAATATTGATCTTCTCAAAGTTTGCTTCATCTTTTCTAGTTTTAATGTTTTAGAATATATGTTATTTGCTCTTGTACCATCCTAACAAGTTAGCACCCATTATTAGATTTCTTTAGGACATATTAGACCCCATTTTAGTGATTTCAAGATCTGAATGTCTTCATGCTTGATTTCCCACATATTTCATTTTCTTTCCCCAACACTTTTTACACTTCCCAAGACCTAGATCTGCTTTGAAATTAAAAATGTTGGGACTAGGTCAAACTAAGTTGACCTTGTCCTGGACTAGGTTGACCCAATTCGACCCATTCCTAGGGCATTGAATTTAAGTGGGATTTGGTCCCAACGTGGAGATTTTTCTTCTTGATCTATATTTGTGATCAGCCAAACAATATTGAATCCTGAAATATGTATAAAAGGGGGTCTTCTCCCATCATTTTGAAATCTATTCAGTATTATCCATTTTTATCCATTATTTTTCAATCAAGGACTATCCATTTTATGTGCAAGCAATTCATTGGTGATTTTCAAGAGCAAGTGTAATCAATCTTGTTTTTGAGGATTTGGATTCAAGATTTGAAGGAAAGCATCCAATTCAATATCTCCAAGTCTCCATATTTTAAAGAAAAATAAATATTCTCTCATTGATGAAAATTTGTCTCCCATGATAGCCAAGAAGATGAATTCTCAAGAAAGAAAGAAGATCAATTCCTCTTCTCCATTCAATATTTCAAGCATACTTTCATTTCAAGATATTTGATTGGAAAGTATAGATCAATTATATTTGTGAAGGAATCCTTGATTCTACAACATATTACAAACATAAATTTCAAGCATCTTCATGTATTTGACGGGTTTTACATCCATCCATGAGGGTTCTTCATGCAAGGTGAATGTGACATTTATCTTGTTTACATTAATTTCCTTATGCAATTTATATTTCATTTCAAGGTTGATTCCTATATAGGGGATTAACCAAGTAAATCCCCTTTCTACAACCTTTTTCCCCCTTTTCTTGTGTGTGGGAACATATTTTCTTAGTTTCAGATCTAGATTTTGGGAGTTACAGAATTAGTGGCAAATTCTTTTCAGATTTCATCATATTCGGAGTCTCTAAGACTAGGTCAAATTTCTTAGACAAGGTAGAAGTTGTTTGACATGGTCCTTTGGATCCATAATTTTCACAATCAGAAGTTATAGGTGTTAGAGTGCCAGATCTAGAACCATTTTTTATTCTGATAGTTACACGACAGTCAAAACCATATCTGAAGTTCACTTCTCTTCTCCTAAGCTTCAAGGTGAGTTCATTCTTCTTCTTTTCATCTTGCACTTACTTTTATGCATCAAATCTAATATATTATATTTTTATTTTTCATTTAATTTATCATAATATCAATTCCTTTCATACTTTTACATTATCATATACACTTTGACATTAAAGGAACCCATCCCTAAATCACACTCCATCCTCAAATCTAGATCTTACATTAGCACCCCTTCATCATTTTGGGTTTTTCTATATGATTTGGTTTTGAGGGTGATCCTTTGGGGTTGTTCCTAATGTATCATATTACCCCTATTCATTTAATTTGGTGAGTGATCTTCCTCCATAGTATTGATCACCATTTTTTAATGATATATTTTGGTGAACCCAAATTATGACATTTCCTCTTTTTATCTTGGTGTTAGATCTCATTTTCATGTATTATACTTTTTGATTTTGTAGTTATACCTTCCTTGTATGATCTACTTTGTATATATTTTGATAGTTACTATTTACATTACATCTTTTATACATTGTATGCATTTATATCTAGTTTGAATTTGATATTAATGTGTTTGTCCTAAAAGACTATCTTTTTGCATATTTATTTCAAATTTCCTTGCATTACCTTGTGCATGAGTTTTATCACTTTGAGTCCAACCTATAACATTCAGGTTAGAAGAAGTTGTAGACTTATGGGTTCCTTTAATCTCAAACCCTCCTTATTTTCTCAGAATCTTGATGAGACAAACAGGCATCTTAGTGAACTCAATCCTATCTTGAAGAATAACTCTTCTCATTCTTCTCATGATGAAGAAGAATCATTAAGGTTTCCTCCTTATCAAGTCCAAAAAAATTCCCATGAGTTTGAGAAGTTTGAACAATAGCTAGGCGAAGAAAATAATAATCCTAAAGCTCTTTCTGTTGTACAAAGTTTAAGGAAACTTATTCATACTGATGAACATGGTATTAACCTATTTTATAGAATTTTTCATCTCATTGAATCCAATGTAAAACCCATTAGGGATTGTGCTCAAGGTTTAGGATTTACTCCACCTCCTACAAGTGTTGAAACCTCTTTGCCTATCTCTACTATTCCTAGTGTATCCACTTATGCTCCACCTATCATAACAACTTCTGTAATGCCCCACCAGGGAACCCAGGAGAACTAACCTAAACTTGACACTGAGTTAACATGATAATTTTTTTTAAAGTTTACAAACAATAATGATAACAATGTGGAAGCAATGCAAATAAGTACAAGGTATACACATAAGTAAAACTCATACATAGATAACAATCTTCGAGGGATCATTGACGTAGAATTACTTAAACAAGATAATCTACAAGAACAACTATAAAGAACTAACATAAAGGATACATCAAATGAATCCAATAATATACATCTCATATAACAAGACTACATATACATATGATACCCAAGGTATATAACCGAATCAACATCCACTCCATAAGTCGCAGGGTATGCAATCATACATAATAAAACAATACAATACATCCTCCAAAGGATGTCAACCAATATAAACATATGGTTACAAAAGTACATCACATGAAACTTCACAAGTATCCAAAAGAATAGGAAGAATAAGAAACTGAAACAAGGATCATCCAAGCATTAAGACAAATTGTCAGAATCTTAATGGTAATAAGAATCACTACCACCCGACTGTGTGGAACCAAAGGTCCACTCTCACTATGCTAAGGAGATAACATCAGGCCCACTCACACCGGTATACAACATGAACACAATTAAAGGTATATAAGCCATCATAAAGAAACACATAGGAAGATCCTAGAAGCTTTCTAATCTCAACGAGAAAGACTAAAGAAAAATTATAAGGATGGAAAGATCAAGACAACTAGAAATCCAAGATCAAAACAAAGGTACACCATCCAAAGATAAAGGAACATACATAAGATATCCAAAACACCAACATACACCAAATACTGAAACCAAATCTCCAAGTGCCAAAGGCACCACCATAAAAGGTAAACCAAGACCTATGGAGGAGACTTAGGCTACATTCTATGGGAGTGTCAACACATGGTCATATAGTTGAGTTACCCTGGGCTGGCCTCTCTGGACCCCGGACCTCAAGCATCATCTAGTTGAGTTTACCCTAGACTAGTCACTCTAAACCCCGGACTCTCAACATGTCAACTAATCTTGTATTTAATGTTAACCCCATGTTTTATTATTACATTATCACTTATTAATAACTTACAATAGGTCACCCTGGACTAGCCTCTTTGGGCCCCAAAATCCTATTGTAAGCTACTCCCCTAAGATGCACCTAACTAACCATCCCCTAAGCTCAAGGTCATAAATAATCTCATAAGTCTCATAAACTAGTTCCTACCCATATAGGAACTATTGGTCCTCAATTAACCATAACAACATGAGTCATTCTCATAAGATCACATATCAAAAGTTCAGAAACACTAGGTTCAAGAAGGACAATCGAACCAACATAACATCATAAGAGGCATGTACTGGAAATCACAAACAAGACACCATGAAGGTTCATATCCCAGAACCCTAACAGATAACCCACATGACAAGGTTTATAACAGGAATGAATACATAGCACAATTCATCCAAAACGGTACATCATGGAAAAGAAAATACATCTCTCGCAAGAACTAATAACAAACGTATTGATAAACAAATTTATATCAACATGATATGAAAATTCATTCATCTAGTAGAATTAATAACACAAATATAATTAAATCTCCAAAGAGCGCAATTAAAGTTCTTATATAGATTAATTTATAAAGACCAACATATAAATTAACCCAATCAATAATTACTAAAATTGACTATAATTACAACCCATGTTTTAAACACCCATGAAAATAATGTCCTGATAACATATAAATCACTTTATATATAATGTATGTATCAATGATAACGTATCTAATATACATATGTATAACTCGAACAAGCAACATCATAGTTAACTTAGTTAACTGTTTGATAATAACAAAATTATTAATTTAAAAGAAAGCTCCCCCTTTAATAATTAAATTAATAACACCAACTCTTACTATAGTTCCTCAAAACAAAAGGCCCAAATAAAAAAATAACTAAATTTAAAATTAAAATCTAGATTAAAGCTAGATTTAAAATTAATTCTAAATTAGAAAAACTAATTTAATACTAAATTAAATAAGGTTAAATTAAACTGTATTTAAAAATATTAATTTAAATTAACTTAAAGTAAATTTTAAATAAATTGAAATAAATTTTAATTTAAATAAAATAAACTAAAACCAAAATTTAAAATAAATTACAATTTAAACAAATTTAAATAATAAAATGCATACCCTTTTGGGGGGGAGGAGGGGGGGGAAGGGGGTCTCGGCTCCACCCCTTTCCTCAAAAGCCGCGGCTTAAGCATGCCGACTCATTGTACAGTGGGTACCCTGCGGGCCTACTATACCAATGAGTACCGTAGGCCCAAAGCCTGCGGCCCACAGTACATGGTACTGTGCAGGGGGTGCGACGGCCCCCGCCACCCACCTCCCCAAAAACATTAAATTTTTTTTAAAACTTTGTTTATTTTTTTAATAAAACATTTCTTTTTTTCTATTGGTTTATTATTTTTTTTTAAACATGAAACTAATATAATATATATCAATATATACTATATTATATTTTTTTTATTTTTTTTATTTTCTCTGGTGAATTTATTTAATTACCAGGACTGTATTTTTTTTAATAAATAGAAAGCTTATTTTTCTTTTCTTTTATTTAATTTTTTCAACAATAATTTTTAAGGGTAATTTCGTCATTTTCCAAGAATAATTTTTAAGCTATATTTGCAATAATATAGGCCTTTTTCAACAAATTTCTGAATAACCAAGGAGGGATTTTTCTTTCTCCTACATGCAAATTGATGAAACAAGAGGGTTTTCTAATTTAATATTTAATAATATCAAGAAAGGTTTTCTTGTTTCATAAACATGCAAATTATTATTTTTTAAATTATTTTCTTGCAGATTCGAACAGGGGTTTGGGCAAGGACAAGGTAATGGTATGAATTTCATCTTTCCATGGCAAGGAGCTACAGATCTAAGGGTCTCAAGCACAATTAAACACACTTATCAATTTTCTCTCAAAGAAGTTTCCCTCCTACAGATCTGAAACCCTAAGGCCCAAAATTGAAAACTCATACACATCAATTGAAAACCCTAATGCCCTTTTGAAACTAACACCCAAAAATGAAACCCTTAATGCCCACAAGCACCAAAATTGACATGCAAATATGGAGGAAAGAAAAAAATTGAACCAAGATCACATTTTTATCAATTTACTCAATCAAAACATCAAATACTCAAACAAGGAAGATCAAACAAGGGATCCTAGCTTTTCAGATGCATAGAAGATGGGGATCTGAAAGCTAGAATTTAAAAGATGAAGATCCTACCTCAATAACAGATGAGAAGCACAAATTCACAATCCAAGCAAGAAGAATCCAAAATTTCCAAGCAAGAGAATCCACAAATCCAAGCAAGCTCTCTCTCAAAACACCAACCACCTGATTTCTCCTTCTCCCTGATTAAACAACCTCTAAAATGGCTTTCAAACAAAGGATATAGAAAACCAAGCAATTAGGTTTTCAAAAAGTGAGAACCCTAAAGGGAATATAAATTATCTAATTATTAATAAAAATAATTCTTTATTTTCAATTTCACTTAAAGCATGCAAAACTCAACTTTGGAATATTAAAGCAAAGTGTTAAATTGAAAATGCATGAAAGATATATTTCAATTAAATAAATCAACTAGTGATGCAACTTAAAGAAATATTTCAATAATCCAAATATGCACAATTAATTGAATTTAATATTTATTAAATCTCAATTATTTAAATCAAGACTTAATAATTAAATCAATTAATTAAATATAGGAATTTAATTAATATTTAATTATTAAATAGCCATATATTTCATATATCAAAGTTTTAACCATATTATAGGTGCAATAATTAACATTAATATTTAGCATGAAAATTCATTAAGTAAATCAAGCTAAAAGCATCATTAATCCATCTAAAACCCACCCAACCAGATAATCAACTAAAACAGAAATCCAACACACACAAACAGGCTCAAGAATCCACATCACTTGACAGATTCAAACAAGATAGACAATCAGATTCTCTGTCCATCAATAGGAAAAAATAAGGGTTTAGGGTATGGATTTGGACCTAATATTATCTCCCCTCTCTTACCATTGAGATATTGTGATAGGGCACGCTCACTCCTTCCAATTCAAGGAAGACGTAGCCTGGTACCTGCAAACCTATCATCACAAAGATGAGCATACATGCATATAAAACAACAAACAATGGTTGAGACTAGTTTATCGTATGGATCTCACCGAAGAAAGTAACTACAACTCTATCCCATACCATATCAAGCACGTCAAATAGTAATGCAAAACATATAAATGATCCATGTGCACATAAATCTAGGGTCAGTATTGTCAGAAAACCATAATCGAAATGACATCCTAACATATACATAAGCATCATGAAATAACCATAAATCATATGCAAACAAGAGATATAATACACTAAGAAATGAATCAATAACATACAGAAATGTGATACATAAATATCCTCAAAACCATCTGAAATAAACCACACATACATGAAAAGGCCTAAAAGAGTTCAGAAACTGAAATAGAAAAGCAAACTAAGGCGTGGGTATTACAACTTCAATTCAAAATCTTAAGCCTACACATGTGAGTCTTCCTAATAATATTTCTCCTTCTATCCCTTCAAGTGTTCCATGTGTTTCATTTACATCATCCATGCCTACTTATCATAGTGTTTCATTTTCATATTCAATCATTCCTTCAATTTTCAACAATGTTCCTAACATTTCTCATGTTTCTCCTCCTACCATTCTTTTTACCGGTTCTACCATTAATAACTTGGCTCAAACTGTGTCTTCTTTGCAACAACAAATAGCTTCCATGAATCAATCCAAGTTCAACATTCCTACTTGTGATATTTATATTCCTATGTCTATGGGTATCATCCACAGTGTTATCCCGCAATATATGGAGACTCCTCATCTTGACACTTATAACAGTAAGGGTGATCTTGTGACTCATGTTAAAACTTTCCAAACCTTGTGTAGTGATTTGTCTCATGACCATAGGTTCATGGAAAAAAATTTACTAGAACCTTTCGAGACAAAGCCTTGCAATGGTATTGTTCCTTTCCTCCTTATTTCAATTAATTCCTTCCAAAAACTTGCTAATGCTTTCATTGAACAATTTTAAAACAACATTGGTCCTAAAATATCTCTAACTAATTTGATGCAATGTAAACAAGGTGTTAAAGAAAAATTAGTTATTTCATTGGTAGATTTAAGCATTTACATGCTCAGATTTCTTATCATTTGCCTCATATTGATGTGCAACGCATTTTTATTACTAATTAACAAGTAACAATAGAGATAAGATACTTCTTTCTAAATTCTCTTCTTTTCCACAATTGTGTGTAGTGCTTCATCATTATCAACTTCAAGTGAGTATATTTGATAGCACCACTCCAATGGCTCATGTTCTTATTGATAAGAGTGATGTCACATCCAATTTCAACAAGTTTCAGAAACCAAATAACAACATCCAAATGTGTGGCTCCTTTATCATCAGTTTTTAAACTTGCTCGTAATTATACCCAACTTTTTGAATTTATTCATGATGTTATGTTGAAGTTAATTAATGCCAATGTGTTAAAACTTCCTCCTATCAAACCCATTAACATGTCTAAATGTCAATACAAATAATTTGATCCCAAATCTTTTTATCAATACCATCATCAGCCTGGTCATGATACTAAAAAATGTTTCCTCTTGAAAACTATTATCTAAGATCTTATTGATTCTAAGACTATATTTGTTTATGGTGACCATGATCAAGGGAAAAAAATTGTAGCACCTTCTAACCAAAACTTGCAAATCTACACAAATCCTTTTCCATCTCACTCAACCAATACTATTGATCAACCTTCTTCTTCCCAATGCATTGACTATGATGAAAAATTTAATGAATCTAATCATGTTGTTAATTGAGTTGAGAAAGTCAAATCTAAACCTCTACCTCAGCCTTGCATTACCTTTGGTCCTACTGAGACAATTAAAGCACCTGATGGTCCTCTCTAAATTGTTGCAAAGGTTAATGGCCTTCCTACCTGTGGTGCCCTTGTTGATCTCACTTGCATGGTGAATTTGATAACTGAAGAACATCTTTACAGTAAACAATTACAAAAAACAAAATATGATAAATGTGAAGTGATGATTCAAAATTGAAATGGTTTCATTTATCCTTCCCATGGTTCCATTTCATTCACTATTGAAGTTGGTGGTAAAACTTTGGATATCACCTTTACTGTCATTCCAAGTTCTGATCAATTTCAAGTCAAACTTGGCCTTCCTTGGCTTACCTCCATGAACGTTGTGGCTTCTCCTATTCATAAATGTGTTAAATTTCCTCATAAAAGAAAAAAAATGATTGTTAACCATAGTCTTTATCAACCTTTTGTGCCTCACAACTCAGTTGACCTTGATTTCTTTTGTCCTTTTATGCCACACCCAACTCAAACTCGTCCTAACCATCTCTTTAGATCATATCAATCCTGCAAGGTCTGCAATATTTGTGAACTTAGAAAACCTAAGGATGTTTCATCTATTTTCCCTATATGTGGAATTCTTCCTACACCACCTATACCTCCTCTTCTTATTGTTTATACAAATAATTCTCAACCCATCTCTCAACCTACTGTGGTTCCTTCCGTTCTTCCTCCTAAAGAAGAAAAGGACCCAATATTGATTGATCCTATCCCAACCCAAATTTATATCAAAAAATGTAACCATCATTCTCATGATCATTGTCGTAGGCGTATTTCTAGATTATTTCAATGTGCTTCTCAAAATATTGCTTCACCTCATACACTTCCTCATGCTTCGCTTCCCTTTGACCTTGGTGGAACCCATATTTGCAAAATAATTTGTATTCATAATCAATCAAGGAATTAACTCTTTGCACTTATTTATTTAGCTTTTATATCCTTTTGGTTTATACATTGTGATTCTTACTTATATTTATTATGTCCTTTATCAATATTATATCATTTTAATCTATGTCTCTAATAGTTATTCTTGTCTGATATTTATTTGATCTTATTTCTCTTTGATGCAAATAAAAGGCTAGCAAGGTCAAAGTCAAAATATAATGGTTGTAATTAACATATAGTTTATGCAGTCATATGATCATAAACTTACCCTTTGTCTGCTTATAACATGATGGTGCAATGAATAAGTAAGTGATCTTCTATCCATTGCGGGGTGGCGAGGTATTCTAGTCTCAACCCATGATAATTGAAGCAGTCGAACAAGAGTTGTCAATGTTTGAAAGTTTACACTCAATGTACACGTACATTATTTTAATTAAAATGGCACCATAGAACAAGCACCGTGTGTCATATGGGGGCCACTTGACTAAAAATAAACCAATTCATATATGATCAGATTAAGATTTGATCCAATGATTGAGCGCGATGGCGTTATCACAAGTTGCACGCTATTTAAACACCACGCGATGGTTGAAAGAGTGACATGTGTCCTGGGCCCACTGAGATATACAAGTGGAATAGCAGAGATACAGGTGTTGGTATTTGGCTGGTGGAGCATAATGACTAGACTACACGGATGCGCATAAAGTAAACTAAAAGACTGACTACATAAATGCTATCTTTTAGCCTATGCTTTAAATCAATGGCTAGGACTTAATCGAGTGGGTAAAGATAATCGGGCAATAACCGAGGCACTTAAGAAAGATCTGTGACTATAAGATCAAAGATCTATGGCTCAGTGCAATGGAACGATGAAAAAGTGAATGAATTCTAGCCATTACGCGATAGTGAAGGACTCAACATGTGGTGGTGATGGGAAAAAGACAAAAATCCTTGGCAACAATATTAAAATTGATTTCTTACGTGGCATTAAAGTATTTTATTTCCCTTAGGATTTGTTTTATGGTTTGATTATTTAACTTTTGCATGCAGATTGTAAAGGTGGTGAGCATGGTTTGATCAGACAGTTCAGAGTCTTGACAACATGTAGTTGATAAGAGAATCATCGATACGAGACAAAATATATGTTAGAAATGATTTCTCAGAGATTGTGAATGAGATTGTGAATGGATATACAATTGGAATACCATCATAATGTAGATCCATTATTCTAAGTCATCGACTCAGACTTGTTTTGAAGAGACTATCAAATTATTGTCATCAGTTAGCATATGTTATCAAGTGAGGATAATCAAACATTAAATTATTTTAATTATTAAGCATTCAGTTATTGATCTTAGAGTTAGGTATTGTTAGGAATCATCATGTTGATCTGAAGCTTGTTTGCATCCTTTGGGTTCCATACTTATAAGGATACCAAGATCAACACATAGGACATCATAATACTTATGGTTATTATAGTCAGATGGGATAGATGGATCAATAAATGCAAACTTGAATTCTATCGTACTATTTTCCAAAATAAAATTTAGATAAGTCATTTTTTCTTTCACATGTGCAATTATTTCATTATCATTTTACAATTAGTCCCTCGGATAAACCAATAGAACTTCTTCAAAGTGATAGTTTGATGTGCATGCTTCCTGATTTGATTTACAGTATATATTTTCAATTGGTTTTTCTCATTTTGCATGGTTAAATTTTAATAATTGAGGCCTCAGTCAATTCGTCTATCATTTGAGAAGTCTTACCCCTTTTGCAATATCTTTGAATTTGTTTTAGGTTGCATGTACATTTAACAACACCTTTGAAGTGATAAATTTTCTTGTAAAACTGTCTTTGAGGTTGAACATAAGATTGGAATGATAGTGAATCTATTGTCCATTGTTGATTAAGGCACTGGTCTTTCTTTCTTATTGGATTATGGTCATAGTTTCATTGTTGATAGTTTTAAGATACTATACTCATCTTCTCTATTCAGTTTATATCTTGTATCCATCAATAATTATTTAAATATTTCCAACATTTCATTTAAACACTTGAAATTTCATTTCTCCTAGTTTAAGGATCTCAGTAGTATTTTTCCATACTTTGAGATAAGGAAGTTTGAAACACACACTATCTTCTCTAAAAATCCCTAAGGATTTGGGAGATAAGTCTAGGGTATAGGCCTGCCATCCTTGGTTCTATAGAGCCAAAATTACAAAAGTTTGAAACTTAAATTAGGTTGAAACCTTGTCAGTTGGAAAATCACTTGGGTTTCTCACCATTGAATAGGAAAAATCCATAGGAAATCCAATCTGTTGATCTGAGCACCAACAGATTGGCAACTCTACTAGGGAGATTCATCATTAAAGAATAGTTTTCAGTGTTTCTGGTAATAGAAGTTAGGCTCTGCTAGGAGAAAAGAATCCAAAAGACAAATAAAGTATTTCCTTATAAGAATAAGGTGGCGACTCTACAATTTTAAAGTGGTAATAAATTTGGTCATATAATTTGGTTATTGACTATCTCATGTGGGGTAGAAGATCCTTGCATCCAGATCAGCTTGAATTAGATTTAAGCCTAAGAAAAGGTAGGACTCAAGTGTAAAGATGTCATATGTACCACGTATGATATACCTTAATAAGGATGATCAAGATTATGCTTGTGAACAATTCCCTAATTCAAGCCATCATAGCCATGAAAGCAGTGATGAAAATTGTAATCCTTTTTCCAAGGTAATGAGTCTCAACATGATCCAAATCAGGAAATTACTGAAAGACAAAAAATAATTAACAAATGGGATGATGTATTTCATGAGATGGCCAATGTTGGATCAAAAGATGAAGAAATGGTCATGGCTCTTAAAAGACAGCCAGAAGAGGTACTAAGGAAAATGAGAATAACAAGAAGTACAATTAGACCACCAAGAGATAAAGAAGCTCCAAAGGATGATATAAATGGAGTTTACAATCCTCCTCATAGGAAGAACAGTGAGAATATTTTTAACAATGATCATACGAACCCCTTTTTTGAACCAGACAATAGAGGAAGACTTGAGAGAAATAGCAATGATAGGGAAAGGAGAGATCATTTGGGAAAATGGAATAATGGAGAACAACATAACCACAACAATAGAGTGAATCCTAACACATCTGACCAACATGAACATCATAGACATCAAAATAGTGGAAGGATGTATAGTGGATATCAGAATAATAGGGATCAGAATTATGGCCCAAGAGATTATGATATCAACTCAACTTTTGGATCAAGAAATAATCAGAGACTCCAGAATACAAATCAGCAAAATCAAAGACATGGAGTCATCAATCAAAATGGAAACAACTATAGAGACCCAATGGTTTCTGAAAGATACAGTAATTAAATTTTTCTTGCATAAGGGGATGTCCTAATGACATAAAAAATGAATTAAGGAGTGCAATTCCAAAGTTTTCAGGGAATGGTCAGAATCAGCTGAAGTGCATTGTGTAAATTTGAAGAGTGTTATCAAAGAATTTGATGAATTCAACGAGGATGTATACCTGAAATTTTTTTTTCAATCCCTCATAGAAGATGCAATAGAATGGTTTATAATTTTTCTAGACAGATCCATATCTAGTTGGGATGAATTTGTCAAGCAATTCATAGAACAATTCGGTGATCACAATGATACTTATTTTGCTTCACATGAGTTGACAGTATGAAGAAAAATCAAAATGAATCTGTAGCTGAATTCAATAAGAGATTAAACAAGGTTCTAAATAGAATTCCAAGGGATGTTCATCCTATTGATGCCTTTCTAATTAATTTCTACATGGGTTCTTTTGATAGAAAGACAAATTATGAAACAAGATCTCATAAGCCTTCTACTTTGACACATACTCTCAAGATTTCTATAGCTATTAAAAATGATAGGAAGGCATCTAGTATAATTACTAAGAGGTAGGACACTTCGTTGTTCAATCCAAAAGGCCTCCAAGTGAGTAATGGAAGAGACAATTTTAAGTACAACCAGAATAATCAGGTACCATACAAAAGTGATAGATATAAATTGCAAGATATGCCTTATAGCACAGAATGGAAAGATGGGAAACCAATGAACAAATAATTACATACTCTGGGTCCATTGAGGAAGAAAAACCATTTTTTATAAAGATATCCTTGATATGAAGCCTGCAAACTACCACATTCTTATTAACATTGTGTTGTTTCCCAAAGATGGGGAGAGGATGAAGATTAGAATGATGATCAGTGACCCACACTGAATAACTTATCAACAGATCCTATGTGAAGACATGATGATTATATCTCTTTAGATGAATAATACTACATGGATGACCTAAATAGAGTGTACCAATATGGGGATTATCAGGATGGTCCTCCAAGATTAAGAGAATTAACAGAAGAGGAGAAGAAAGCATACACAATATCAATAGTGGAAGAAGAAAGAAGTAAATACAAGTTAAGGAATAGAATAGTAAATGCAAACCGAGGGAAACCTGACCAAGGAACTTATCCAAAGAGGCTGAAGCACAAAAACATTTATCAATATAAACAGGTAGAACCTCAGGACTTTCCAACAATAGTAAGAGAAAAGTTGGTTAGTAAATCTCTTCCTAATGAATTTTCTTTCATGTCTAATGCATTATCTCAAGTTAAAATATCTATTCCTTTTCTTGAAATAGTTAAAATACCTGAATGTAAGAGTAATCTTTGAAAATATTGTCTAATGTAGGTAATAAGGAAGATCTTAACCAAGAAGTAAAGGATCATCCATCTATTTTGTTGGAAATAATGGAATGGTGTGTACTGAGAGGGGAGGGGTGAATCAGTACCCTTAAAACTTTTATCACTTAACCTTAATCCTTTTAGTAATCAATTGCTTGTATTGCCAACCATATGTTCTATTCTTATCGTATGCATGTAATATCAATTCATAAAACCAATTAGCATGTAAAAATTCATAAAAGCATTCATGAAATGTACTGACACATGACACATGACACAAGATTTGGTAACGCAGAAAACCCATGTTAGAAGGTCAAAATTGTGGTGGGGATGAAACCCACAAAAATTCACTATCTACAGAATGGAAGGGGATGATTAAGGCTTACAATTTTAATCAATTCTAATGATCTACCCTGTTAGGAATAATTTTGAGATTGTTTAAGGTCTACTCTATTAAGAGATTTTGCAACACTGTTTAGTGTGCACTCAGTTAAGAGATTTACAAAGGATTGTTAAATCCACCTTCTCAAAGGATTTCTTCTATTTTCTACACTTGTTAGAATGTAGTCAAAAATATTCATTGACCTGAGTATATGCATTCTAGAATTTCTAATTACAGATCCAATAAAGTTCACATGTATAATTATCACCTATAGTTATTGATCAATACCTCTGTTCTGCTCGGTAGCCTTGGATCTTGTTTTTGATAACTGATTTCATCTTTGGCTGTTCTTTTGCATAAAACTCTATCTCTAATCCATGGAAGTTTCTGCGGCTACAATCATCATCACATCCATATATTCTGATTGATTAAACATCTATTTATACAATGAGTTTTACCTAAATGATTTTCACGCATAACAATGATAACTATATGATCAAAGGTTTACAACTTGACCTTGATCTCCTAGTTTGGATTTTTTCAATCAGTTAGACTGATTAAAACAATTACAATTACATTTATTTTCCCTCAAAAAATGGATTTAAAGCTAATCAAAAAGCTAAATATAAAACACAAGTGTTTTATCTGATATGGAAGTCAAATCCAAATTTCTCAGGATTTATAACTATCTCTCGGTAGACTCATGCTCAAGTTTCTGTATAGTCTTTTGAGTTCCTCTATTATCTATTCTATCAGGTTACACTATAATCTTCTTGTCCCATTCCTCTTGTAACATTTTTGGGTTGCACTAGTAAACTGTGTCATTGGATTCCCTTGTGAACTTGTCTGGCGTGTTGCACTAAACCTATGTTTCAATGTTGGTGTTACCAATGGATCAAAACTATTTTTACTTTCATACTAATGGAAAAATATGTCTTCAATCTCCCCCTTTGACATTAGTATCAAAAACTAAGATGTGTAAATTACTAAAATGTGTAGCATGTACACCATGTGTTCACCTTGTCATTATGATTCCCCCTATGTATATGTTGGTATAGTATATGTATATATGTACACTTGCCTTTATACTATTCTCCCTTTTCACCTTATCTTTCCCCTTTTATCATATCATTTTCTCCCTTTATTCATATCATTTTCCCCCTTTTTATAGTAAGGGCAAAGGTGTAATTACTTACAGCTTGTCAAAAAAGTGGGAATGGGAGTTGTTCATGTCTTATATCATTTCTCCCATTTCTCCTGAAGATGTTCTAGAGACATGTGCTCCAATGTTATCCTTGCATGCATATCATAGATGTTGTCAGTGGCAGACATCTCTGAGGTGGTTATCAATTGTCTAGCCATAGTCATATGTTGTTGCAGCAGTGTAAGATTCAATAGCAGTAGAGCCAGTATCTCGGTTACCTCATCTATGAACTTTGATTCTACCTCTTGAATCTAAAGTCTCAACTTATTTTCTTCCATTACCTTTTCATAATGAAACTTAATTTCATTGTCAGATGTTGAGAGACCTTGAGCACTAGCAGTAAGATCTGCATCTATCTTTGCAATTTTTCACTATTTTCTTTAGTGAAGTGCTCTAATGAGCTTAACTTTTGAATTAAGGTGATAGCTTCGGAAATGATTGGTTCTAATTCATTTACTTGTTCAGATAGCTTTACCTTGTTCTCAGCCACTTCTTGTTTGATTTTCTCAATCAATTTTTATTGATACTTTTGCTCTCCACATTCTTCTATGGCCTTCTTTGCATCCACATTATATGATGTAATGAATTTGGTAAGAATGACTAGTTGATCAATGATAGAAGCATTTTTATCAATTTGTATCAGGTGTAATCTGCTGAAGTATCTCCTTTTTTGTCTCAAGTACTTGAGTTTCCTTTTCTCCTTCTTAAGGTTATCTTGGATAGCTTTTATTTTAAAAAGTTTAGCATACTTTGTAAGTGCCTCTAGATCCAATTTCCTTAGATCACAGGCTAGTATCTCAATAATATCTTCCAGTGTAACTAGATTCTTGTTCTTCTTCTTCTTCTTTGAAACTGTTGTGGAGGGACCTGTATGCAGTACCATAGTGATTTACTTACTTGGTCTGATGTGCTTGGTGAAGGATTTGGAGTATGTGTACCTATATCATGTTTCTCAGTGTCTACATGTCAGTTGGGAGTGGATGTCTCCACATCAACCTTAGCCTTATCTACAACATCTCATTTGGTATCCTTAGGATTGGTATCACCTTGCTTTTCTTCTTCACCTTTATCTTTTTGTTCTCCTCCTATTTCTTTCTAATCTTCATTGGTTTCTTTTTGTTCATCATTTGTTACATTTTGTTCCTCTTCACCCTTATCCTTGGGTATGCTTGCATCAGTCTCGGGTGATGTCTCCTTTTGTGAGATGATATTGATAGCTTGTATCAATAATGACATTTAGCCTGGTATATTCACCTGTGTAGCATCTGTAGTTTTATCTTGTTCCTTGATTTGCTCAGAGGTAACAGTAATATCTTCATCTCCCTGTACCTCATCTGCAGGATCATCTTCTGTGATATTAATGATAGTATTATCGGTGAATGTTTCATCTGCAGTATCCATATCCTTGTTAGCTTCTTTGTTCAATTATTCTTCATTAACATCCTCACCATCATTTATAAGAATGTTCTTTGGGCTCAGTTTAGCCTGATCTTCTTCATTGTGTGGCTTTTCGGTGAGTTCTAATACACGCTCAGGGCTTGTGTCCTTTTTAGGTACATCAAGTATTTTCCTCCAAGTATCCTCACTTTCTCTATCAAGATCAATAAATTTTCCCTGTAAGACTTTGTAGGCTCTTAATTCTTCTGAGAACCTCTTGGAGTGTAACTTCATCATTTCTTCAATTTCCTCCATTTCGGACTCAAGTGACATAACAGAAACTAGGGTTCTTTCCCTTACATGTTTCTTTGAATTTAATGAAAATATCCACCTTGTTGATAGTCTTTCTAGAATTTCTTTAGGAATCTTGTCTTCAAACTATATTGGTACATATTTGAATATACTCATCATTGAGATGATGGCTTCCTCTATCTTGTTCTGATCCTCAGGATCCAGTGTTAGTCATTTCCTAATCTTAGTCTCAATTATTCAACATGACTTGATGATTGATGCACATACCTCATCAATTGTGGTAGGGAACTTATTCTTAACAATTTGTTCATCTTTTTCAGTGTCCTCTATGTCTTCCTTACTTCTGATGAACTTTCTTCTGTTCATCAGTGCATGTCTCCCAGTTTGAGGCTTTCTTTTGTAAGTCCTCACTTGTCCTTTCTTGACCAGTGATGAACTTGCACCTTTAGGTGTTTGACTTCAAGTCCTTGATGTAGTAGTGGTCCTTGGTTTCTTTTCTAGTAGTGGTGGTGCATCAGACTCTATAGATTCAGAGTCACTCAATTGTTCTTCTTCACCGATGAGTGACTATCCCTCAGTGTCATATTTTTGTTCTGACTCTTCATCATCTACCAAGAACTTTTTCTTCAGTGTCTTAACCATTTTATCTTTCTTTCTGTCAATTTTATTCACAACTAAGACTATTTTTATTCTTTCCTTGTCTTCCTCATAGGTTCCAAACCTTGGTTGTGACTTGTCCAATGGTTCATTTAACAATGCTTCAATGGCATTTGTGGCTTGATCTATGTTGACCTCATAGTCAAGTGGTGCTAACCATGCTATCCTTGGTACAATTGGTTTGATAAAGGTGTTATTAGTGTCCACCATAAAACAAATTTCAGTTTTACACTTTTCTTCTAGTTGTTCTAGTATCCTCATCCTTTTCTACATTCTGTCCTTAAATCTAATGAATTATTCATCCATAACTGATGTAAAGTTATCACCTAATGACTTGATGAATTCATTGATTTGAATTGTCACTGGTCGGGTAGTATCCCAGTTGACATTACTGATAGATGGATAGAAGTTATAGAAATAAAAAAAATGTACACATTATAAGTGATCTAAACTTACATGAATTGGACTTTGTACACCTGATTGTCCCCATGTTTTCATCTAACTGCTTCAGTAGAAGCTTGGGTAGATCTAATTGTAGACCTTTCTTTACAATCTTATGGGCAGTGTCAACTGCTCCACATGCTATTTTTTTTAGCGTGATGGATTGGTATATCTTGTATCCTAGTACACATGCACCAAACTTTAGTTCTAAATCGGTGATGGTATTAACCTTCAATCCTCTATTATCCCATACTTCACCTATCATCTTCTCAATCTCAGGGCAAGGAGGATGTTTAAGTACCTTGGAATTTTTGGTTATAGGATAACTGGTCACAACATGTATCACATCTCTGGTAATCTATTTTGGCTCATCCAGTCACATTTTTCGGTCATGCACTCTTATCAACACTATCCTGATCCATTCGGTCTTAAAATCCTTCGGGAATATTAGGGAACATGTCATCCCTTTGACCTCAATGTGTTTATGTTCCTCCTTGATGGTTCCACCTGTACAAAGCTTCTTGTAAGCTTGATCGACCTCAAGATCTCCTATCTCGGTGATCTTGCAATTTATTTAGTCTCGAACATCCTCAATCAGTAAAACCCTAGGTGAAATACTAGAGAATGCACCAGTGTCGTCAGGTTGTGAAGCAACCTCTAGATAGATTGTGTGCTTAGGTTCTTCACAAGTGGAGTTCTTGATCAAATTAACCTTCTTCTCTTTGGTGTTCTTGATCTTGGAAACTCATGAAGTGGTTGCCATCATTTCTGAGAAATTTAGGGCTTTTCCCATAAGTAACAATAAGCTTAGTCATTCCTTGATTAGTTACTTACTTTGACCTTCTGTATCTATTGTTGATCTATTTAAATGTCATGAATCTGCTTGGAATGCTCTGCAATCTGGTCGCTCTATTTTTCTCTTGCTCTAATCTGCTCTCTTTTCTCTATTTTTCTTTGTAAATAATGAGCCCTTTCGTCACCCTATTTATAGATGATTCCCTAAGTGGCACAATTAATTCTCTACCCACTTCTTGGCATTCAAAGATAGAGTCACTCGAGTATCACACAAACTTTCAGCTCGGGGTAAGTGACAACTCACTTGACCTTTCATAGGTTTACCGATGGTACTCGGTAAGTGGCGAAGACTTCAACGCATTTTACATGATTATTGACGAGTCTCGAGTTACATTGTTTAACTTGGTTTTCACATGTACACTGATGATTCTTGATATATATTGGCTGACAAGATTGCATTCACAGATTTATAACAAGTAATACCATAGTGCATCTTTATTTATGCTAGTTTTTCATTTTTAGCTATGTATAATGGAACTAATGTAAAGTATAACTTAGTATAGTGTAGTTCCATACTTACTTGTTCATCTTAGGTTTGGGTGGTGATGTCACCAGATCCATCAGATACGGTGTCACCAATTGGATTACTTGGTCCAACTAGCTTTCCTCCACATTTTGTTTCTCATTTTCTTGATGTCTTCAATGGTATTTCCATTGGCAAAGGTTCTTGTCTCTATCACTCAGTCTCTGCAGTCCTTGCATAGATGACCAACTTTATGATAGTGTAAGCATGTCATTTTGCGGTTAGTCCAGCTCCTAGACTTTCTCATCCATTTTCTCATGTATTTTTCTTCTTTGTCCATATCTATCACATGTTGTGCAATTTATCCATGTATTGTAATCCCAAACATATGAGTTATCGACTCTGTTCAGTTGATAAGCATTTTCTTGATCTTTTGGCTTCCATGCTTACTCTCTTCTTCCCGCATTCAAGAGATGTGTGCCCATGCATTTTGCAAGTAGGACAATATTTTTCCCTGTAGGTTTCCTTCTTTGGTTGTTTCACCTTAGATTTACATTCATATGCTTTATGTCATTTCTTGTTGCATCTATTACAATTCCCTATGAATGAAGATGTGGATTTAGGAATACCTTTCATTTTTCTCCTACAAACATTTGATGTGTGGCTTGGTTTTCCATAGTGATTGCATGACTATTTTCTTGTTCTTGGATTTGTGTAGACATTCTTTGGATCATCTTGGTATGGTTATTCTCCATTCTCGGTATACCCTAGTCTAGTATTGTTGTTGACTCTTCTTTGTCCATCCAGAAAATCATCCATTCTTTTTGTGCTTTCTTCATCTCTCTTGATCATGTCATTGTGTTGTTTCTGAATTCTTACTTCATGTTTCAGTCTTGCATTTTCTTCTCTTAGCTCACCAATAGCTTCTATCTTTCCATTTAGTTCTATGTTCATTCATTTTGCCTCCTGACTCATAAGAATAATCTGATTGGTGATTTCATGATGATATTCAGTAAGTCTTTGTATTTCTGACTCTTTCTCTTATAGCTTTTCAGTGATCTTCCTCCTGTCATCAATAGATAATGTTCTTTTTTTCTTAGCTTGTCTAGCATTATTCATAACCTCGACCATTCTTACCATTTGTGTCTCTTGACCGATTTGCAGTGATTTCACTTGTCCATCTAGATGTTGATTGATTTCATTTAGACTTGTAATGCTACCTTCAGATGTGTCTAATGTATTGCTAGATGTAGATCCTGATGACTCAAATAAATCAGGTATGTCTTCTTCATGATAGTCTATTTCATTACAGCGAGATGCCATAACCTTTCTTTCATCCACTAGTTGTCTCATCTTGATTCTAGCTTCTTTATATTTCTCATAGAAGATCTGTATCTCTAACTTTTGATTCTCAATAGTCTTGTCTAGCTTGTACCTTTCCATTGTATGATCTTTTCTCTTAAGTATTTAAAAATTTTCAAATAAGAGATTTAGCTCTGATACCAATTGTTGGAAATAATGGAATGGTGTGTACTAAGAGAGGAGGGGTGAATCTGTACCCTTAGAACTTTTATCACTTAACCTTAATCATTTTAGTAATCAATTGCTTGTATTGCCAACCATATGTGTTATTCTTATCTTATGCATGTAATATCAATTCATAAAACCAATTAGCATGTAAACATTCATAGAAACATTCATGAAATGTATTGACACATGACACAAGATTTGGTAACACCAAAAACCCCTATTAGAAGGTAAAAACTGTGGTGGGGATGAAACCCACAAAACTTGACTATCTGTAGAATGGAAGGGGCCGATTAAGGCTTACAATTTTGATCACTTCTGATGATCTACCCTATTAAGAGTAATTTTGAGACTGGTTAAGGTCTACTCTGTTAAGAGATTTTTCAACACTATTTAGTGTGCACTCAGCTAAGAGATTTACAAAGGATTGTTAAATCCACCTTCTCAAAGGATTTCTTCTATTTTATACACTTGTTAGAATGTAGTCAAAAATATTCATTGACCTGAGTATATGTAATCTAGAATCGCTGATTACAGATCCATAAAAGTTCACATGTATAATTATCACCTATAGTGATTGATCAATACCTTTGTTCTACTCGGTAGCCTTGGATCTTGTTCTTGATAACTGATTTCATCTTTGGTTATTCTTCTACTTAAAACTTTGCCTCTAATCCATAGAAGTGTCTACGGCTACAATCATCATCACATCTATATGTTTTGATTGATTACACATCTATCTATACAACGAGTTTTACCTAAATGTGTTTCACACATAACAATGATAACTTTATGATCAAAGGTTTACAACCTGACCTTGATCTCCTAGTTTGCATGTTTTCAATTAGTTAGACTGATTAAAACAATTAAAATTTCATTTCTTTTCCCTCAAGAAATGGATTCAAATCTAATAGAAAAGCTAAATATAAAACACAAGTGTTTTATCTGACATGGAAGTTAGATCCACGTTTCTCGAGATTTATAACTATCTCTCGGTAGACTAGTGCTCGGGTTGCTCTATAATCTGTCGGGTTACTTTGTTATATGTCCTATCAGGTTGCACTGTAATCTTATTTTTGGGTTCCTCTTGTAATATTTTTGGGTTGCACTAGTAAACTATGTTGTTGGGTTCCCTTGTGAACTTGTCTGTCGGGTTGCACTAAACCTGTCTTTTGGTGTTGGTGTTACCGACGGTTCAAAACTATATTTCCTTTCATACTAATGGAAAAATATGTCTTCACTATTTATCTAGGAACTACCTTAAGAAAAAATGGAAATCAAATTGATCTCTTATGTCTTACTCTATTGATAAACAATAGATTGGTAAATAATTGTATGATAGATTCTGGTGCAACAGTGAATATTATGCCTAATGATGTAATGAAAGAATTAGGAGTGAATGCTATGGATAATAGATCTATTCCTGTTGTAGGCATAATGAAGAATGTTGAATTTAAGTTTCCTACATGTCCTAAAATGTCTTATAAAATGGATATTACTGTGGTTGAAATTCCTGCAAATTATGGAATGCTTCTATCTAGACAATGGTCTAGCTTAGTAGGAGGTAGTATTCAATTAGATATTTCTTATGCTTCTATTCCAGTGAATGGCGGGGATGTAATAATTGATAAGGAGACTATAATTCAATACATTATTGAGGATGTGGATCCAAGATTGGTTACACATTTCTGTCATTCTGATATGGATAACTTTCAGGTAAGCATTTCAAAAAATGCAATGCATAATACTGAACCTATTGAGTTACATGCTGAAGTAAGTAACAATACAATTTGGAAAATGTATTTTTATGGTGCTTGTTGCAAGGATGGTAATGGAGTTGGTGTCATTTTCTTTTCTCCTGATAATAAAATATTTAAATATTCCTTTTTACTAGATTTTGAATGTACTAATAATGTTACAGAGTGTGAAGCTCTACTTCTTGGTTTGAAGATAGCTAGTAAGCATGGAATAAAAATTTTAAGTGTCTTTGGTGATTCTGAATTGATTATTTCTCAAGTTATAAGTAAATTTATTGCTAAGAAGCCTCATCTTAAAAGATATGGAAATAAAGTATGGGATTCTATGGAATATTTTGATGCTTTTTCTATTGACTGGATAGATAGATCAGAAAATATCCTTGCATATTTTATGGCTAATTTGGCATTGAAGCATAATGACATCCCTTGTGAAGACATAGTTCAAGTTGAAGTTAAAACTAGTCCTGCTATACCTGATAACATAAAAAACTAGAAAGTCTTTGAAGATGACAGAGATATAAATAGATTTTTAGCAGGTGAACAAGAATATGAAGATCCATTGATAGAATTGAATGACCATGTTGAAATAGAGAATGGGAAAGAAGTATTGTTTGGACAGGAATTCATTCATCTTAAAACCAATAAGGTTCCAAAGGGTCTTGTAGCAATGGAGAGATTGTTTGACAATAAAGATTCAAAAATGGACAAGAAAAACACTAATGTCACAATGGATGAAGTGGAAAAGATAAATTTTGGAAATGAAGAGACTCCAAAGGAAGTATTTGTGGGTAAAAGATTAACCCCCAAGATTAGACTAGATATCATCAGATTATTGAGAAAATATAGGCATGTGTTTGCTTGGTCCTATGATGACCTTAAAGCTTACCAACATGACCTTTTTCAACATGAGATGCCTTTGAAGCCTAATGCCAAACCATTTATACAAAGGAAAAGACCTATAAACCCTACCCTAGCTCCCAAAATGAAAGATGAGCTAATTAAGATGAGGGATGTTGGTATAATAAAGACAATTAGACACTCAACATGGGTTTCAAATTTGGTCCCTGTCAGGAAGAACAATGGTGATATTAGACTTTGTGTAGATTTTATGAATCTAAACATATCATCATTAAAGGACAATTATGCATTGCCTAACATGGAAGCATTGTTACAAAAGGTCACAGGGAATGAATTATTATCAATGTTGGATGGGTTCTTAGGGTATAACCAAGTGAAGGTAAATGAAGAGGAACAATACAAGACAACATTTACTACACCTTGGGGTACTTATGTATATGCTAGAATGCCTTTTGGACTCACTAATGCAAGAGCTACCTTCCAAAGAGAAATGAATTTTTCCTTTGAGGATTTCATTGATTTAATTATGGTGGTGTATCAGGATGACCTAATTGCTTACTCCAAAAGGGAAGAGGATCACTGTGGATACTTGGAGCAGATTTTTCAAAGAGACCTTGAATATGGGATATCTCTGAACCCAAAGAAATGCCATTTTGAAGTAACTAAACAAAAATTATTAGGGTGTATAGTATCCAAGAATGGGGTGAGATTAGACCCTAAGAGGATTGCAAAAATTGATAAAATTGAAGTTCCTAAGAGTGTTAAAAAGATCCAATCTTTCTTTGGACAAATAAATATTGTAAGGAGGCTTGTCCCAAACTTTTTAGAAGTAATCAAACCAATTGCTATGATGTTGAAAAAGGGTGCATACATGAAATGGACAAATGAGGCTTTGGAGGCATTTGTAAAGATTAAAAAGGCAATTAAGGAAGCTCCTGTCCTCAAATCCCTAGATTATACTAAGCCATTTCAGTTATTTTTCTTTGCATCAAATCACACCATTGTTGTTGTCTTACTATAAAAGAATAATGAAGGATATGAACAACCAATAGAATTCTTCAGTAAAACCCTTCAAGCCTCTGAGTTAAATTATGATATCAATGAGAAACAATATTATGCACTTGTAAAGGTAGTAAAGTCCTTCAGGCCTTATTTGGTAGGAGCAAAGGTGATGGCCTATGTTCCTAATGCAGCAATAAAGGATATATTCAAACAATCAGAAGTCACTAGGAGAAGATGTATATGGGTAAATCAAATTCAGGAATTTGATATAGAGATACATATCACTAATATTATTAGAGGAAAAGGATTAGCAAGGTTGATGGTAGAATCAAATATGGATGCATTAAAGGTAAATCAGATTGATCTAAGTGAAACTCGGACAAGTATTGAAAGATTCCCTTGGTACACTAACATATTACATTTCTTAAAACACATGAAATGCCTTGAAAACCTTACTGATAATTAAAAGAGGACAATGAAATCAAAATCATCTAAATACATCTTAATGCAAGGAGACCTATAATGGAAAAACATGGATGGGATACTTCTTTTATGTCTAGATACATACCAAGCTAAAAAGTGCTTAAGGATTTCCATGATGGAGCATGTGGAGGACACTTTTCAGCAAAAACTACTACACACAAGATATTGAATGCAGGATACTATTGGCCTTGCATATTTAAGGACTACCATGAATATGTTGGGAAATGTGAAGCATGTCAGAAGTTTTCAGGAAAACTCAAATATAATGGTGCATTACCTCTTAACCCTATGTCTACTGAAGAAACATTCCAAATGTGGGGAATTGATTTCATAGGTGAAATAGTTGATAAATCTAGTGGTGGGCATAAATGGATTTTGGTAGCTACTGATTACTTCACTAAGTGGGTAGAAGCCATACCAACTAGACAAGCTACTAGTAAGGTGGTAATCAAATTCCTGATTGAAAAGATATTGACAATATTTGGTGTTCCTCAGGAGATTGTGTGTGATAATGCTATGTGTTTTAGATCTACAGAGTTCACTGAATTTCATTAGAAATATGGGATAAATATTTCTTATTCATCCCATTATCACCCGCAAGGAAATGGCCAAGCAGAATCTAGCAACAAAAATATAATGAAGATTATCAAAAGGATGTTAGACAACAACAAAAGATTGTGGGATTCAAAATTACCACTTGCACTTTGGGCAGACAGAATTACAATTAAAAATTATATTGGATACACCCCATATGAACTTGCCTATGGAAAGAAATCTCACTTACCACTAAATAATTTGTTGCTAGTATACAAATTTGTAAATAATGAGAAATGAGAAGAAGTGGATTTCATGGAGGACATAATTCAATAGCTTGCAGAATTGGATGAAATAAGGAATCAATCTCATGAGAGAAATCAAGAGTTGTAACAAAAAGTAAAAGTCTTGTTCGATAAAAAGACTACAGAAAGGAAATGTCAGGAAGGAGATCTAGTTTTGAGGTGGAATGTGAAAGATCAAGACAAAGGAAAGCATGGAAAGTTTGATTCTTTATGGGTAGGACATTTTTTCCTTATTGGTAAAGGTGGTGAGAATTCTTATCTCCTTTAGGACTTGGAGGGTTACCATCATGAACTTCCTGTGCATGGTTAGTATCTTAAACCTTTTTTTCTATTGAAGTCAACAATAGGTAGGTTTGTTTTTCTTCCTTATCTATGAAGTATATATTATTATTGTGTTTTCTAATGGTCTTCTTTTCCAGAGATAGCTTGGATCTTTCTGCCTTCAGGTATAAACACACATCCCTAGAAAGAGCCACTGGTGGAACCCATATTTGCAGAATAATTTGTATTAATAATCAATTAGGGAAGTATCTCTTTGCACTTATTTATTTAGATTTTATATCCTTTTGGTTTATACATTGTGATTCTTACTTATATTTATTGTGTCCTTTATCAATATTATATCATTTTAATCTATGTCTCTAATATTTATTCTTGTCTCCTATTGATTTCTTCTTATTTCTCTTTGATGTAGATAAAAGGCTAGCAAGGTCGAAGTCAAAATACAATGGTTGTAATCAACATATAATTTACGCAGTCATATGATCATAAAATTACCCTTTGTCTACCTATAACATGACGGTGCAATGAAGCAGGAAGAAATCTTCTATCCATTGTGTGGTGGTGAGGTATTCTGGTCTCGACCCCATGATAATCGAAGTAGTCGAACAAGAGCAATTGACGTTTAAAAGTTTACACTCAACGTACACGCAGATTATTTTAATTAACATGGCACAATAGAATGAGCATTGTGTGTCATATGGGGGATGCTTGACTAAAACTAAACCAAGTCATATCTAATTAGATTAAGATTTGATCCAACAGTCGAGCCCGATGGTGTTATCACAAGTTGTGCGCTATTTAAACACCACGTGATGGAAAAAAGAATGACATGTGTCCTGGGCCCGCCAAGATATACAAGTAGATTAGTGGAGATACATGTGCTGGTATTTGGTTGGCGAAGCATGATGACTAGAATACACATAGGCGCATAAAGTAAAGTAAAATATTGACTACTTAAACACTATCTTTTAGCCTGTGCTTTAAATCAATAACTAGGACTTATTCAAGCGGGTGAAGATGATCGGGAAATATCCAATGCACTTAAGAAAGATCTGTGACTATAAGATCAAAGATCTATGGCTCAGCATGATGGTGCAATGGAAAATTGAATGAAGTTTAGCCATTACGCAATAGCGTAGGACTCGACATGTGGCGGCAATGGGAAAAAGACAAAAAGCCTTGGCAAAAATATTAAAATTGATTTCTTACATGGTATTAAAGTATTTTATTTCACTTAGGGTTTGTTTTATCATTTGATTATTTGACTTTTTCATGCAGATTGTAAAGGTGGTGAGTGTGGTTTGATCGGACAGTCCATATTCTTGACAGCATGAGGAATGATCGCATGCAGACATAATGATCAACACCATGGTTATGATCGATAAGAGAATCATCAATACGGGATGAAAGATATGTTAGAAATGATTACTCCAAGATTATGAATGAGAATGTGGATGGATATACGATGTGAATACCATCATAATGCAGATCCACTATTCTAATTCATCGACTCAAACATGTTTTGAAGAGACTATCAAATTATTGTCATTAGTTAGCATATGTTATCAAGCGAGGATAATCAAACATTAAATCATTGTAATTATCAAGCATTCAGTTATTGATCTTAGGATTAGGTATTTGTTAGGAATCATCGTGTTGATTTGAAGCTTGTTTTCATCCTTTGGGTTACATACTTATAAGGATACCAAGATCAATACATAGGACATCATAAGACTTACTATTATTATAGATAGATGGGATAGATGGATCAATAACTGTGAACTTCAATTCAATTGTACTATTTTCCAAAATAAAATAAAGATAAGTCCTTTATTCTTTCACATGTGCAATTATTTAATTATCATTTTACAATTAATCCCTCAGATAAATTAATAGAAATTATTCAAAGTGATAGTTTGATATGCATGCTTCCTGATTTTATTCACAGTCTATATTTTCAATTCATTTTCTCATTTTGCATGGTTAAATTTTGTTGATTGAGGCCTTAGTCAATTGGTCTATCATCTAAGAAATCTTACCCCTTTTGAAATATCTTTGAAATTGTTTTAGGTTGCGTGTACATTTCACAACACCTTTGAAGTGATAAGTTTTCTTGTAAAACTGTCTCTGAGGTTGAACATAAGATTGGAATGATAGTGAATCTTTTGCCCATTGTTGATTAAGGCACTGGTCTTTCTTTCTTATTGGATTATGGTCGTAGTTTCATGGTTGATAGTTTTGAGATACTATACCCATCTTCTCTATTCATTTTATATCTTGTATCCATCAATAAATCTTTAAATATTTGCAACATTTCATTTAAACACTTGAAAGCTCATTGCTCCTTGTTTAAGGATCTCAGTAGTACTTTTCCATACTTTGAGATAAGGAATTTTGAAATACACACTATCTTCTCTAAAAATCCCTAAGGGTTTGGGAGATAATTCTAGGGTATAGGCCTACCAGCCTTGGTTCTACAGAGCCAAAATTATAGAAGGTTGAAACTTAAATAAGGTTGAAATCTTGTCAGTTGGAAAATCACTTGGGTTTCTCACCATTGGATAGGAAAAATCCATAGGAAATCCAATCTATTGATTTGAGCACCAACAGACCAACCCATGCTTGAGCCAATAGATGAATTTAATTTAAGCAAGATAAAGATGAACAAGCATGACAATTCAATTTGTATCTTATATTCTATTAAAATTAATCTAGATGAAGAAGATACTCTTGACATGATATTCATGCTAGTGATTTTGATGACATGTATGGGACTATTGATATTGATCATGATTTACCAGCTATGCTTTCACAACATTTATCTATCACTCCTAGTGACAAACACAATGACCTATCTTCACAACATGATCCTTGTTTAGAACTGGTTATTGTTCCATTTGGTGTGCTTGATGTTTCTCCTCTTGTGAGTTACCCATCTTCCCTAAAAACTATGCAACAAAATAGGGGGAAAGTGATACACTTGACTAGCTCCTCTTGTGCAGTGGATTTTCTTTTCTTTTTTGTGTGTTTGCATGTTTTTCATGATGTGCTTCCCCTGTGTTGTGCTATTTGTTTATGATGCAAAATGGTAGCTACCTATTTTTTTGGTCTCCATGATGTCGGCCCAAAAATAGTCTTCCGTGTAACTCTTACATGATTTTCTTCCATTGTAATTGTAGATCTACTAACTTTGGGGGATGATGATAGTTTATTTTGATATAATTAGTGACTGCTCTATATAATACCTCTTATAGTTAAGGATCATGCATCCTTTCTACTAGAAACATTACATTGAACTCATTAAATTATTGACCAGGGAGCGTAGACTTGAATTGGTGACAACAAAGTATATGCTCTAATCCATTCTAAAAGCCATCATTATAGTAAATGGAAAATGCTTAAAAGGAACTAAACTAGGAAATGAAATATCAACAGCGTAATCTAAAGATGAAGTGACTTGCTGAAATAGTAAGTTTAATCCTATGCTGCAGGAATGATAAACTAGCTAACTACCTTTGCTATAGGAACAACTACTAGTTCTGTTACTAGTGGTTGTAGGAGAAACAAAGTCCTACTTGCTTCAAATAACTTGCAACCTACTTACTGAAATAACTTGCAACCTACTTAACTACAAATTAGATTCACCTCCCGTGTGGGCCCCCATAGAAGTGTGAATAAACAAGATCTCAGATAATAGAAGTTGAAGCTCTCATAATTTATTCATAAAACATGGATTACACAGGATACAGAAAATAAGACTGTATATCTCTTTCTGAATTACAACAGAGTACTGTAATAATAATTCTCTATCTATCAACTAACTACTGGGAATAGAAATTCCAGCTTATTTAACAACAACTTGAAACAAACTCCTATTGACTAGGACTTCCCCAACATTAGGGATATGGCAGTCATCAAGAACATGAACAACAACTTAAACTAAAGGAACAAACTGCATTTATACATTCATGAAATCTAGGAACATGCAGCTACTAGATTGACTCCATCGTGACCGCTTCAGCTGTGATTCATCCACAACAGGACTCATTCTCACCCGCGGTAGTAGAACCATCATGAGCTCCGCAATGGTTTGTCCTTTCAAAGTGTTACTTAGTTCCTCTTATGTTGACTCCTTCCTTATTCATGGATCCATTGCCTCTACAAAAAGGGTTAGCACGTGTACATATCCAAAACAAAGAATTCATAACAAGTTTATTTTCTACCTTGCTCTTCACCATATGGCTATAGGAAACCCACCCAACTTAAGGTAAGATGGAAAGGTATCATATTTAATTCCATATATCCATACAACACATAGATGGCATATTGATAAAAAAATTTAAAAACATTTCACATATATTTGCATACACCCATAGATATAACAGTTCTAAGATATTAAACAGTCTGGAAAGTATCATGGAAACATATAAAGTCTTTCAAAAGTAGCCATAAAACATATAAAAAATGAAACTATATGGCCCTATCTCGGCCTTATCATCCCCCCCAACTTAATCCTTTGCTGGTCCTCAAGCAAGAGGTAGTTTTTCAACCTAGTTTACATTCTGAGATCTACAACTGTTTTCTATCCAACTCTTCCATCAACAAAACTCCAGTAAAAACCCTTATTGTCCCTGTATGTTTCCCACCTTCTGACCTCTGCTACCATGTCATGATTTTCCAAGTTTTTTGAATTAGGCAGAAGAGGTGAAAGAAGAAGAGGTGGTTGGAATGTTAATGGAAGCCAATAGATTTTTCTTTCTCTGCCCAACATGACATACTAGGGAGCACGCTTATTTTCCATTGCAAAATTAAGTGGTGAATGGAATTCCTTATTCCTCATATCTGTTGTCGTAGTAATCTAGCACCATTGGAGGGATTTCATGGCCTTAGCTTATTCAATTTCGGCCATCTGAGTGTATTCATTGTAGGCTACATCCCTAAGAGGGTTGATGAAATTTTCCCCTGATTCTGACTGCGCTATCTTCATCCAATCATTATAGTATGTTTTGGGATCTTTAGCCTCTAGCCGTAAGTGTAGAGGAATTTCATCCTCTAACTCCCTATAAATTTTAGCCTGAGACTCCCTACTGATCTCATTCTGTATCCAGGACATGAGTTCCCTAAGCTGGATATCTCCGACATAGGGTAGTGGATTCCAAACCCTATCATTTGGTACAACTAGATTATGCAGGAAGAATTCACATAATAAGTTTTGTATGGCTACAGGAGAATTATGGAAGGCTTGGAAAAAATGACAGGGCTCTGATAGGGCTCATTTAACAAATGAGACTTGCCCTTGACTATATTGGTCAATTGATAATTCAATAATTGTTCCTTAAGAAAAATGGCATATACTGGAGAAGGGGACCTACAGCTCATTAGGTCAGGGATAACTGACATTACCTTAGCCAATCTTTCTTGGATCTGTTCTACCTGTTCCTCCTTCTCTACCAATTCTTGAAAAGTTTGATCAATAACCCGGTGGAAATATTTCTTCTGCCTTTTCCATTGTTCTATTTCCATGATTAACTGATTAACTAACCAAAAAATAATAGAGAACGGAGTTACAGGACAAGGTACCTCTAGAAGATCACCTTCATCATGATTTTCTCCTGCTGATCCATCATCTCCTGTAGCTGCATTTTTGGAAAACTTTGAATGAATTATGATGGCCCTTTCTAGATTACTATATTGCTGAGCTATAGCAACTAGTTTGTTCAACTCCTGATTCAAAACTTGCTCAGCCATCATGTCAATGCTAGGGTTTTCTTTAAATAGATCCTCTCCTTCTGCTGTAGGAGGTGTATCCCCACTCATAGAAACATCAGAATTTCTTGAAATAAATGTTGTTCTACTATTGTGGGGGCTGAATTCGGTATACCTTCATTAGGAATAGGGTCTCCCTCAGAGAAGTCATCATTATTATCTGCTTCAATGAAATCATCACTGATTTGGGTTTCATGGGTAGATGAAACCCTTCTCTGGAATCTAAATTCTTTCTCCTTAGAGGTAGAATCATCCTTAATCACTACACATTCTTCATCCACAACAACCTCAAAAGATTGTTCACCTCCTGACGGTTCTCTTGACTCAGGAGAATCAAGATTGACCACTGCATTCTCTAGCGACATATTTGTGGCCATACCCTTCCTTTGCCTACTGCTTCTTTGTAAAGGAGTTTCCTCCTTCCTATTAGCAGTCTTCCACTTCTGTGAAGTACCTGAAGCTGTAGGATCCATTTTATTACCAGAGGTAGCTTACTTCTCTTTTTCCTTCCCTTTTCCAGCAGGGGTAGTAGTTGTATCACCAGAAGGAGGAATAGTTTTCTCCTGGACTTCTTCCTCTGAAATTTTCCATTTGCCCCTATTCTAGAATGACCCACATGTAGAAGGTTCAGGAGGACACCTAGAGTTTTTAGTCCTTGGCTTCCTTGCTGAGGTTGAACCTGCTCCTAATTCCTCAATGACTTTAAAACCCCCCTACTCTATATAGAGTCTTCTACCAACCCTACTTCCTAACGGTCTTAGGGTTTCTTCTAATTTCCCTTCCAAGAATTCTTCCCATGTTACATTAGGGTAGTCTCATAATGCTTTCTCTACTATAAGCTTAATGAGACAATTATGGGAGACATTGTTAGGCTTACCTTCCTGCACTACCGCAGCTCTTTTCTGTAGAATGTTGTAGAGGAAATTTGGCATGTTGATAGGTCTGTTTTCATGCCTTAAACAGCTCAGGAATTTGAAATGTATTGCATGCAGGTAGGCTTGTCGACCCTCACAGGTGAAATATTTGATCACAAAAACCGCACACTGCTTAAAGGTTTCTGGTAAAGACAATCTGCTAGTGCCTTGTTTCTTGTCAATCTCCAATGGCGGGTCTGTGTGTAGAGTAAACTATGCTCATGTAGTTGTTAGGTCAAAATTCTTTGGAAACTCCTCGCCTTCCTGAGGTAACCCCATTACTTCTGCTACAATTTCTTATGAAAATGGTACCCTTAGTCCTTTAACAGTAGCTACCCCATCATGGAGTGTGCTCAAGAATTGTAATGCTACCTCCTCATTCTGACTAGTGAGCTTTAGAATGTAATCCATCCATCCTCTGGCCTGGAATAACTTCCTACAGTCTTGATTGTTTAACAAAACATCATGAACTGTGGGTTCACAATGAATTAAATTGCCGCCCATGACTGCAGAGTTTGAAGGATACACACCACAAGAATGTACGAGCAACGTAGAGATGTTTTACAAGCTATCTCAAGAAATTTATAGAGAAGGTCAGAAAAACAAATTTGTAGGAAAATGGAAAGTTCTGGACTTCAAGATTTCAAATGCTAAATGGGGAAATGAATGCATATCTATCATATCTTGAAAGATTTAACTATTCATGATTACTCAACAGACGTTCGTATGGACACCTTGGCTGGCTTATTTGTGCGAATTTAATCACTCATTTTGAGGCTGTCCAATCAAGGGTACAACATGTAATATTTGTGAAAAGGTACAAGGATTTTTAAAAGTTTGAAAAATATATCATACAATATGTGCATAGTTATATAGGACAAATCACAGATTTTCTCTCCCCCCCAACTTAAGTACACCAAGGGTCCCACCATGGTGCATACGATGAGAGCAAAGCTAATAAAAGATGAATTAATGAATTTAAATGCCAAGGAAAAGTACACACACCTGATGACATAGTGGCGGCTCTGTGAAATGATTGAAGTAAGTGCCATCTGATGTTGGAAAATGATGAGGTGGATGGGTGACAAAAAAGAAAGAAGGAAATGAATGTTTATTGCAGAGAAAGGTACATTCCAGAAGAAAGTAATTATTATAGGGTGATGCGACCAATTTTTATAGTGAAGACTGAATGTGAGCAAGAGGCTCACATTCTTGTGCTACAAGAGGATCGGGAACTGTAGTGCTAGAAAACTGCTGCAAGAAATTGGCTTTGCTCTGTGGTTTATGGTACAGCTTGAGTCGCTGGCCATTAACTAGTAGCTTGAACCGAAAAGTATCAACGATTGACAACTGCACAACACCATTTGAAAATATAGAAATTATTTCATAGGGGCCTAACCAATGGGTTTGGAACTTACCAGTAGTGTGGTGGTATCTAGAGTCATACAGGAGAGCCTAGTCGCTGACAACAAATTATTTATTTTTGATAAACATGTCATGCCACTACTTCCTCTATTGTTGCATGAACTCGGTGTTAGCTAAAGAAGATTTCCTCCATTCATCCAGACTGTTCAAGGTGACAACACATTCCTATTGAGCTGCAGTGAGATCAAGGTTGAGCTCCAATGCTGTCCGCAAGGTTTTATGTTCAAACTTGACTGGCATCATTGCCATTTTTCCATAGACTAGTTGAAACAGGGTGAATCCTATAGTAGACTTCCACGTAGTGTGGTAAGCCCACAGTGCTTCAGGAAGCCTAGCTACCCAATCCTTCTTATGAACAACCACGGTTTTGGTAAGAATGGCCTCCAATTCACGGTTAGTGACTTCAACCTAACCATTGGCCTACGGATGGTAAGGAGATGACTTGGCATGATGAATGTTGTATTCCTCCATCAAAGCAGCAATGAGGTTGGAAGTGAACTGTGGCCCTTGATCAGAGACAATTTCTCTTGGAACACCAAAGTGGGTAAAAATTCCTCATACAAGAAATTAGCAACATTATTGTCTCGGGGATGTTTCATTGGTTTAGCTTCAGCCCACTTGGTAGCATAATCAGTATAGACTAAAATGTAAGACTTACCTTGAGAAGAAGGGTCAATTGGGCCCACAAAATCAATGCCCCACTTATCAAAGGGTGTGACCACCACCTATGGCTATAGGGGCATCTCATTGGTCTTAGTAGGCCTCCCCATTCACTGGTACCGATCACATTTCTTGGTGTACTGAGCAGCATCTTTGTGGAGAGTCGGCCAATAATACCCTATAGTCAGAATTTTGAAGGCCATTCTTTTGGCTGCAAAGTGGCCACCGCATGGCTCATCATGACATGCTCGGAGGATGTCATAAGTCTCATCCTCATGAATGCATTTTCTCATAACTTGGTTTGACCCATTGTAAAACATGAAACCATCAGTCCAAGAAAGGTTGAAACTTTTCTCAGCTAGCAGTCGGTGTTCCTTCGAAGAAAAATGGGCCAGAGTTCAACCAGTTGTGAGATAATTGGCAAGATCAGTGTACCATGGATTGTGTGCTTGCAACAGGAAAAAATGTTCATCCAGAAAACTATCATCTATGGCTGCAGGATCATCAGGAACATGTAAGTGAGAGAGAAAGTCTGCAGCAACATTGGCTTTCCTAGGCTTGTCAATGATGGTGATGTCAAATTCATGCATGAGTAGCAGCCAATGAGCCAATCTTCTTGAGATAGTTGCTTTGTTCATCAGGTACCGGATATAGAATGGTCAGTATGGACAAAAATTTGGTACCCAGTGATATAATGCCTAAACTTGTTCAGGGCATAAATCACTGCGAGCAACTCTTTTTTGGTCACTGTATAATTGAATTCGGCCCCCTGCAGATTCTTGATGATAAAATAAATGGCATGCTCAATTGCATCTTCTTGCTGGCCCAATACTGCCCCTACAGCATAATCTAAGGCGTCGATATGAATGTGGAATGGCAGACCCCAATTTGGTCTGTGCAGTACGGGTGCAGTGGTTAGAACTTCCTTCAGCTGCAGGAAAGCCTTATCACACGCAGAATTCCAAGTAAAATCAGAGTCCTTTTTTAACAGATTATAGAGGGGAGCTGTAATTTGGCTAAAATCCTTGATAAACCATCTGTAATACCCAGCATTTTCGAGGAAACTCCAGACATATTTCTACTTCTCTGGTGTGGTAAGAGTGCTGATGACTGAAATCTTGGCGGGGTCAACCTGGATGCCATGTGAGGAAATAAAATGTCCCAACATGACACCTTATTCCATCATCATAAAGCACTTATCATTATTGAGAGAGAGATTATAGTCCTGGCATCCTCGGAGGACCTTTTCCAGATTGGCCTTGGCTTCATCAAAGGTGTTCCCATAGGTAGTGAAGTCATCCATGTATATTTCCATATAATCAGAAGATATGTCTGAAAAGATACTGATGACAGCTCGCTAGAAAGTGGCAGGGGAATTACATAAGCCAAAAGGGAGGACAAAATATGCAAAAGTGCCCCAAGGGAAGGTGAAGGTAGTTTTCTCCTAATCCTCGGGAGATATTTGAATTTGTTTGTAACCACTCAACCCATCCAAAAAGGAAAAATATTTCTTCCCTGCTAGGTTATCTAGGACTTGTTCTATGAATGGGAGTGGGAAATGGTCCTTTTTAGTGGCTATATTGAGCTCCCTGTAATCCACACAAACATTCCATTTACCTCCTTTTTTGGGCACTATGACAAGAGGTGACACCCATTGGCTGTCAGAAATTGGATACATGAATCTGGCATTAAGGAGCTTTTGGAGCTCAGTTTTGACTATATCCCTTAGGATAGGATTGACTCTTCTTTGTGGTTGCCTAATAGTTTTATAATCTGGACTTATGTAGATCTGATGGGTACAAAGCTTAGGATCAATCCCTTTCATGTCATTGTAATCCTAGGCAAAGGCTTGTTGGTTGTCCTGTAGCAGCTGCAGGATATCTTTTTGGTGGGGTAATGACAAGTTAGAGTTGATATGCAATTCCTTGTCAGGGCTAAGTTTCATTTTTATGACCTTATCCATCATGGCCAACTCAGCAATTGGAAGTGAAGCCAGTTCATGGGGTAATAGGAGATGAAGACAACTAAAAGATAGTGAATAGGGAGATGCATTTGGAGTGGTCAAAATAGTCTCTAAAACATAGTCTGATTGCTGACACATCTGAGAATCTAGGCCATAGTCACTAGTGAGGATAGATGAAATTATCTCATCTTCGTCCCTAGATGCTATAAATGGCTCTCTTCCTATTACCATGAGTTGTTGGATTGAGTTAGTTTCAAGATCAAGTTCATCTAATTCTGGCCACATGGCATCCTCATCCTACAACATGGGTTCAGCAGGGGAGTAGAGTGTCAAATTTTTGGTGTTGATGCCATTAGAGATGGTCATCTTTCCTGATCGGCAAGCTATGAAGGCATCAGTAGTGGCCAACCATGGTTGTCCTAAAATTAGAGAGTACCCACCCATATCAACTTTAGGGGAGAGAATCACAAAGTCGATGGGATATTCCTAGGAATGTAGCGTGACTATCACATCTTCAATTACCCCATCAAGTTTAACAGTGGAACTATCATCCAATTGCAAAATTGTTGGTGTGTCACAGAGACCAGCAATGTTTAGATTGGACAGGACTTCTTTGGTCATGACATTTATAGACACACCTAAATCAACTAAGGCATTTGAAACTTGTATACCCTGGATGGTAACTGTAACCACAAGACTTCCTGGATCAGCATACTTGGGTACAGACAACTTGTCTAACATAAGATCAGAGAGCTAGCCAATGACATGAATGGTCTTGGGATCCTTTTTCCTCCTTCCAGGTTGTTTAATGTAGGCCTCCAAAATAGCTTTAGTATAGGCAGGGACTTCCTTGATAGCATCTAGAAAAGGAATCTTTACCGTTATATGCTTTAATTGGTCAAGTAAGTCTGCTACAACATGGTTTACTATGGGTTCAGCTTGTTGAGCTAATCTCTGAGGAAATGGAGGCTCTTTGGCTACAAGAGCCAACACATCTTCATGGTCAACAGGAGGCTCTTCCACTTTGGTTATGACAAGGGGTTATGGTGAAGCAAGGGTAGTTCCTGACCTGAGATGAATGTCATGCAAGGCATAGCTTTACTGCTGAGTAGGCAGTTTGTTATTGGGATTGGGATTAGGTTGCGTAGGTAGCTATGGTGGTTTAGGAGGATTATTAGCTACTGCAAGAGGCGGCATTAGAGCTTGTTGCTATGGAGGAGGCATTATGGCTTGCTGATTGGGCTTATTAGACCATTGATTAGGCTATTGCCAGTCTTGCTGGGGCTGTTGCCAGCCCTGCTGAGGCTGTTGCCATCCTTGCTGGGGCTATTGCTAGCTTAGCTGAGGCTGTTGCCAGCCCTGTTGGGGCTAGTTCCAACCTTGCTGGGGCTAGTGCCAACCCTGCTGGGGTTGTTGCCAACCCTGCTGGGACTGGTTCCACCCCTGTTGAGGTTGCTGCCAATTATTATATCCTCCAAAATTATGGGGACCTGAATTTGAAAAATTCTGCCATTGATTATTATTGCTAGGAATGTGAAGAGGATCTTGAGGCATGCCTGGTCGTGGGGCCCATGGCCTGCATTGAGTGACATATAGCACTTCCCCATTCTCATCGATAGCTTTAAACTCTATAGGCATCGGCTGAGACTCTACATTTGCAATGGTCTTGCATTTGCAACTCCTCTTTTTCTCCCTGCAATGCGGGTAGTATTCTGTGAGCATAGCATCAAAATCCTCCTTCTTATTTTGAGCTTGCATGGTATCCAGCTGAGTAGCGACATCGTTAATGATGTCCTACTTGAAGTCCGATAGGAGATTAGAAAGTTCTATCTTGGATACCCCAGAGCCAGCATACTTGAGTGGTAGGTCTCGGATTCCTCTACCCTTCTTGACAGTGGCTTGGGAGTAGTTCAAATAGATATTTTTGATATCATCCCAATTTTTTTGTGTAACATCTCCTCCAGCCATCAGGTCCAGAGCCTCAATACTTCCTTCATTGACACCTTTAATGAAAAGGTGTTTCTGAGAGTCCTCATTCAGTTGATGCTGGGTGTTATGCTGCAGGTTGTACATGAACCTTGAGACATAATCTTCCAGGGTCTTGTCCTCTTTCTGGATCATCCTGAATATGTCATCACCTTTCAAATCTTTCCCTCGATAGTATTCTTTGTATTTGGAAAGAAACATGTTTCTCATGGCAGTCCAATCTGCTACGGTGTTAGCACCAAGGCCCATCAACCATCGTAGCACAGCTTCCTTTAGAGTGAATGGAAACAACTTGAGCTTATGTGCATCAATTGTATAGTCATAGCTCCTACAAAGGATGTTGAACTCAAAAAGGAAAGTCTCAAGGTCTTTAGTGATGAGGCCATAGAACTTGGGCAAGGCTGCAGAGGGTATGTTCTTCAAATTTTGATTTCCTTACTGAGGCGGAATTGGGAAGGGAAAGGTTGGTTGAGCCATCCTTGGAGGAGGCCCTGGTGGCAGTAAGAGATCTTTTGGTTTAGCAAATAGTTCATCTAATTGCAAGGATTCTTAGATGATAGTAAGTGATAAAATGCATTGGCAAATATGTTTTCAAATGGTTCTTCGACTTCTATGGGTGCAACTTGGGGTTCCTCAAGCTTGGGGTTGAATGGATAAAATGGCTCAACTTGATGGTCTTGAGGAAGGAAATGCCCAAGGTGATCTCTTCTTTTATGCATAAAAATAAATACTAAACTAGGCCTAAAATGACTCTAGGCTAGATAAGATTGACACCATTCCCCGGCAGCGGCGCCAAAAATGACTGCTCTATATAACACCTCTTATAGTTAAGTATTATGCATCCTTTCTACTATAAATAATACATTGAACTCATTAAATTATTGACTAGGGATCATAGACTTGAAATGGTGACAACAAAGTATATGCTCTAATCCATTCTAAAATCCATCATTATAGTAAATGGAAAATGCTTAAAAGGAACTAAACTAGGAAATGAAATATCAACAGTGTAATCTAAAGATGAAGTGACTTGCTAAAATAGTAAGTTTAATCCTATGCTGTAGGAATGGTAAACTAGCAAACTGCCTTTGCTGTAGGAACAACTACTAGTGCTGTTACTAGTGGCTGCAGGAGCAACAAAGACCTACTTGCTTCAAATAACTTGCAACCTACTTACTGAAATAACTTGAAACCTACTTAACTACAAATTAGATTCACCTCCCGTGTGGGCCCCCATGGAAGTGTGAATAAACAAGATCTCAGATACTAGAAGTTGAAACTCTCATAGTTTATTCATAAAACATGGATTACATAGGATACAAAAAATAAGACTGTTTATCTCTTTCTGAATTACAACAGAGTACTGTAATAATAATTCTCTATCTATCAACTAACTACTAGGAATAGAACTTCTAGCTTATTTAACAACAACTTGAAACAAACTCCTATTGACTAGGACTTCCCCAACATTAGGGATATGGCAGTCATCAAGAACATGACCAACAACTTAAACTAAAGGAACAAACTGCATTTATACATTCATGAAATCTAGGAACATGCAGCTACTAGATTGACTCCATCATGACTCCTTCAGCTGTGATTCATCCGCAATAGGACTCATTCTCACCCGCGGTAGTAGAACCATCATGAGCTCCGCAATGGTTGGTCCTTTCAAAGCGTTACTCACTTCCTCTTATGTTGACTCCTTCCTTATTCATGGATCCATTGCCTCTGCAAAAAGGGTTAGCACGTGTACATATCCAAGACAAAGAATTCATAAAAAGTTTATTTTCTACCTCGCTCTTCACCATATGGCTACAGGAAACCCACCTGACTTAAGGTAACATAGAAAGGTATCAGATTTAATTTCATATATCCATACAACACATAGATGGCATATTGATAAAAAAATTTAAAAACATTTCACATATATTTGCATACACCCTGTTAGCTCTTTTTCTTGCATGAGTCAATTAAAACAACAATAACTGCTTCACCCCCTATTCCCAATGTAGATTCATACATGAATAAGGCTAATTAACAAGGATGAAACTCCTTCTGCATTTTGGTCTCCACATACCCAGGCAGGTATACCTAATTAAAGACTCACTGAATGACAGAGAATCTCATAATGGATTAAGGATTTATTATCCTTCTTATTTTTATGCCAAATGGCCTAGGAAGGTTAACCTATTGATTCACTCTTCAAGGAATCACTAAGATGAATTGTATCCTTTGAATACATTCAACTACACATATATGTTCTTGATATCAGAAAATTAATATTTTAATATTTGAGTTGATGATAACAACCACTTATCAGCATGTTGACCAGTGCCTAATCATGGGTGATAGAGTCATAACAGAGCATATACATATTAAGATAATTAGTAGAAACACAAATGAATCCCAGATAGTATGCCTTACAAACTATCCTCTCACTATTGCACCAATGTATCAAATCCTTGCATAAATCCTAATCCTCTGCAATCATATGTAAGATTTAAACTCTCCTTGAAAGTAACTCACAAACAAGAACATGACAATCTTATAACTAGTATACTCAATATGCCTTACAAATTGAACATACAAAAATTAGTAGTAAATGCAAGAAGACATCATTGACCTAAAAATGGAGATTCCACTGTATTTTATTAATATGAACTCAATAACAGTACATTTTGAAGACTCAAAACCAATAGTTAGACCAATGTAGTAATTTGCTTTGTAGTTTTATTTTACCATCCTCATTACAATATTACAATTCGATACTTATTGTTAGCCACAGTCATCTTGGAATCCTTTTGGAAAATAAGGATGCAACAAGCTACAGATGACTAGACTAGAGGATAAAATACAGTTTCAAGAAGAGACAAAATTCCTGGTTGATGAGATAACAAAAATTTTCTATGAGCCATGTGATCATTTTCGATGTGATCGCCTGAATGCTTGAAGTTACTCCGAAGTAGTCAGGTCTTTGTCATCTGGATTTTGCTCTTTTGTTGGTGAAGAGGCCCCAATATCTGATTTATTCTATTAGCTTAACCTCCTTGGTGCTATATGTCCCCTTTACGTTTGTCATCTCATGTTACCTGGGTGACTATTCCATACTTGCTAACCCATGTAGTGAACACCTCATCACTTGGCCAACTAAAGCTGAGAACTTTGTCTTTTTGGCTACTGAAGTCTTCCCAATCACTGCTAGCCTTCTCAACTTCTGTCACCCATGACTCAAAAAATGCCTTGGCTTTATTCATAATATCTATAGTCCACACAAACCATCCAATATTTTCCAATGCAACAATGCTTTTTGTCCTGCTAGTCAATATTTCATTTAACTGTCTCAGCCATAGGGCTTCACTCTTTATATTCTCATCTTCTTTGAACATATTGGGATACATATCATATCTATCCCTGGAAAATTCTTCCCAAAAAACTATGACTCTCTTTATGACCATGCTCTTCTTGATGTCTAAATTAACCATCAATTTTATACACTTATGAGTGCTTGTCAGAATAATATCAATATTATTTTTCTCTTTTGAGAGGGAATTGAAAGATTTAATATGGGATGCTTTCCCTTTCCATTTACTCACTATCAGATTCCATTTTTCCTTTTCATCCTCATATTTGTTGGTGATGCTTGCAATCCTCTTCCCCAATAGGTAGAGATTAAAGAGGTTGACCTCACTGGCACACCTTTTGAGATTTGAAAATATCTAATCTGTGTGATTTTGCTTCACCAATGCTTTAGCTTCTTTGTAGGCTTGGGAATTTTCTAAGTCCCTCTTTCCCTCTTCTTCTAATCTTGTCCTTTCATTGATCAGTCTGTTCTTCTTCGCTTCCAATTCTTCTCTCTTGGCATCAATAGCTTCCTGAGTAGTAGGACTTAGAGGTGCAGGGGATGGGGGATATGTTATAAATGGACTTGAGGAGGAAGGCTGATATGGGTACTGAGAAATTAGCCTTTGGGGCACCATTTGGGTCTTCTTCTTACCTTCCAACTCTGCTATTTTGTTATCCTTCATCAAGGATTTGACCTTCTCTTTATTGTAATCTTTGAGCACAAACTCATATTTTTCATTCAGACTAGCATATGCTTCATTTTCTCTCTCTGACAATTTCATGCTCAAATTGGCAACCTGTAAAATAGGGTTAGCCTCTTCAATTCCTAAGGTATCCGTAACTCTTTTCACAATTAGGCTGCCCGTGTCTTTAATCTCATCATCCTCTTTAATTCTTCTCTTATCCCTTTTCTTTAGTGACCAGATTGCCAATGCTGCATGGTCTTCTGTAAATTGGGCACCAATCGATGTCCCAGTAGGGCTTATGGGTTTATCTTGTTTCCTTATGGCATCAAAAACCATTGCATCAGCTAAATCCCATTGTGGAAATATAAGAACCCCTTGCCTTTTGATCATTTTCCTTCCCTCTTCGGGAGTAATCTTATCAAATTTTAATATCAATTCTTGTTTGACTACTTTTTCTATGTCCTCCTTGGTAGCATTGGGTTGAACTTCTATCATTTTCTGGCACTTGTCATTGTATTCACCAATATGGCATCTCCATAGAAATTGAATAAAAGCCCTAGTTTTGATGAAATTGTCATCAAACAAGAATTCATCACTACCTTGCTTGGTCACATGATCTAACTCCTTGCCAGCAAATTCTGCCACTGTGAGGTCAGATGATGTATGTTTAGGCTCTTCTGGCATCCCTTCTTGTAATTCTTGAGTAGTAACAACTACTTCACCAACATTTCTCATCTTGAGCAATTGCTCAGCAATGGTCTGGTCATCATATTGCATAGGGGATTGAGAAGGAGAATATAATTCACCTCCTTGTTCTTTTGTCTCCACCCTTTGCCTTTTTGGAGAGGGTACTTCCTGAACATCAGTGTCCATTGGCCTCTTTCCCTTATGTTGAATGGGCTAATCAACTCTGGGAGCAATAGTGGTATATCCTCTTCGTTTGTATACCAGATAGTTCCCAGGTGGAACTATTCTGCTCTGTGGAAATTTATTCATAATAGCAAGAGCCTTTTCTGGGTCACTCTCAACTGCTCTCTTCCTTTTCTCATTTAGAGTTTTCATTATTCCCTCAAAAATATTCATTAGGGAATCAATTTTATATGACCATGGGAAAAAATCCTTTAGAGGATCATAGGTCTTATCAAAATTCAGGACAAAGTCTAAAGATTTCTTGTATGTCATCCACTTCTCCTTACTGAATTCTTGAACCTCTAAGTCAAAGATGTTCTTGAACCCACCTTTTGTTATGATAAAATGATGTTCCCTAGTGAGGGTAGGAAAAATATTTCCCTTCATCTTTCCAGTTAGGGCTTCCTCCTGCAGCCCACCTAATTGTCTTATGATTTAGGCTATCCCAATTTTGAGTGGGACTCTGTAGGGTAACACATAAGGAAAACCTCTAAAACCATAAACCCTAATCACTGTAGCAAAAGGGTATAATATCAAATCTCCCCAGTTGTAAGCAATTTTCAACTCAGGGGCATATTCCATAGGCCTTAAAAGCATCATTACTTCATTATGAACTCTTGCATTTTTTTTGCTTAGTAATGACCTAAGTCTGGTTGCAAAAACTTTGTCAAAATATACATAACTTGCATTTTTCTATCCTAGGACAAATTTGCACTCCACATCTGAACAGGTAACTCTTCATCATCTTGGAATCTCTCTAATTCCATTTCTTCTTCAAAGAAGTCTGCATTATTAAATAAGAACATATGCATCATGAGGGAATACCAACCCATCAGCTTTTTTATATTACCATCTTAGATCCCTGACAAACCATCATGCATCTCCTGAGCAATATAGGATGCATAATCAAACACTACCGACAAATGGGGATGCAAAATTTGAACCACCATCAACATTATCTGGACTGGCATGGCCGCCTCTTCATTTATCCCCAAAATATTGCACAGGGAACTATACATTTTCCTGGCTTTGCCAATGAAAATATCTTCTTTGAAAGGTTCGGGGGTTCTTGGTCCTATAACAATGAAATTTCCTATTTTGTTAGCATACCCCTTCACTACTTCACCTCTGTAATAATCCCTTTGGTTATTGTATATTTCTTTGAAATATTCGAGGTCAATATCATCCATACTCTGAGAGGGGTCAGTCAACTTGAAAATCCTTATGATTTCATTAGCTGATACAATCAGTATTATATTTCCCCAGGTGTCTCTAACAACCCTACCCACCTTATCATAAGTGTTTGCTATTAGAATGAGAAAATTAGTGTCCATGAATACACTAGGTGCTATTAGCTTTCCAACATCTAGTTCCCAAATATTACAGTCTGGGGTGGGGGCCTTTCTCTGACTATAAGTTTCTCTAAACAGAGTAAGGGCATCTAGACTAGTAGTAGCATCTCTTGCCCATCTCCCCAAATCATATAACCCTTCCCCAATTTTTAAGTTGGGATGTTGTGGTATTGCTTTCTTAGCTTGGGTGGCATCCCCTGAAGACAATGGTAACTGCTATAATAAATCTTTCCTAACATTCCATTTCTGGTATTCGACCTATCCCAAAATTTCAACTCTAGGGGCCATTCTAAGGGTTTTCTATCAATACTAGAACCAGATTTTGAAACAAGAAATCTAAAACCTTCTCTGAAATGCAAATTATGCCCCAATTTTTGAATGTAAGTGAACAATAAGCCTACCTGTTCTGCACAGAAGTCACATGAAGATAGTTTTCTCTACAATTCCATCTTTGCTCAAATGGTTTTGGTGAATGATTTAGACTGCAGTCGGCTTAATCAATTTACGACCTCAATCGAATCAATCTTTTGAATTGAATTCGACTGGAGTTGTCACACATTCTGTAATTAATTCACCAACTTCAAATTCATGGCTTAACGGCTCTCTACAACTTGTTTTATCAACTTTGAATTTGAACTATTCCAACTAAGACAAGATCTGTATCATCTTCAGAATCAGGACCTTCAAACAATGCACCACAGCAGACAAGCAGAATAAAATCGCTCTAATAATTATAAGGAAGAACAAACTGGTTCTCAATATTGTAAGGAAAAATTATTTCATGATCATGACTCTAAGATCATTACCAGATCCCCTAGCAGACTCAACTAAAATTTGATTTATCTTAAACACACCAGAGATTTACTGATTTCTTTAACAAGATTTTTTTTCACTGCTTCTCCCCAGTAGAGTCGCTAATTTGTTACCTCTTTTTCTTGTATTAGTCAATTAAAACAACAATAAGTGCTTAACCCTCTATTCCCAATGCAGATTCATACATGAATAAGGCTAATTAACAAGGATGAAACTCCTTCTACACTTTTGGCTCCACATACCCAGGTGGGTATACCTGATTACAGACTCATTGAATGATAGAGAACCTCATAATGGATTAAGGATTTATTATTCTTCTTCTTTTTATTCCAAATGGCCTAGGAATGTTAACCTATTGATTCACTCTTCAAAGAATCACTAAGATGAATTGTATCCTTTGAATACATTCAACTACACATATATGTTCTTGATATCAGAAAATAAAGATTTTAATATTTGAGTTGATGATAATAACCACTTATCCACATGTTGACCAGTGCCTAATCATTGGTGATAGAGTCATAACAGAGCATATACATATTAAGATAATTAATACAAACATAAATGAATCCCAGATAGTATGCGTTACAAACTATCCTCTCACTCTTACACCAATGTATCAAATCCTTGCATAAATCCTAATCCTCTACAATCATCTGTAACATTTAAACTCTCCTTGAAAGTAACTCACAAACAAGAACATGACTATCTTATAACCAGTATACTCAATATGCCTTACAAATTGAACATACAAAAATTAGTAGTAAATGCAAGAAGACATCATTGACCTAAAAATGGAGATTCCACTATATTTTATTAATATTAACTCAATAACAGTACATTTTGAAGACTCAAAACCAATAGTTAGACCAATGTAGTAATTTTATTTGTAGTTTTATTTTACCATCCTCATTACAATACTACAATTCGGTACTTATAGGTAGCCACAGTCATCTTGGAATCCTTTTGGAAAATAAGGATGCTACAAGCTACGGATGACTAGACTAGAGGACAAAATACAGTTTCAAGAAGAGACAAAATTCCTGGTTGATGAGATAAAAAAAATTTTCTTTGAGCCATGTGATCATTTTCCATGTGATCACCTGAATGCTTGAAGTTACTCTAAAGTAGTTAGGTCTTTGTCATCTAGATTTTTCTCTTTTGTTGGTGAAGAGGCCCCAATATCTAATTTATTCTGTTAGCTGAACCTCCTTGGTGCTAGCTTTCCCCTTTACGTTTGTCATCTCATGTTACCGGGGTGACTATTCCATACTTGCTAACCATGTAGTGAACACCTCATCACTTGGCCAACTGAAGCTGAGAACTTCATCTTTTCAGCTGCTGAACTCTTTCCAATCACTGCTAGCCTTCTCAACTTCTACCGCACATGACTCAAAAAATTCCTTGGCTTTATTCAGAATATCTATAGTCAACACAAACCATCTAGTATTTGCCAATGCAACAATGCTTTTTGTCCTGCTAGTCAGTGTTTCATTTAACTGTCTCAGCCGTAGGGCTTCACTCTTTATATTCCCATCTTGTTTGAACATAATGGGATACATATCATATCTATCCCTGGAAAATTCTTCCCTCAAAACTATGACTCTCTTTATGACCATGCTCTTCTTGATGTCTAAATTAACCATCAATTTTATACACTTATGAGTGCTTGTCAGAATAATATCAATATTATTTTGCTCTTTTGAGAGGGAATTGAAAGATTTAATATGGGATGCTTTCCCTTTCCATTTACTCACTATCATATTCCATTGTTCCTTTTCATCCTCATATTTGTTGGTGATGCTTGCAATCTTCTTCCATAATAGGTAGAGATTAGAGAGGTTGACCTCACTGGCACACCTTTTGAGATTTGAAAATATCCAATCTGTGTGCTTTTGCTTCACCAATGCTTCAGCTTTTTTGTAGGCCTGGCCATTTTCTAAGTCCCTTTTACCCTCTTCTTCTAATCTTGTCCTTTCATTGATCAGCCTGTTCTTCTTAGCTTCCAATTCTGCTCTCTTGGCATCAATAGCTTCCTGAGTAGTAGGACTTAGAGGTGCAGGGCATGGGGAATATGTTATAAATGGACTTGAGGAGGAAGGCTGATATGGGTACTGAGAAATTAGCCTTTGGGGCACCAGTTGGGTCTTCTTCTTACCTTCCAACTCTGCTATTTTTTTATCCTTCATCAAGGATTTGACATTCTCTTCATTGTAAGCTTTGAGCACAAACTTATATTTTTGATTCAGACTAGCATATGCTTCCTTTTCTCTCTCTGACACTTTCATGCTCAAATTGGCAACCTGTACAACAAGGTTGGCTGCTTCAGTTCCTGAGGTATTCGCAACTCTTTTCACAATTAGGTTGCCCGTGTCTTGAGCCTCATCATCCTCTTTAATTCTTCTCTTATCCCTTTTCTTTAGTGACCAGATTGCCAATACTGCATGGTCTTCACTAAATTGGGCACCAATCGATGTCCCAGTAGGGCTTATGGTTTTAGCATGTTTCCTTATGGCATCAAAAACCATTGCATCAGCTAAATCCCATTGTGGCAATATAAGAACCCCTTGCCTTTTGGTCATTTGCCTGCCCTCTTCGGGAGTAATCTTATCAAATTTTAATATCAATTCTTGTTTGACTACTTTTTCTATGTCCTCCTTGGCAGCATTGGGTTGAGCTTCTATCATTTTCTGGCACTTGTCATTGTATTCACCAATATGGCATCTCCATAGAAACTGAATAAAAGCCCTAGTTTTGATGAAATTGTCATCAGACAAGAATTCATCACTAGATTGCTTGGTCATAGGCTCTAACTCCTTGCCAGAAAATTTTGCCACTATGAGGTCAGATGATGTATGTTTAGGCTCTTCTGGCATCCCTTCTTATAATTCTTGAGTAGTAACAACTACTTCACCAGCATTTCTCATCTTGAGCAATTGCTCAGCAATGATCTAGTCATCATATTGCATAGGGGATTGAGAAGGAGAATATAATTCACCTCCTTGTTCTTTTGTCTCCATCCTTTTCCTTTTTGGAGAGGGTACTTCTTGAACATCAGTGTCCATTGGCCTCTTTCCCTTATGCTGAATGGGCTGATCAACTCTAGGAGCAACAATGGTATATCCTCTTCTTTTGTATACCAGATAGTTCCCAGGTGGAACTATTCTGCTCTGTGGAAATTTATTCATAATAGCAAGAGCCTTTTCTTGGTCACTCTCAACTGCTCTCGTCCTTTTCTCATTTAGAATTTGCATTATTCCCTCAAAAAGATTCATTAGGGAATCAATTTTATATGACCATGGGAAAAAATCCTTTAGAGGATCATAGGTCTTATCAAAATTCAGGACAAAGTCTAAAGATTTCGTGTATGCCATCCACTTCTCCTTCCTGACTTCTTGAACCTCTAAGTCAAAGATGTTCCTGATAATATCCTCTGGATAGTAAAATTGATTCTTTAGCATTATAAAATTTGTCCTCTTCCAGAACATGCCCATGATAAAATCTTCATTATCCGCACACTTGGCTATGGAAGTGGATAAATGATAGAGCTCAAAGTACTTGCCAAATTTTGTCCACCTACCTTTTGTTATGATAAAATGATGTGCCTTGGTGAGGGTAGGAAAAATATTTCCCTTCATCTTTCCGGTTAGGGCTTCCTCTTGCAGCCCACCTAATTGTCTTATGATTTATGCTATCCCAATTTTGAGTGGGAATCTTTAGGGTAACACATAAGGAACACCTCTAAAACCATAAACCCTAATCACTATAGCAAAAGGGTATAATATCAAATCTCCCCAGTTGTGAGAAATTTTCAACTCAGGGGAATATTCCATAGGCCTTAAAAGCATCATTACTTCATTATGAACTCTTGTATTTTGGTTGCTTAGTAATGACCTAAGTCTAGTTGCAAAAACTTTATCAAAATATACATAACTTGCATTTTTTCTACCCCAGGATAAATCTGCACTCCACATCTAAATAGGTAATTCTTCATCATCTTGGAATCTCTCCAATTCCATTTCTTCTTCCAAGAAGTCTGCATTATTAAATAAGAACATATGCATCATGAGGGAATACCAACCCATCAGCTTTTGTATATTACCATCTTGGATCCCTGACAAACCATCATGCATCTCCTGAGCAATATAGGATGCATAATCAAACACTACTGACAAATGGGGATGCAAAATTTGAACCACCATCAACATTATCTAGACTAGCATGGCCGCCTCTTCATTTATCCCTAAAATATTGCATAGGGAACTATACATTTTCCTGGCTTTGCTAATGAAAAGATCTACTTTGAAAGGTTCAGGGGTTCCTGGTCCTATTACAACCAAATTTCCTATTTTGTTAGCATACCCCTTCACTACTTCACCTCTGTAATAATCCCTTTGGTTATTGTATATTTCTTTGAAATATTCGAGGTCAATATCATCCATACTCTAAGAGGGGTCAGTCAACTTGAAAATCCTTTTGATTCCATCAGCTGATACAGTCAGTATTATATTTTCCCTTGTGTCTCTAACAACCCTAGCCACCTTATCATAAGTGTTTGCTATTAGAATGAGCAAATCAGTGTCCATGAATACACTAGGTGCTATTAGCTTTCCAACATCTAGTTCCCAAATATTACAGTCTAGGGTGGGGGCCTTTCTCTGACTATAAGCTGCTCTAAACAGAGTAAGGGCATCTAGACTAGTAGTAGCATCTCTTTCCCATCTCCCCGAATCATATAACCCTTACCCAATTTTGAAGCGGGGATGTTTTGGTATTCCTTTCTTAGCTTGGGTGGCATCCCCTGAAGACAATGGTAACTGCTGTAATAAATATTCCCTAACATTTTGTTTCTGGTAGTCGACCTATCCCAAAATTTTAACTCTAGGGGCCATTCTAAGGGTTTTCTATCAATACTAGAACCAGATTTTGAAATAAGAACTCTAAAACCTTCTCTAAAATGTAAATTCTGCCCCAATTTTTGAATGTAAGTGAACAATAAGCTTACCCTTTCTGCACAGAAGTCGCGTGAAGCTGCCTTTCTCTGCAATTCCATCTTTGCTCAAATGGTTTTGGTGAATGATTTAGACTGCATTCGGCTTAATCAACTTACGGCCTTATTCAAATCGATCTTTCGAATTGAATTCGACTAGAGTTGTCACACATTCTATAATTAATTCATGAACTTCAAATTCGCGGCTTAACGACTCTCTGCAACTTGTTTTATCAACTTTGAATTTGAACCGTCGATTCTGGGCATCATCCATCACATCTGACGGCTATCTTATTTTCCCAGGAATTACTGTCGACTGAGGACACGTGTCACCACCACTTATTCGCTTATTTGTTAGATGTCAAGCACTTTAGACATAAGTGATTAAGCGAGCCGTCAGATATGAACCAACTTAATTGAAGTTTAAAACTCCGCTAGCTTTGAATGCCTGGGCCCACCAACTGCCAGATGTCATCACCGCTTATTTTCTTATTCGTTAGATGTCGTGCATCTTTCCTTTAAGCGAATAAGCAATCCGTTTGATGCTTTCAAACTTGTGCAATATTTAATAGAGTGCCTTTACAACAGCTTAGCCCCACCAAGGACACGCGTCGCTTCCGCTTATCTGATTACACGTTAGATGTCAAGCATCTTGGATATAAGCGGATAAGTGGTCCATCAAATTTTTTCTAAGTTGCTTGCATTTTAATAGAGCACCTTTCTTAACATCCTCGGCCCCACCAAGGACACGTGTCGCTTCCACTTATTCACTTATACATTAGATGTCGAGCATCTTGGATATAAGCGAATAAGCACATCATCCGATCTTTTCTTACTAGCACGATACATAAGGTGATGACGTAAAGAGACCTACATGGTGAGACTTAGGAAATATTAAAGCGGTTAGGATGTTATAATTTTTGGCAAAAGGCAACCTATTCAATATGGACACATGACTTAATATGACTTAAGTGACCGAAAAAGTAACACAAGAATAGAATCGGCCAAGGCACTTAGGGTTTTTTGTCACTTTTGACCATTTTCAATTAGGTTGAGGGTTTGAGCACACTTTGCAGAGGCATATAAACAATTTGAGTACCAATTTTAAAAGCCTTGACACTACCAATGACAGGAGACCCTATGAAAAATACAAGGCACAACTTGGACAAGAAATAGCACCAACAGTGGCTCTCTCTAAGGATGTTTAAACATTAGGTTATAACAAGAAACACAGATCTCTGGGGAAGCAAACCACAAAATAGACCAACCTAAGACCTGAAACAAACACACAATGGAAGGGAAACACACCTATACATATATTACAGACTACTGTGCATGGAAAGTAGAAGTTAATTAAAGAAATTTTTTAGGAATTGTCCATGCACTGGCAATTCCTGTTCTTCATCATCCAGATTCTTGAGGAAATAAGAATCTTTTCCAAATATCCTAGATATAAAAAAATTCCCAATCCATAGTGATTCAAATTTCTTGTGCTTTCCTTTCTCTTCAGTTCTAATATTCCATTGCAACACAAAATGACCAGGCATAAAATTTCTCTCATCTACCCTTTTGTCAAAAAGGCATTTCATTTTTTTTTGTAGTTTGATATTTTCTCTCTAGCTTTCTCTCCTTATCTCATCCAATTCTACCAATTGAACCATCCTTTCTTCCATGGGTTCAAAGATTTCTATTCCTTCATCTTGGATAAACTTGCAAATTGGGACAAAATTGTTAACAGGCATTCTTGACTGAACACCATAAACCAATTCAAAAGGAGACTTTCTAGTTGCTTTCTTGACAGTAATCCTATCAGCCCAAAGGGCAAGTTTCAATTTAGTATGCCAAGCTCTCTTATTTCCCTCCAAGGTTTTTTTTTAAATTTGTAAAATGCTTTTATTGCTGGATTCTTCTTGACCATTATCTTGAGGGTGGTAATGGGATGAATAGGACATAACAATTCCCATATCAGAGCAAAAGTCAGTGAATTCTTCAGACCTAAAGCACATGGCATTGTCCATTATCAGTTTAAGGGGAACACCAAATCTAGTAACTATATTATCCATCAAGAAGTCAATAACCATAGCACTTGTTTCCCTTTTGGTTGGGATTTCTTCTACCCACTTTGTGAAATAATCAGTTGCTAGCAAGATCCATCCATGGCCTCCACTCAACTTTTCATTAAATTCTCCTATAAAGTCCATTCCCCACATAGCAAAGGGAGCCTCTGCTACTACTCAGTTTTATAACAATGCCCCTGAATATTTCATCTTGCTTGAAAATCTCTGCCATGGCTCACATTTCCTGACAAAAGTGTGAGCATCTTGGAAAACACAAGGCCAATAATATCCAGCCCTTAAAATTTTGTGGGCTATTGTTCTGGCAGAATAATGCCCTCCACATATTCCAGCATGCATTTCTTTCAATACCTTCTCTAACTGACCTTTGTCAAGGCATAACAACAAGATCCCATCTCTATTTTTCCAGAAAAAATCCCCTTGCAACAAGACATACTTCTGTGATTGTAATTTCAAACTCCTCCTTTGGTTATCATTTAGGTTATCTGGACAGTTAGCATTTTTCAAGAAATAAACAATGTTAGTATACGAAGGTTGCATCTCGATACTTGTCAAGCAGTTTTCTTTTGCATCAACACTGTTTATTTGGACCAAATCCAAATTTTATTCTTTCATCAACTTAGCTAGCCCTAATCCCATCACCAATTTAGTAATATGGATTTTTATATCAAACTCTTGAACTTTGTTTATCCATTTACATCTTTTTCCTATCACTTCATTTTGAACAAAGATATCTTTGACAGCAGCATGAGGGACATAGGATTTTACTTTTTCAGAGACCAAATAAGTCCTGAAATCCTTAACTACCTTTACCAGAGCATAAGCTTGTTTTTCCATCATCTGATAATTTAATTTAGCTGATTGCAATGACTCACTAAAAAATACAATGGGGTGCTCAAATCCTTCACTATCCTTTTGTAATAAGACTGCTGCAATAGTATGAAATGAGGCAAAAGTAAACAAAGAAAAGGGCTTAGTGTAGTCAAGGGATACAAGAACTGGTGCTTCTTGAATAGCTTTCTTTATTCTCTCAAATGCTAACTGAGCTCCTTGGTCCCAGTCAAACTTCACATTTTTCTTCAACAATTTGACAATAGGTTTCACTAGTTCTGCAAAGTTGACAATAAATCTCCTAACAAAGTTAATTTTCCCTAGAAATGATTGTACACCTTTTAAATTTTTGAGAGCAAGTACCTTTTGGATGGATTCAACCCTTTCAGGATCTATCCTCACCCCTTCTTTCGACACTATGTGTCCCAAAATCTTCCCTTCAGTAACAGCAAAATGACACTTTTTTGGGTTCAGAGATACCCCATATTCTAGTGCTTTATCATGACCTTTTCCAAATGATTGCAATGATCCTCTGCTCTCTTTTAGAAAGTTGTTAAATCATCTTGGTACACCACCATAAGAACATCTATGAGGTCTTTGAAGGCTACGTCCATAGCCCTTAGGAAAGTAGCTCCAACATTTTTTAGCCCAAATGGCATACGAGCATATACATAGGTGCCCCAAGGGGTAGTAAATGTTGTTTTGAATTGCTCAGATTCTTTAACCAACACCTGCTTGTACCCTGAAAATCCATTCATCATAGATAACAAGTCACATCTAGTAACTTTATACAACATTGCCTCCATATTTGGTAATCCATAGTTATCCTTCAAGGAAGCTACATTTAAATTTCTGAAATCAACACACAATCTTATCTCTCCATTTTTCTTCCTTACAGGGACTAATTTTGAGACCCAAGATGAATGTCTAATAGGCTTAATTATGCCTGCATCCCTTAGCTTCATCAGTTCTATCTGCATCTTGGTAGCCAGTAGTGGATTGATTGGCCTTTTCTTTTAGCTGAATGGTTTAGTGCCTTCTTTTAAAGGAACATCATGTTGAAATAAATCTTCTCTATAGGCCTTTAAATCATCATAAGACCAGGAAAAAAACATGTTTGTATTTTTTCAGCTACTTTATCAAATTCTGTCTGACATTGTTGTTCAATTTTTTGCCACTATAAACTCATTGGGGATATGTCTTAGATCCCAAATTAATTTCCTCTAAGTCTTCCATTCTGGCATTGAATTTCTGAGTCATATAGTTGTCATTTATGCTGAACATGCCTTCTAATTCAACTAACCCCTTCAGAATGAGATTAGTATCTAATTGAATGACTTCCTGATCAAAAATATACTCCCTATCATCCACAATTGATACTAAAGACTCACAATCAACTTTTTGACCATCAGACTGATCCATACATTGGATAAACTTGAGGATATCATCATCATCCTCAAAATTTTGCCAATTATGAATATTTTTAGGAACTGTTGGTCTGCTTTTCGTCTCAACCATAGATATGCCAGTAAGAGTAACATCATCATTTTTTAGGGCAACATTTTCCATGAAATCTTCCACTATATTACTTGATCTTTCAACCCATAATATATTGAAAGCATCAAAGAATTCCATCCTATCCTAGACAACATACTTATATAATTTTAATCTATCATCTTTGGCAGCATAATGTCCCCTAATCTGAGATATAATTAACTGAGAATCTCCATGGACTTTTAAAAATTTAATACCATGCTTGATGGCAATATCCATTCCCAAGATTAAAGCCTCATATTCGGCAGTATTGTTTGTACATTGAAAAGTTAACATGAATGAATATTTGAAAGTGATACCTGATGGAGATATCAGCAAGACTCCTACTCCAGATCCTTCTTTTGAACATCCTCCATCAAAGTACATTTGCCAAAGTCCATTTTTGTGTAACAACAATTCATCCACAATTGGGTCAGTGTTCTTTAATTGTAGCTTAACTTCTTCAACCATAAAATTTTCCATATCAACATTCACACAACAATTTAATTGATCAGGCAAAACCACTTCAACCATAACAGACGACCAGGGTTCTCTGTACAATTTGACATCATTCCCATTCACAAGGATAGTTGCATAAGATAAATACAACTGCATCTTTCCCCCTACTAATGCTTCCCATTACCTTGATAGAAGCATACCATAATATGGTTTAGTATCCACTACTACTATGTCCATTCTATAAGTTGCTTCAGGGAAAGCAGCAATTTTCACTTCAATATCCTTCAATGTCCCTATCACAGGAACTTCCCTGTTATCTATGGCATAGCAGCTTCCAGCTGGTGTAGTAACCCGGAGGCCTAATTCTTTCATCACATGATAAGACATTACATTTTCCACTGCTCCAGAATCAATCATGCAGTTTTTTACCAAAAAATTATTTACCATTAAGGTGACATAAAAGGGATCAACAGACAAAGGTTCTTGGGTTATTATATTTCCAATACAAATATTGGAAAATTCATT